>JAXQQM020087568.1:0-221987 GCA_034641835.2 Pinus albicaulis | reverse complement strand
TATCATTTTTACATTTATAATATTTTATTAATTAGAAATAAAAATTATTTTTAAATTTTTTAACATTAAATATTTTAATTTTTAATTTCTAAACATTGTATGGGATTTAGAAAACATTTCTTAAACATTAAAATATAAAAAATTGTAAAATTAACAAATAGTGGCATCGGTTCCGTGTTGGCCACATTCCTAGTCATCGCTTCAAGCCAAAGATAAATAGAAATACAACCTCCATTACTTTGCTCGTGGGTGGAGTCACAGATTCAAGATGCGACCGATAATACTGCAACCTCCATAATTAATTTTCTCATGGCTTGAAGATGCTGCCAAATGGAACTGCAACTCTATCATGTTAGTGCTTATGTGTATCATGACTATTATAAATAATTTATGCTCATATATATATATAACTAAGTCAGTAAACCAACAATATATAAATTGACCTTGAATCATTTTTTTGGGAAATAAACCTGCGAGTATATTTGTTTTTGGAAATAAACCATTAGTGTAAAATTTAACATGATGTTTCAAAATTTAACAAATCCAATACCTCAAATTAACAAAGATAACTCTATATATGGTAAATTAACAGTATTAACCCCCTATATATAGTAAATCCCGAGAAGATAAAAATCCACAATATAACAGGTTGCAACTCCAAAATTTGACATGTTTCCTAAGACCTCACAATATATTTGGAGGCTTTTGTAATACAGACGCTGATTCAAAACCTGTTCCCATAACGACTAGTAAATTTGGGAATTTAATATAATGCAAATAAGATTCCTATAAAAGAAACCTCGAGTGAATTCAAATCAAAAGCTCCCAAAACATGGGATATAAGCTTTCCAAACAACACTGCTCATTCATTATTCAAATTTGAGCAGAGGCTTTAAAGATCACGACTGTGTAAACTAAGGATAGGAGAAGAACAGAAAAACAGGTAAAACAGATTGCAAGAGAATTCTTCTTGAAGACACCAACTTTAGATTAATATTTTTGAAAAATACAACCCAAATGGTAGATGCTATAATCCACAATTAGAACCAAAATCTATCGAGCAACTTCAATGAAAGGTAATTGTTACTCAACTGTAAAGCAGGTTTAACATGCCCGAGAAGTCACACGTGGTTGTTGGCTTTGATCAGTCAACATATAAGCTTGTATCAAGCTTTGGACAGAACGAAATTGTTCAGGGGTGATATTTCCATAACATGTTCTGATGCACCAGTGATAAGTAAAAATTCATATAGAAGCTTAAACCCTGCAACTAAAAAATGTTAAACCCTACGAACAAGTATGCATAGCAATGCTTGTAGATTTACCCAATGGAAAAAATAAAATGGATTACAAGCAGTTACAGTAGTGTGGAGACGTCAACCAAGCGAATTCAAGTAACAAATTCCAATTCCACGGACCTCGTGATGTATAGGCCGATAGAAACTTCGAGATGGAAATTGGAAGACAATAGAACATTCTCTGAGGTTTACCCAGAATGCGGTCACGTGGCAGGGGCTTAGGTGTTGCGTTGTCCAATTATATGCAACCACGCTTGAATCCATGCTCACGAGTCACATCCATGATGACTAATACAAAAAAAAAATTTAACTAGCAAATGCACCTATGGTGCAAGGGAACGCCGAAAGGAGGGAATAACATAAGGAGGAGCTATGTGAATGAGCGTTTAAGAAAGACTGCCAAAACCACTTTTTCAAGTTAATATGATTTAAAGTTTGTGAGTATTAAGATGAATGTTAATAATATTGACTATTTTTTTTAAATATTTAAATTTCTAATAATTTTATGTAATTTTTATAAATTTTAATATATATATGTTTTTTTTATATCAATTTATATTTTAAATTTTAAAAAAATGAGAAAAAAATAAAAATTATAAAATATTGTTTTTAAAAAAGGCAGAAGGAAAATGGGGCCACCTAAATTACCCCAATATTTTTCTGTAACCCATCCTAAATTATCCCAATATTTTTCTGTAACCTATCCTTTGCTAGAGAAGCTGGTTGAGGAAGTTTAATAGAAAACTAAAACACATCACGACATAGAAAAGGGTTTCAGACCTTTCTTGCGGTTTTGATATTTCTGTTGCCATTGCTCTAGTGGTCGTAGTTCCATGAGAAAATGGGTGAATTGTCGTGAACAAAATCACTGGTTATTCTTTTGAGTTGTAATTCTCCTCATTCGGCCATAGTCAACCATGTACATTAATAAAATGATTGATTTAAAAAGCGTAAAATAACTAAAATTCATATCGTGCGATCTACTATCGATGACATCAATAGTATATATATTTGTGTGATGAGCTGTATATTGTGAATCTGTAATACAAGTCTGTTTGTAAAGTAACCTATAAAAAAATGGTTTGAAGTTTAAGTATATTACAACTCTGTAAGTGCTAATTAAAATTTTGGATGGAAGTTTTCAGTGTAATATTTTCTTATTATGGTTGTTCATATGATTCAGTAAAGTTGGATGCTTAGCAGACAAATTTTCTCCTACACAGTTGACTCTTATTTTCAACATCTTACACGATTTAAATATGGAATTAAATTCCAAAACTATGAATTATTTCTGCGCAAAGCTTATAAATCGAGCTACATATCCTTTTGAAATTTTGGAGAGATGTCAAGGCTTTCAGAAGGTGAAGAATTCAAATTTGGAACGAATGTCAACCAAGACATATTCAGCGTTAATGCTAATCAGTTTAAGTCGCAGACCTTTGACATGGGACTCAAATTGAAGAGATCTTGGTCTAGACCATCTTGCTCTCACCATTCAATCGATTTCCAAAAAGAGTTCAGATTAATACTATTTCCTTGTAAACAGAGTATAAAATGTTTAAATGAACAGAGACTTTGTTTTAATTAACAAAATAAATACCTTCAGCCTCTCTTGACTTTTTATGCAGAACCATTCCATATCTTTCCACAGCATATAAAAACCTAATAAATTCATGAAGGTGGAATCATTTGGGGATTTCCAGTAGAAACAGTAATTAAAAATATTGCAATCTTTATTGACACAAACTCTCACAAATAACTCCTCTCAGCCAACTATGAACTTCTCAGAGACAAAGTTTACAATTTATAGTTTTATTACAGAATAGAGACGACATTTAACCTGGTATTAGTAGCTCTTAGAACAACCAATTAAGTGAAATGTTCAGTAATTATCTATAAATAACCAGCAACATCCAACAAAGCTTCTTCATTGAATTTGACATATCAGCACAGAACATTAGAAATTTCAAAACTCATGGATTTTTTTCTAAAATCTGTGTTGATGTTTTCCTGAAATGTTCATTATATTTTGCACAAAATAAGCAGGTGTATACAACAGAGATTCTTCATTAAAATCGCTAAAAGTGATCTCAAAGTAATCAGCTGGAGAGTAGAGGTCTTTCATTAAAGTTCAGATAAATGTATGTTAAAAAAACCAGCTGTACTGAATTGAGTCTTTTGCTGAAGCTCGTGAAAATATATCTAACATGTAAGGATGCTATTTTTTTTTCTATATACAGAAATTTCTGAGTAGCAAGAGTTTAGAAAGTAAAATGTATTGTATATTTTTCGAAGACAAAATAAGATGTATTGACAGAATTGCATCATTTGTAGCATAGTGGTTGGAGATGGTTTCCCAATAGGGGGAAATACTAGTCATATAGAAAAGGTGTTGCTCGACAACAACAGCACCATTTGACGTCTAGTTTAGGTACACGGTCAAGATAGTATGCTCGGAGCTCTCTGTGTGCATCCCTTTCATGAATATGGATGAGGAGATTCATCCAATTTCTTATCCGTTGCAGTAGTTATATTGTGGGGCGCAACCGGTAAAGAAGCAGAGTAGGTGGGCGCAGGAATCGCTCTTGTACATTGAGGAGTGAAGCTTCTTGTTCATTGATTTCTTTGCAAAATTGTTGGAGCTGCGAGATATATTTACGATCCATATGTTCCTGCAAGGAAATATAAAATCATGTTAGTGAACAATGTACAGAATAGATAGTCAAATGGGAAAGCACAATAGCGAAGAGCTAGTGGGATGGTAAGGTACCAATAGTAGAGGGACTTGAAGGAGCTTGAGCAACAGATTTTGAGGCAAGGAGAGCCTCTTATTTTTTTTTGCGTATGAAAAAAGGGTTCTCCTTCATCCGTGAATAGCGAGAGAAGGAGAAAGCAGGGGAGATGCAGAGGTCATTCAATGAACGGACTCTTGATACTGTTGTGAAAGTGAGACCTTGTCGATCAATGTTTCTGATGTCGATTGTTGCCTTATCTAGTGTCATGCCTTTTGATTTATGGATTGTCAAGGCCCATGCCATGCGAAGCGGTATTTGTGTTCGTGAGCCCCTTGTTATGGGGGGGATCGGTACAAATTTAGGATTTGAAGGATCCCATGGTGGACCCTTGTAGTGAAGAAAGTCGACTACAACAAATGATGGAAATTTAGGTGGTTTAGATGTTGGTGCATATACGAGTGCGCGAACGGTGCCGAGTGCACCATTGACAAGGCCAGCCTCAACCCACAAATTGCTTGTTAGAATAACTCGTTTCCCAATGCAAAGGAGAATTTTTTCAGTTAGTTGTTCATCTTCCAGTTTGTTGCCTCTAAATTCCTTCCTTTGGGCAGCGTAGGAACGTGCGATTGGTTGGTTGAGTGTTTTCAACATGGTTTTATTGTGCATGTCAACAGCCTCATTTGTTGCGTATAGATGCATTGAACTTGAGAATGACTGGACCTCGGCTTCAGGAAGGTTTGTTTTTTAGCGTGTCATAAGAAGCTTCCAATCATCAATAGTGGGTGTTGCATTGTGAAGGTTGGAGAGGAGTTCGTGAAAGGAAACCTGAGCAGGGCTAGTTCCTTGTTGTCGAAAAAATATTGAAAGTGTAACCACGGTATCAAAGCTTTGCCATAGTGCAGTGCCACGAGAAGTGCCTACATACATTGGTGTGTCTTTGACAGGTGGAAGTTGGGCAAGGTCCCCCACGAGAATTATAGAACGTCCACCAAAAGGGTTGCTTTTATTTGATGGGAATGCCTCGCGCAAGAGATCACCGATTTGAGAAAGAAATTTAGGACCAATGAAGCTCATTTCATCAATTAGAATGTCTTTGACATCCCGGAGCTGTTCTTGAAGGTTTAGGAGGGCTTGACCCTCTAAAGGTTGCATAGAGGATACAAGGATGCGAAGAGCATAGTGGATTGTCAATGCATTGATGTGGAATGTTGCAACACCGGTTGGAGCGAGCAAGAGGAGGGGGTTTGGTCCATTGGTGGAGTTTTCAAGGAAGGCATTTTTTAGGCACTCAATTAGGAATGACTTGCCAGTACCAGCAGTGCCTTGGATTATCATTTTTAAAATTGATCCTTCACCGTGTGTGCGGAAGTGGAAAAAAATGATATTGAATGCAATGGTTTGGCTTGGGGACAAGGAGGAAAGTGAATGTGAGCATGGAGTTTGGATTTGGTGGATTCTTGTGGAGGAGCGGTTGAAGTTGATGAAGCGGATGGCTGTTTCTTGTAACTGTGAAGGGATAATGGAGTCGGCCCAATTATAATTTGCATCAAAGTCACGATGGCCAAGCATTTCAAGTTCATTGAGGAGGATGTTGTTACTTGGGTGGAGTTGAGAGAGAAATTGCCATTCAGGCATGTCGAGCGTGGGGGCATGGGGAGGGGCATCAGGAGATGAACATCAAGAGTCGGCATGGGCAGGGTCGATCGGGGTGCGGTGAACATGCCAAGCCTGATATGTGTGTCTAGTTTGTTCCCAGTGTGCAACAATGGCCGCGTCAGATGTGCCGATGTTGTCAGGGAGGGTACCAAAAGGGCAGTATAGAAGGAGTTCGCTCCAACAGAAGTCCACATAGGATGACGAGTCTTTAGATGGGATGGAGGTGTAACGAGGAAGGACACGTACAACCATAGGAGGGAAGACGTGTTTCCAGGGTGTTTTTTTGCGACAGGGGGAGAAGGTCCAAGAGCATGCAACTTCAATAAGCGGAAAATCCTCAAGTGCAGGTGGTTTGTGCATGTATGAGGCGATGAAAGGTGTTGATGGAGGATGACCATCCAAGTCTTGTGAAACACGCTTGAATACTTGTTTTTTCACATTGAGGGATACAAAAGAACGACTGCACTTTACTAGTGGGAGTTTTTGCAGCATGTGGCATGTTTCTTATGCACCAATGTCTCGGTCACTGACAATTTCGGTTAGAAATTTGCGGACGACAGTAATAGTAGGAGCATCGGGTGGGGAACATTGGGAGAGACGGGAGAGCATTTGGTAGTAGCTTTCAGACTTTGCCTATGCTTTCGCTGCATACTTTGAAATGTAGTTCAACATAGCATGGCGTGACAGAATTTGTTGGAAGTCCATGTTTGCCCTCCATATTGCAAGAAGATGAGCGTTGTGCACATTTAGTTTGTGATCATTTGTAGCAGGGGTGTACAATTTACGACCAGTATCATCAATGTGAAGAGATGACGTGTCGCGAACTTCCCATGGGGCTCCATAGCGGCAGCTTGTTGTGTTATTTCTTTTGCGCAAACATGTACTGGAGTGGCAAGTTGTGTGTCTTTGAACGGAATTGACAAGTTGTTCATAGTCTTGCAACTGGTTGCCTGTAAGAATTTCATGTGTCTGGAGGAGGCGTGGGTCTTGCAGAGAAGAATGATTTATCCCAGGAGCCCGGTTTTGAATGGGACGAGGGTTCCAAGCAGTGATGTATGCATCGAAGAATTCTTTAGCTGCACGGACAACAGAATCATTGGTCCAATCCAAAGTGTCCATAGTAGGTGCATTTGGAAGCCATAAGAAACCATGGATATGTGCGGAGCCGCGATGTTGCCATTCATACCTTAAAAAAAAGGGGAAAATAAATAAGATGGATGCGTGGAAGTGAAGTTAATGAAAGGTAAGAGATGGAAGGAATAGTATGCATACCTGCACCAGTAATCCTTTACAAGGAATCCTTTAAGTAGCACTTCTTCGAGAAATATTGTGAATCTGCAATGGATGTATTGAGATGCACGGTGAGGGTTTGCAACAACGTTTTAGATTCTCCATCGAGTTTGCTCATGTGAATTGGATGGAGGGTTGGAAGGCATGGTAGTATGCAAGTCAGGCCATTTGGCATCAGCTGCACTGAGTGTGAAGAATATGGTAGGGGTACCTTGTTGAATGATCATGTCGACAAGCTCCGCTCTAGCTCTAGTCCAGAATGAACGGCTACCGCGCAAGGATAAGCCGAAGCACATAATCTGGTCTGGGATGGTGGAAGGGGGAACTTGTTGAAGGTGGTGGCGAAGGTCAGCAATTGTTGCTAGAAGGGTGTTTGAAAGGTCCCTTTTCATGAAGACAGAGGCAGTTGCTTGGCTGCGATGGCGCATGATGAGGTTGTACAAGTAGTAGCGGAAGCGAGGATGTTGTGCAAAACGGTTGTCATGGTAGCATATTAGATGCAAAGCATATTCTTGCATATCGACTTTTTCAATTCTTGGTTGATTAATCATTGCAGACCTGGTGGGGAAGAGGGTGGGGAGGCCATGGAGAAGAGGCCCTCTGTGTTGTATTCATTAATTGGGGAGAGGCCAATAATGGGCCATTGAAGTGAATGGGTGGGTGAGGGATTGGAGGATTCTATGTAGGCAAGTATTTCATCTATTTCTGAATGAGATTTTGGTAGATTTGCAACAAAGGAGGATGGGTGGAGGTCAGACGGGCATGGTTGGGGAAGTTCAAAATCACAATTTTCAAGAATGCCTTGTTGGAGTGGGATGGAAGATGTGTTGGCATGGCGTAGCATGTTGGAAATGTTGGTGGGCGCAATAGGCAAAGCATTTAGGGAAATTTGGTTAATATGGACATATTTGTAATATGGATCGTTTTTTAGTTTGAATTGCAATGCCGCATGAACACATGATCTACTAACAAAAAAGTCATACGATTTTTCATCATAACTAGTTTTGTTTACAACAAGGATGTCTAGTTCTGATAGCATGCGAGGAAGAGAGGTGACAATATTAGTGATATCTTGAGGAAAGCTAATAGTGTGGCCAGAATATTTTAGTTGGCCACCACGTGCATGGGTGACTTGAATAATGGGGTTGACATGAGCAATCAACATCTCTTCAACTTGAGTTAGGCAGGAGAGCACATGCGGTTGGATACCTGGGTCCATGTTGTTTGCAAAGGAGAAACGATGGGTTGTTTGTTCGCCAACACAACGGGTACAAGAAATGTTTTTGTTATTTGATTTTGTTTTCATGGATGGGTAAGCTTCATAACAAATTGAGCAAACTTGGATGGGGCAAAGTGCATCGATTTTTTCGCGAAAGCGAAGATGTGCATTTTGGAGTTGGATGGGGAGGAATTGTTGGGCAGGTGGAGAAGGAGGAAGATGGTGTGGGACATGGAAAGGGTAGGCGAGAGGCGAAGGAATTGTAGGGTATGGAAAGGGATGGTTAGGGAGGGGAGATGGAAGGGTAAATGGGAAAGTTTGGGTGGGATGTAGTGGAAGGAGGCTACTTTGTGAAGGAATGGGAGTTTGGTGTGTGGTGGATTGAGAGAGAAGGTTGGCCTGGCGAGTCACAAAGAGGAGACGACGATGTGCATTAATTATTTCTTTGTTAAGTGTGTAGTGGCGGCGTCGTTGTTCCCTTTGCAGACTGTTCTCTGGTGTGGTTGGCATAGCTGTTGCAAACAAGGAAAGGTATGTCAAATGCATGAAGTATAATGAAAGAAGAGGGAAGCATGAAGATGTAGCACTATATTTCATATTCTTTGTTTTGTTATTTATTGGTTTTGGTGAGATTTTTTGTTGTGTTATGTATTTCATCATAGAAATAGTAGTATGGAAATGGTGTGAGTGAATTTTGAAGTGGAAATGTATTGAATATGGTTTGCATAAAAATGAGTGTTGGATATTTGAAATGGGAGAATATGTGTTTTGAAAGCAAGAACATGTTGCATCTATTGGCTAGAGCAAATCAAAGGCATATATTGTATTTTTTCAAAGAAAAAGAAGCAATTTTTGTATTATATTCCATACTAAGCATAGCATATTGACATTTGCATTTACAAAATGTGTGTGTTGCAAACAAGATGAAGGCATGAAGGAGGAAAGGGAAAACCACGTGTGTAAATGTTCATATATTAAGAAGATCCATTACAACATAGTGGAATGACATATAAACAAAATGTAATGAAGAAACAAGTCGATGCCCATACATATAGGAGGACTATTAGAAAGGGAAGGGGTTGTAAAGATATAGTAACGATTACAAAAGATACATGCAAAATCGACGATGCATGGCAAGTGAGGCAAAAAAGGGTTGAAATTTGAACGATGGGAAGCAATGGAGAATGTGTGGGGCAAGGTCGGCATTTAAGTAGGAAGGTGGTAGGGAGAAATGATGTATGTTACAAGAGGAGGGAGGGAAATGGGGAAGAGGCAGGAAATGTATGGCTAAAGGTGGCGGCAGACTTTGTTCGCGGGGGCAGTGGAAGGTTGCAAGACCTATAGGAGGATTTTTGATGCATCAGCATAAGGGAGATCTTCTACGTGCATAAGAGTTGGTCGCACTCGTTCGATGTCGTTGAAGGTGTCCCTCTTTAAATATAGTGTGAAGAGGAATTGTCGCCCTTTGATTTTTCTATATATGTCAAGGACAGCTCCAGGATCTGTTGAGAGGAGGTAAAGGTCCACTGCAGAGATGCCTAGGAGGCCATTTTTGGCCTCATCAAAAGCGACAACATTTTCGAGGTGGCCAGTGTGGTCATGCAGTTGGAGGCAGAGAATCTAGCGGTAGTCACACTTGGTGAAGGAGCCTTCACATTTTTAGCAACGCCACGTGGTATCATCTTTTCGTATAGCCTTTTTCATGCATTGCATACCATCAATGGTAAGTGGGCATGCAAGGAAGTAGAAATCATGCAAGTCAATTGAGGTAGCAGTAGCACGAAGCGAGATCCATGGGACATTTTCTCCAGGCAGAATTGAGAGGATGTCAACAATTGTTTTTGTATTAAGTGGCTTCCTGCTAATGCCTGAGTATTTGTGACTGAGTGAGGGTGACGAAGATTGAATGCCTTATTTCTCGAACCATTGCTTTAGTTCCATGGTTTCAACGATCTTTGCATCTATAACCAGGGAGGTGGTAGGGATTGTGCTGATAGTTTGGCCGTTGAACTCGACGGTCCTACCCCCTCTAACTGCAAGGACAGAAATTGCGCGAGCCATGCGAAGTTCAGAGAGTTCCCATCCCTCAACATGGAAGTGTTCCCCCCACAAGGTCACATCAATGCTGTTTCCGGACATGTCGCGAAGACAAATTGTCTTTTTTGGAGTTTCAGAGCCATCGCGTTTGCAGACAATAGAGGCAGGAGAGAGTGAGCTGACAATACCTATGACATCAACGATTGAGTTAGGAGGTGAAATTTTGAGGGAATTGATAGGCACAAAGTGGAAGGTGTGGGAAGGAATTGTAAGGTCATCATTAAAGACTTGAGACACCGTTGATGAAGAGAAGAGGAGAATTTCAAACGGGCATCTTAGATGGTTATAGGAAGGGTTGGGGACCTTTATGGTGCCATTTGCAACATTGTAGATGTGGCCAACTTGAATGAGAGCATGAAGGGATTCAGCCAATTCATTGAAGGCAGAGACGTGGATTTGATCATTTTTGTAGTCAACAAGGTCAAAGCCTAGTGATTTTCCGGAGCCACGCGCATTGGTAAATTGCCGAAGGGGTGTTTTTGAAAGGACTCGACCCTGGATGGACCAAGTTTTTCTAGTAGGGGAGAGTGCTTTAAAAGGGAGAGTAGTTGAAGATGCTGGGGCGGGGTCTTGGGAGGACAGCGAGTGAATGTGAAGGGAGGGTGGCGATGAAAAAGGAGAGGCAGAAGAGGAGGATGATGTGGCTTGGACCATCTGTTCAGCAGAGAGAGTGAGAGGGCATGGGTCACCAACCAATGGGGCAACGCACTGGACTACTTCGAGCTCGAGAATAGAGAGTGAACTGCAAGAACAAGAAATGTATTAATGAAGTGGCGATGCAGAATTTTAGAAATAAGAAAGGAAAAAGAGGGACATAAGAGAAAAGCCATTATAGAGGAGGAAGGCAGGAGGCGGTTTGCATTAAACGTATAATGTTTGATGCGAATACGTGCACGAGCTTCTCTTCAAGAGAACAATGGAGCCAACGCCCAAGTCCCCGTTTTGCGCGAGGGAAGTGTGTGAAGAAGGGAGCAGGGCAGAATGTTTGTGAACACCATCAGAAAGTGACACACAGTACCGAGTTTTTGAAGTCCGAGTAGAGTTGATCTGCTCAAGTTCGACGACCTGGAGGGTTGGTTGTTGGGCGGTAGCACCAGCTAGGAGAGAAGGAAGACAATTGCGAGATAATGACGTCTCCATGGCAGTACGGGTGGCTTGTAAAAAGAAGATGCTACAAGCGAATAGAGATATTAAGGTCAAGAAAGTGAAGAAGAAGATGTGTACATTAACGAAGGAAAAGTTATACATTGCTAATTTGCGAGAGATGAAGTGTATAATTTCTATTTTGGATGATTTCCACTCTTTAACTGATAGTGGAAAATTTTCTCTACGCAAGACGTTACTGGAAGCTGTACAAATGCAATTTTGCGAATACATTCCTGACAATGAGCAGTTTACAGGCTTTCCCTATGGAACATATATTTTGGAATAGGGCCTGTTGAATTATTTCCATGGTAAAGAAGGCATAGGCAGAAAATAGGTTAGGAGAGGATGTTGGTTTGTAGGTATAAAAGGAAAGGAAATAGTAATGTCAAATAACCATATTTTTAAATTAGATTTTGAAGTATGCTACTTGCAACTGTATATCTTGAATATTCCAAGTTTTTTTTTTAACTCATTGCTAATCATGTTTCACATGACACATGCACATGACAATTTGAAACGTAAGCGTATAAGAAAATGGAATACATTGATTGAAATTGTAAATGGTACTAAGTAAACACTAAATAGCAGATACTGAAGCCAAAAACAGTAAATTAAAATTGCCTAAGATTAGTAAAGAGTGACTTGCAAGTGTATATCTTTAATATTTGAAGCATTGTTTTTTTGAAATCATTGTTAATCATATTTGAAATGATATATGCACATCACAATTTGAAACATAAGCGTATACAGAAATAGAAACATTGATTGAAGTTGTAAATAGTACTAAGTAAATACTAAATAGTAGAGAGAGTAAGATTGAAACGGCTAGTTTGACTCAAACAATTAGAAAGTAATTTATTTTATTTTAGAAAGAGTAAACCAAATGTACTAAATCTCTTTGCAAAAATCACATTAGAATAGATTAGGTTGACGCGTTTTGAACCAGCCAGTGTGAGCCATCATCAGAATAAGGTGGAAAACCTGATCAAATAACCTCTTTAAATAGAAAGTATAATTCCTACTAGGCGTTTGTAAAATAATGGCTAGTTTGACTCAAATAATAAAAATCATTCTATTTTATTTAAAAAAGAGTAAACCAAATGATCGAAGTTGATAAACTTAATTTTAAATGTTAATATTTATTTTAATAAAAACAATAATTATTAATTTAATATTATTAAAATGTAATTTATTTAATTTTACGTATTTATTTGTTTATTTATTTAATTTTTTTTTTTTTTTGTATATTTCTATATATATATATATATTGTAATTCTATTTTTTATTTTATTTTATGTTTTATTTTAATTTATTTATTCATATTTTCTTTATTCATTTAATTTTTATTTTTAAATTTATTTATTTATTTGTTTTTATATTTTTCTAATATTTTTTCGTGATGATACATTTTTTTTTATTTTTATTTTTTGAATAGATCAAATCTATTAAGAAAAGAAATATGGTACAATCAGAGCTTGCAGAGAAGCGAAGCTAAACAGCAAGGGAACCGGAAATGATAAAGTATCAACCTCGGTCTCATAGAGCATCTACGGCATGAGCAAAAGATAACAAAGAGAACAGAAAAGAACGAGCTAGACAAAGGAGTCTACCCAGCATGGGCCGAATCTCCCAATCGACATTTTTTCCCTTTCTTTTTACTGACTTTGACCCAACCATTCTGGTCTGGCTGGACCGGAACCACTTGCAGGCTATTTTGAGCTAAAGGAGGAGTCTCCTTGTCTGAATCAGAAGAAGAAGTCTCATGAGAGCGTTTCTGCGAGATCAGAGGCGCAGAAGAATCATCGGGGCGGGCTGAGGGCGGGTCCTTCAGATGCTCCAAATTCTCCTCTTCCACCTCAGTATCCTCCTCATCAGAGCTAGAGAATTCCATATCATCCATAGGGGGTCTATCACAAGGTTTCCAGCTCTTGGATTTGGATTTGTGATTGGGGTTCTTATTTTTGTCGAGGAACGTTGCGCATGTATTCTGGAGATGCCCCGTCTGATGGCAGTGGCGACACCTGAAGGCTGTGTTCTCATAGTCCAAAGTTTGCGTCCAATGGAAGTCCCCAACTTTAAGGATGATCTGATCTGGAAGCCCTTTGCTAATATCAATTTCCGCGCAAATTCTGCCAAAGGTATATATTCCTTTCTCTCCCCTTGATGTGTTTGTTGCCAGGAAGCTGCCTAAGGTGTCTCTGATTGCTTGAAAGACAGCAAAATGCCAAAGATGCGCAGGGATATTTGGAAGCCTGACCCAGATGGGAAGCTTGGTGATGACAGCAGTAGAGGGGTCGAAGTCTGGGAACCATGGGGTGAGAAAAATTCCAGCTGAACCCCAGAACCAAGGGCCACCCATTAAGGCTTTCTGGTAGTCTTCATTGAAGGCAAAGACTACAATAAAGAAGCCTTTCGAACATAAGAATACTTTGCTATTGTTGGTCCAATTGGAGTGGATCCACTGGTATAGATCGGCAGTACGGGGCCATAGTTCATTAAATCTGCAGATGATAGTTGTTTCTGCAAATTTCTGGTATTGATCATCCAGAGATGGATGAGTGATTTCAATGGCAGGGGTTTCGTCCATTTTATCCACCAAGAAAGGCTTGGGAGCCTCAGCTGGTTGGGCAGACTTCTTAGTAGGTTGAGCATGAACCGCATCTTTATATGAAAAACCCTTGGAGGCGGAGGTTTTCCCTACGGCACCTCCCCTTAGCCGAAGTGATAGGATTACTGTGGCATTTCTTTCAATCTTGTAAAAGGAGAGAGGCATATTGTTGTCAAGTTGCTTACCTGCAAAGAGGAGCCGCAGAAGGGAGGAAGGGATTCCCAGCCTTTGCTCGAGGATCTCTGAGAGATGGCGCACTGTAGAAGAGGGCTGGACCCCAAGGAGCAGGGTTTTTCCCGTCAGAAGAATTATTTGAATCTGAAAAGTCGTTTTCTGAGGAAGAGAAGGATCCCGTCTGCCAGAGTGAGAAATCGAGGTTGGTTCAGTGAGTTCACTGGGGTTCAGGGCTAGCTCCAGATCCCGGCGACACTGCATCTGCATGTGGAAGCACATTGCAGAAATAGTCATGGGTGTAAATCTGCGGGCAAAGGCATGGAAAAACATGAGTCGGCGTCTAAAGAAAATAAAGGCCTGACCGCATCTTCGTGCCTCCACGCAGATAGTCGGCCATGGAGCTTTGGCTGCCGTATCTGTCACCTGCAGTAGAGCGCACCATTCCTGCAATGGCACACAGTCAGAGAATAATGGACAGCGTTTCTCACAGGTCGTTCGCTCGGCAGATTTGCAGGGGACCCAAGAAATTTCTCCTGCGGGAAATCGTTCCCAAGCAACAGATGCCATTTCGTTCTTTACATGGCTGCGTATGAGTGAAAACCCATTCCTTCTCCCCGAAGAAGCCTCCTTGCATTTGAATCCATGGCAGCAGCACCAGGACGGCTCGATCCAGTGAGTGGCGGCAACGTTTGGGAGTAGAAACCCTAGGGCAAGGTGCCCTAGCCTGCTACGCTTCCATTCTCTCCTATGTTTAGAAGTTGTATGATAGCATTTAATTATTAAAAATAAAATAAATATATAAATTCAAACTTTAAGTATTATTTAATTATTTTTAACGTTTAATTTATTCGATAATAATAAAAGCAAATGAATAATTGAAATGAAATATTAAAATGATATACTCTACTCCATTAAAATATTTCTTCTTTTAACTTTTCATCATTGAAAAAAAAAAATACATATAAGCCCTTTTGATCATTAAACTTTGCATGTGTGAATTTTGTTACTTGTGCACGGCATAACTAATTATGAAAATTTTAGTATGAACATTACAAGGGGAAAATTTTATTATGCACCCAATATTTGTGATAATTTGAGTCTGAACATTACAAGTGGTAGACCAGATACAATATTTGTACATATATTGTTACTCTTACTACTCATCATTTTTTTGTTTTTGTTTTTAATGTCAACGCCTGCCTTTCTTTCTGGAAGTGTTGATATGCCTACGTTTATATATAATGCTTTATATAAGTTTTTATTTATTTGACATTAAGTGTGGATCAAAGCATAATGATATTTTAACCACCAGTAAGTAGAACTTGATGTAAAGTGTTGAAATTGCTAGATGCCCATGTGTGTAATGATATTCGACGTGATGATTACTTCATTACACTTCAGAGCAAGTTAAACCTTCGTCGTGCGATCCTTCCGGACTTCAAAGTCCATTCAACGAAATTGCATAAAAACATTTCGGGCCACAAAATGGGTTTGCTTACGTCACCTTATGTACGCACGATCGTCTATCAGATCGGATGGATAAAACGATATCGCGTCTGGAAAATGTCACGGACACATGAAGCAGATTTTTGGGTCTTCTGTGACCTTAGTCACCTTAGTTTCCATGTTCAAGGGAAGATTCCTTATAGAGGAGTGAAAAAATTGGAACAACGGACACACGAAGCAGGATTTCGGGTCTGCTGTGACCTTAGTCACCTTAGTTACCATAGGGATCAATATACTGTGAACCTTAATTAGCGTCAACATGATTTTTTGATCTAGTGAGGAACAATATGGAAGTAATAAAGGTTAGTGTGAAATTGTTATGCTACCATCGTAGCTGCTCGAACCTTTAAGGATATCAGAAGCTACAAATTTATGAAGATTGGTTTAAACGAGAACATTGATTATCAACTCCACCAATACTATTGGTTTTTAATTAATAAGGCAAGTAAATACCATAGGACGAATGGTAATAGGGGAAACAGAAATCGTGTACCTGTTCTCTTTAGAACAAAGTTTCAAGAAAAAAAAATGATGTAGAAAATCGTATTATGCATGCACAGGGTATGTACCCAGAATTATATTGAACCTGGTTGAAAGTAACTCAATAGTCACAATTAGATTGAATTCAACCTGCTGAGAAAGATCTTAACACAATTATTAGTTAGTAAGTAAGCCAAGATTGGAGATCATCCACGTGTTGAAGAGAGGCATAATAATTTGAAGTAATCGGTTTGGGGTTGGTGGATGGTTAGACTGAATTAGGTGAATGAGTGAGACGAATGGTAATAGGGGAAACAGAAATCATGTACATGTTCTCTTTAGAACAAAGTTTCAAGAAAAAAAAATGCTTTAGCAAATCGTATTATGCATGCACAGGGTATGTACCCAGAATTATATTTAACCTGGTCGAAAGTAACTCAATAGTCACAATTAGATCGAATTCAACCTGCTAAGAAAGATCTTAACACAATTATCAGTTAGTAAGTAAAATCCAAGCTATTATAGGAAGATATTTTGTCTCCCTAACTTATACTAGGTGTTGATGATTCCTAATCTTTAGTGCGTGGCTAAAATGATTTTTCATTTAAATAAACTAGCCGGATGTAAGATAGAGAAAATTGTTTGATCAATGCGACCCTCAGCACAAACAGTGAAATTGCTTTTTGATCGCTTTCAGTTGGATCTCAATTGATTGAGTGTATGTGCAAGGCTCCTTAAATTCCTCTTTGGCAAGATAAAATAATAGTCATTGGTTGATGACTGAATTTGCCCTTGATTATCCATAGGGCTCACATTGCTAGGGATACTCTTGCAGGGATGGAGGTTATCTAATGAGCTTTACCCATTTAAGGATCACTCTTAAACATATTTATAAACTGAATTTAGACTCAAGTTGAACGTGAAACTACTGCCGAGCTTCCTACTCTGTACAGACATTCATTCATTCACAAGAATCGTTGTTAAATCCATTAAGAAACATACACATGCAAGTATTCAGAAATATGATTAAAGAAACTCTGCTGCCTAGTTTTTGGAAGCATTTTACAATTTCGGAGGAGAGTTAGAGGGAGCATTCTATGGATCAACTAAACTAAATTTTTGTTCATCTCCACTGCTATCAGAGATGGTGATAAGCGCCCTGTTTCTATTGAGGGCAGAATTCAATCGGTTACCAACCAAATTTCGCGGAAAACCCCAGCTCTATACATGAGGAAGCGAGGAGAGATGCAAATAAAATCTCTGAAGAGTGTTAGAATTAAATCGATGGGTAATGAGACATATCCGTAGACTAATAAAAAGATTGGAATTGGAATAATGTGGTATTCTAAATCCAAGTTATACTTTGAATTCACTAGAAGTAGGGGTAGTTGATGATAACGTGATAACAATAACTATTCAGGAAAATTTATATCACAGAATACATAACCGTAATGACAAGCATGTCAACAACCAACTATGGCAATCCTATAGGAATTAAAGAACCAAAAATTCCTCATCAAAGAGCTGAGAACATTATAGAGGAAAAAGGTAATGGACCCAGTCGAATTTCATTTATTACATCTAAGTTTCTAACTTAAGATGTACTTATAGCCAATGCCCTGAAGGGCTAAAAAGTATCATCATCATAACAGTCCCGCATTAAGTAAAAGGAGCAATTATACACTGGGGAGGGCTCGAAGCCTCAAACCCTTGTTCAAAACAGAGAATAGTACAATACGTGCTATGGGCTACCTTTCCAACTGTAAGTTTAACATAAAATACATAATTTAACACTATTCATATCTCCAGAGGGTACAGAGGTACGCCTCCAACTGTAAGAAAACAAAACTAAGAGAAGTCATTAGACCACGGCACGCAGAGGAATCATTCAGCCATTCACTCACTGAAATATCATACGGTGTATTATAAAAGGCATTTAGTATCTACCTGTAGCAGAGAGTGAGGACTGGTTAAATTCCAACAGAATTCGAAGCAGGGGTTAAAGAAACAGTGATAGCAACAAGAGCACCTGGGGACAGGATCAAATGAAAGAACACGATTAGTAGCCGAGCGTGAAGATTAAATAAAGAAATCGTGCATTAAGGAGCCTTATGAGTGACAAAACCAGATTTACCTGGTTAGTTGGGCTATATCCCCCTCGCTGCCTAAAAATATCTAGGTATACTTATCAAAACAAAAACCAAAGTTGAAGGGAGTCGACAGTGGTCAAAAGAAAAGGGGAAATGTCTAACCAAAAGGGCAATTCGACGAAATAATTATGCAACTGAACTGGAAAAGAAAGGGAAACTAGAGGAAAACATTACCTTAATCCTTCACCTGGTAAACTCCTTGCGGCGAGCGAATAGTGCGAGCCGGCTCCATACTCTGTAATGCTGAAATGACATGGCTGCATTAGGTTTAGCCAGCAAAGAAACGAATCGACATAGCTCTACCCCACTCAGAAATGAAACGAATTCCCTTCCAGAGTCGAGACAAGTGCAAGGGAGGGATAAACAAATGCTGTAAGTTCATATTTCAAGCACACACAACACTGTAAACACATCAACATAATATAAGTAAATGAACGAACATGTACAAGCCCATTGGTGGTAGATAAAATATAACTAAATGGATTGGATTGGATGGGTGGAAATGGAACTAAATTAACTGAAATAAAACTATCTAATCTAAGCTAAATACTAATAAAGAAATTCTAATACTAACCCGGGTAATAACATGTGAATACAACTTAAGATTGTTTCAATCCAACAATAACCATGAAAATGTATTATTAATCAAATTGAAATGTGCAGAAACAAATAAAGATAACTCTGTTTAAGAAATTAAACAGAGCTATAATAGCATATTGTATTCATCATTGTATACCATTTACATGTAATTATGAAAAATAACGTTTCAATTATACTCAGAAATGATATATAAAAGAGAGCGTTGTGAAAACAAATACATATAAATGATAGCAATCTTAAAACGAATATCATACAACAACATAAATCAACAACAAACAGATAGAAATACCTTGTTCATCTTGATGACTTCCAGATGCAATCTGATACTCTATCCAGCAATTATAATGCAAAATCGAATTCTAAAGGTACAGAAATGCAACACTTCAAAGATAATTTCGCATAAAAATCACCAGATGTGATTCTTTTCAAAAAATATATAAGACAATGGAGTACAGAAATGCAATCTCCAAGTCTAAAAATATTAAGATCCAGGACCCTTCTCTAAATGCATGAGAGGGGTTTAAATACTACTTAATTAACTCTAAAAATAGTTTATTACAAAAATTAAGGATTCGGTTCTATGACCGTCCTTTTCCTAGGCTAAAATACAGTGAAATTAAAACTAAATCTATCTAACTATGAGCTTGATCTTTGATCTTGCAGGCATCTAGCATGTTTTTGAGAAGATGCGGTTGACCGACTTCTGAATTCAATTGTCCTGAGAAGACAGAGTCGGCAAGCGAAGGAGCAATCTTCTCTGTAGCATTGATGATACAATTGAGCATGCTATGCTGACTGTGTGGCTTTACTAAGTATGCCCAGTATGCGTCCCAATTCAATCTTGTCAGCCCTTGGATGGATTTTGCTCTTTCTTCTGCCTTTTGCCTCCATTCTGCTTGCAATTGATTTGCCTGTGGGAGATAACCTGGAACAGTTTCAGAAATCAAGTTAGCTTTGTGTAAATTGTCATTTACACAATCAGTGAGAGTGTTTGCCACTGTAGATGCCTCCTCTGCTGCCTTTTCTGCCCTTCTGATTTGTGCATCCCAATTATTAAACAGTATTTCTTTATGGTTCTCGTTAATGATGGGTGCACCAGCTTTTCTGCCTTCTTCTGTATTATGGCATGCTAGATAATCATTGATCTTTTCATTAATAAAATCATAATCATTTCATAATCTACGACATGATTTGTGATTTTATCGCTTTCTTGGCATAAAGAATTCCATTGCAATATTTTTTGGCAGAAAACTTCTTCTTGTTGCAGTAGTTGATTGTTCAAAGAGATGGTTTCTGAAATGAATTCTGGAAGCTTAGGATCATCCTTATGCTGTTCTTGGATTTCTTGAAGTTGTTGTTGTAACTCTTCAAGTTTTAATTGTGCTTCCTTATTGGCCTGTACCTGTTGCAATTGCTGTTGCAGAGCCTTTATCTGTTCTTCTTTTTCATCCAAAAAAAGTTGTATCTCAACTGCTTTATCAATTGTTGCAGAAGCATAAGCTCCTGTTATTTGAGATAACTTAGTGAGATTATGAGTAGGCTCTGTGGCAGGATTTTTCCACAAAACATCTACTTGTTCTGGTTCGGTAGCAATTGCACTTTCTATTTTTCTCTTTTTCCTTTGTCTCTTTACTACTGCTTTGTATTTTGGGCTATAAAATACGTCCATAGGAGGAATGTCCTCTACATTAAGTACAATTTCAGAGGAGGGTGTAATTGGTATGTGCTCTGTTACTGCGGTTGTGCTGCTTGTTCCTGCGTTCAAAACTTTGGTTGTTTGGACAGGGTTCTGTACATTCTGTCCTTCTACATTAATCAATTGATTAAAGGTTTCCCATTCTTTATCTAACTCCATGGTGACTGGTTGTTGCTGTACATTGGGTGGAGAAGGATTTGTTTGTTGAGAAATCAAAATTTGATGTTGAGCAAGCTCTTTAGATTGTGCAGAATCTTTAATGGATTCTTCCATTTTATCTTCCATTTCTTTGGATGTATTGGAGTGTTCAGAATCTCTGTCATATTTTGATTTGGATTTACCTGTGCTTGAACTGCTGTTAAGACTAACACTAGGAGTTTGCTCCTTTGCAGGCTCTATGCGTAGATTATCCAAAGGAATAGGAATTAGTCTCCTTTCTCTGTACAACTTGAATTCCTGAAAATCCCCTGGAGATAGATTCTCTCTAGCTGAATTCAAAACCTCTTTAAATGAATTTCTTGCCTGGAACATATCATCAAAAAGATCTTGCTCCACGACAAATTCCCTTACTTTGATTGCATTGGTAAAATTCTTAACAATATCATTTTGGTCAAATAACCTTCTTGAGAATTTGAACAACTGTAGGCATGTAACGTTGCCTATCTCATGAAATGCATGACCAATATCCAACAGTGAAAATGTTCCACATTTTTTGGGAAATTGTGGCCAAATGCCCTTTTTCTTGTCTTTTAAATCTTTTGTTATACCTCCCTGGCCACAGGTCTGATAAGCAATTTCCCGAGCCACAAGTCTATCTGGAACATATAAGGGTAAAACATGGGGAGAAGCATAACTTCCAAAAACCCTAATATAGGTGAACAATTCTTCTCCAAACCATCTTGCGACGGGGAGAATATCAACCTCTGTTTCTGAAGATAACCTTGGGGGATCCTTATTATACAAGGTTCTGTACAATGGCAACATTATTCCATGGAAAATTTGGTAAAAATGGGGGACAAACTTAGATTCCCACAGTTCTTTATGGTACACATGAATGGGCCAAGGGTCTTGGATAGTCCATTTCCAACCCATTACAGGGAATTTAGAGACATAGAAGATGGCGTCCATGACATAAGCAGATAAATAAAAAGGCGGGTAAACCCGCTGGGAAACATTTCGTTTGGACCGGTATTGAAAAATAGCAGAGGTCATAGTATCAGATAGGATTTTGGCCCAGTCTACAATTGTAGAATTAACGGCCGCATTCAACAAAGGAAGCCATTCGGGCAAAATCATATTTATATCAGGCTTTCCAAAAAGCCTACATAACATAGCAGCAGTAAAACAATAAGGAGAAGTAAGCGAACCCGTGTTGTACATACCTTTTTTGTTCTTCTTTAATGGTTCACTTCTTTTAGTCCACTCCTTTGTGCAATCTGCCAAATTCACGTGTTATTTGGAAAAATCTTCCATGAATTTGCTATTATAAGTCGCCTGAGGTTTTGGCAGCTTATACATTAATCTCACATCTTCTACGGTGAATGACCCAATTAGCTCTTCAGACTGAGTCTTGAATTGCTTGTCTGAGATATCTGTGCTATCCAGCACCCATCTCACCATATCTGTATATGGGAGAATCCTTGGTCTTGCTGCAATTCTGTGCAGGAATGAGCAAGCCAAGTCTCTAAGAGTTGCTTCAGACGTATCCTTTGAACCGGCTGTAGCTGCAACTTTCAATACCACAGGGTTTTCATCCTCTAATAGATTATACATTCCTTCCCAAGTGGATATACCCGCATCCTTGTTACAAGCGGTGTCTGCGTATAGCGAAGCCATTTCTTTGTTCTCAAAACTTGAGCTCTTCTCCTTCTTACCCATAATGTATAGCGGAAGCTTTGTATAGTGATCCACTCCTTCGTGCCTGTGTTTTACGAATAAATGAGAGTAATGATAATAGAAAGGTGACGAGACTGTTTTGAATATGAACGTGGATGAAATATAATATTTAAATTATGAAACGACTTCCAATCTAAACACAATCTCTTTTCACATTAATAATCACTCCAATCATTTAATATAGTCATTAAAGCGCATAATGGATTTGACACATGGGAAGATTGCCTCGGGATAGCGCGCTTACGCGAATCTGCGATATTGCGATCTGCGATTTGCTGCGCAATATCGCAATATCGCAATGTCGCAATATCGCGATATGAGATCATCACAGTCATAAAACTTATCGCAAAAACAGGGACTGCGCAATAGCGCAAAGCGCATATCGCAAAAATCACAAAAGCACATATCGCAAATGCGCAGAATCACAAAAAGCGCACAATCGCAAAATGAAATCATCGCAAAAGCGCAAAATCGCAAAAGTGCATAATAAATCAGAGCGTAAAAGATATTTGTTAATCATTTCTGTTTTCTGCGCTATGCGATCTGCGATCAATGCTTTTTATATAGACTATTTTTGTTATGGATGCATTATATTGTTTCAAGAGCAATTTTATTATAATCTATCATAAACTTAATATTTTTGCAATATTCTCTCAAAGGGATTTTTGTAGGTTTATGATAGAAAGTTTTATTTTCTAAAGGAAACAAATCCTAATTGATTTTTTGGATTTTAACTAAGGGTCCCCATTTTATTTAGTATTATTACTAATATTAAAATAAAAAAAGGGGAGGTTGTTGCTAGCCACAACAATTGGCGATTCACTGGAAGAAACAGTTTTCTCTGAAAAAATAAAATGAACATTCTATCCTTAGTAAGTAAAAAATTTTAAAGGATGATGAAAACTATTTTAGAATTATTCAAAATAAAATGTAACTATGAAAGGAAAATAAAAATCATTTCATAATTTCTTTCTAGTTCCTCAAGAAAAATAAAAACATTTTGGGTTATCTCAAGCTTTGATTGGTGTTAATAATAAAGTAAGTGGATCTCTTCGAGTTTTGGTTTTATAATATACTCTATTGTCATAGGTATTGCCTCTGCTGCCAGCAAACGTTTATAGTCTCGACAGGGTTACCTTTAAACCATTAACCATTCATTGTCCCATCCAATTAAAATTATGACATTTTAAAAGATAAATTCATAAGATTTATTATCTCATGTTTTTTTTTATCTTTTATTTATTTTTTATTTTAAGAGTCATTGTTCTGGTTTGGTGGCCAGTTGATAACAATGCCATTCACTAGTTATAATTAAACTGAACAAGCTGGCTCGTGATGAGACCCCTTGTCTTATATTTATAAGCCATTACCCTGTTTTGGTATGCAGTATTGGTACTGTCAGTTTTATTACTCCTTATGAACATGGTAAGTCGGCTCATAATGAGACCTCTTATCTCTTAAAATTTTCGTATAATTTCTTAGAATTACATTCTAAAAAATCACAACTTAAATGGATGGGGTGAAATAGTTTTATCCTTAAGAACCAATGGATGACAATTTTCAGAGTTTTTTGAGTTCCAAAACTTTGAAAAAACTTTACTTTTACAAATAACCTTTCTCTGCTTGATAAACTTCTAATGATTTTACATTTTCCTCAATATTTCAAAAGATCATGTAAATGATTGAAGTAATCTTTTCAAAGTTTAAACATCTTATTTTAAACTACTCAAAAATTATGATCATTTACTTTAAAAATTCTTATTTACATAAAATAAATATCTATAATATTTTTCCGAAGAAATTTTCTTAAATAGTAAACAGTCAATCAAGGACTTATTAACAACCTTTATTTGTAACAACAAAAACAATCAAAATCTGCAGAAAGAAATATGTACAGTTTAAGAAGGGGTTACCTCCTTAGGAAAAGAATTTCTTTAAGATAAGCCCGTTTACAGGAAGAGGTTCTCTCTTACCTGTTAGATCTTGGAGTATGTATGTATTTGAGCCTATCTTCTCAACAATCTGAAATGGTCCAAGCCACATTTTCTGAAATTTGGTATGTTTACCTTTTTCTTCGTGTGCTTTATCCCATTTCAAAACGAGATCACCAATTGATAAAAGTTTTGAGCCGGTAGAACTTGCATCAAAAGAAGATTTTACAAGCTGTTGATGTTTTTCGTGAGTAATTTTTGCTTTATCCCTATCTTCTTCTAGTTTAAGGATTTGATCGTATCTCAATTGAATAGATGATGAAGGATTTTCTTCAATAAACTGCACTAGGGCTAATGATGGAAGAGTTAAATTTGAAGGTATCACAGCTTCTTTTCCATAAACCAGATTAAAAGGTGAAGTCCCTATCGAAGCTTTTTCAGTGATACGATCAGCCCATAACGCAAAGATTAAAGATTTGTGCCAATTCTTTTGATTTTGATCAACGGTTCTTTTAATGATTTTGATAAGGTTTTTATTAGTGGATTCAGCCAAACCATTACCTTGTGGATAATAATTTGCTGAATATTTTAATTTAAAACCTCTTTTGACCGCAAATTCAATTAAACTATTTCCAGAGAAGTAAGATGCATTATCAAAAACAAGAGCTTGAGGTACACCAAACCTGGTTATGATGAATTGATCTATGAAATCAATAATTGCATCAGAATTGGCTACCTTCAATGGGATTGCCTCTACCCATTTTGTAAAGTAATCAGTTGCAGTAAGGATGTACTTATGCTGTTTGGAAGAATGAGGTACTATCTCACCAATAATATCAAGTCCCCATTGTTCAAATGGTTGTTCAATAGTTACTGGTTGCAAAGGAAAAGCTGGTTTCCTTTGTCTTCTACTTGCAGTCTGACAAATTTGGCACTTCCTTACGTAATCATGTGTATCTTTAAAAAGGGTAGGCCAGTAATAACCAGCGCGAATTATTTTGTGAGCTGTAGTATCACCTCCAAAATGACCTCCTGCTGGTCCATCATGTAGTTCCTGCAAAACCTTTTCAGCTTCACTTTTTTCAAGACATCTTAATAAAATTGAATCATAATTTTTTCTAAATAACACATTATCAATGATCTCATATTTAATAGCTTTTAACCTTAAAGCACGTTTACTCTTATAGCTGAGATTAGAAGGAGCATACCCATTTTTCAAGTAATAGATGAGATCAGCATACTGAGAATCAACATCTGTAACACTTATCTGACTTACTTGAATATTTTGATTTGAATCTTGATGCTCTGGTATGTTATGAGCTCCTGCCAATAATCTGCAAAAACCTTGTCCTCTAACAATCTTGGCTGGTTTAATAACAACATCATATTCTTGCAAAGTTGTTACCCAGTTAGCTCTCTTTTCTCCTACTTCTCTTTGAATTAATAATTGCCTCACTGCAGAGAATGGGACAATGATTTTTGTATGTGTTTTTAAGAGAAAAGGTCTGAAATGTTTGATTGATTTAAACACAGCAAAGGCTTGTTTTTCAACATCGGAATAATTAAGCTCAGCTCCTTGCATATTTGAGCTAAAGAAAGAAATAGGTGCTTCAATTTCTTGATCATTGAGTTGTGTCAAAACGGCTGCATAGGATGTTTCAGTAGCGAAAGTATACAAAATAAAATCTTTAGAAAAATCCGGGGTATTCAATGCTGGTGCATTAATGATCGCTTGTTTGATTGAATCAAAAGCTTCCTTTTCTTTATGCGTCCATTTGAATATTGAATTCTTCTTGATCATATTTTGCATAGGTAAAACAATTAAAGAAAAATCAGAAATGAATCTTTTTACAAAATTGATCTGTCCAAGAAATGATTGCATGGATTTTTTGTTATGTGGTAAAGAAATATCAGAAATTTCTTTTACTCTTTCTGGATCAATATATATTCCATCTTTTGACACAACAAATCCTAAGAGTTTTCCTTCATTTAAAGCAAAGAAAGATTTATTTGGATTTAAGGAAATACCAAACCTTCTACATCTTTCAAAAATTTGCTTTAAGTCATGTAGATGATTGGCTCTCTTTTTTGAAAATACCGTTATGTCATCAAGATAAACAACAACAGATTTATTGATCAGACCTTTAAATGCAATGTCCATGGCTCTTTGAAAAGTTGCTCCTGCATTTATTAGACCAAAAGGAATTTTCTGATAAGCATAAGTTCCCCATTTTGTTCTGAAAGTTGTCTTCAATCTGTCATCTGGGTGAACTAAAACTTGATTATACCCTGAAAACCCATCGAGAAAAGACATAAGTTCGGAACCAGCTACCTTTTGAAGTATATGTTCCATGGTTGGCAATGGGAAATTGTCTTTTAAACACGCTTTGTTTAGATTTCTAAAATCAATACAGATTCTTATATCACCATTCTTCTTTCTTACAGGTACCATATTGGAAACCCAATTAGAGTGCCTGACTGGAAAAATGATCTTGGCTTTCAAAAGTTTATTGAGTTCTGATTTGATTTGACTCTCGAGATTTGGATGGATTTTTCTCAGTTTCTGTTGAACAGGTTTAACATCAGGAAGCATTGGAATCGTGTGTTGAATAATCGAAGTATTATATGTTTTTAGATCATCATAATTCCAAGCAAAAACTTTTTTATACTTGTTCAGCAATTTAATGAATGCACTCCTTTCCTCTGGTGTTAAATTGAGTCCTAAATTAATGTTTTGAGGTTTAGAATCAGAACCAAGATTTACTAATTTAAACTTCAAAGTGAAACTTTGAAGTTTTGTATTAACAACTTTCTTGAATCTGTCCTTAATATCATATAAGTCCTCTAATTTAACAACAGATTTAGGAATGGAGTTTTCATTACCTTTTGAAATAATTTGTAAATCATGATCTTTTTCGTCAATAATTTGCTCATCATATGATTTCTCTGAAGTCATGAAATTTAAAATATCTTGATCATGATAGAAAACTCTCCAGTTTGTGACATTGTATGGGATAGATGGACGAAAAATCAATTCTATAGAAAACCTATCAGGACTGCAGTCTTTAGCAGGTAGGAGTTTAGATGCAACATTAGCTAACAAGTCAGCCGATGTATTTTGATTCCTGGGAATAGGAGAAATATTAAATGCTAAAAAATGAGTGGTGAGATCTTGTACTAGGGTTTGATAGTGTTTAAGATGTCCTGAAAGGCAATGAATAATATTCCTAACTTGTTTGATTACAATTTCGGAATCACCAAAGACTTTCAAGTATTTAACATCTAACCATATGGCTTTATAAAGTCCTTGAACCAAGGCTTCATATTCTGCAGTATTGTTAGTACACTCAAATTCTAATCTGCATGATAACATAGTTTTCTCTCCATTTGGATCAATCAATATGCATCCAGCTCCAGCTCCATCACTAGACTTCGATCCATCAAAATATAACGACCAAAATAAAGACTTATCTATTGGCTTATCTACAATTAAATCTGAAGTATTTACAATTCTGGAAGAATCAGACTCTGAAAATTCTCTATCTGAGAAACAAAAGTATTTACAGAAAAAGGAGACTGAGGAGCTTTGAAATTTCCAAGAAATGATTCAGCAGAATATCCTCCAAGAATATTGTTGTTGAATGCCACAGGTTCATTAGGTTGTTCAAATTCAGTGACAGTGTGTGTCATATGCTTTTCTCGTTCAATTTTAATTTGATTTGGTTTCTCTTTATAAGGAAGCCACATGTGTGAATAATCAGTCGAGATGTAACCATTAAGTTTCACAGACCAGTCCCTGCTCAAGATCAACCCATAGAATTCAGGAATATCAGCAATCAAAATATCAATTCTTTGGACAATCCTAGGATCAGAAGCTAATCTGATTGTGACTGAATTGATTTCTCCTACCACTTGAACTTTGGATCGATCTAACTGAACAATATGTACTGCTGATTTCTGTGGTTCAATATTCAATTTAGCATAGACAGATGTCGGCATTATATTGGAGGAAGCTCCAGAATCAATCAAACAATTGTGCAGATTTTTATTGTACATCTCATAAGTCAAAAGAAAAGGAGGAGTTTGAGAATTTTACTTTTTCCCAATGAGCACAGTATCAGTAGCATCTACCTTATCGGGTGGCTTACCAGTTCCTCTTGCTGCTTTTGCAACTACACCGCTTGGTACAGGAGCAATTGGTGTAGCGTTAAGTTCTTTTAATAACAACTTTTGCTGGTGTTTTAGTTTGTTGAGTTCATGTAGGGAAATGTTGGCTTTGATCTTTTTCATGTCTTCGACAATGTTGTATTCCATGGGTTCTGACACTACTAAAGTTTTGGCTGTTGATGTGAGAGGATTAGAAGAAAATGGCTGATTTTGAGTAGGTAATGGAGAAGTTTTCTTCACAGTGGGTTTATCTTTGGTACTTGGAGTTACAATTTTCTTTTTTGGAACTGTTTGTATTGGTTCTGCTGTAGATTTACTCCTAGTACTTACAGGCATAGCTTCTTCACTATCAGAATTAGGGAGAATAAAATCCCACATTCCATTTAATTCAGCTATTTCTTCATTTTCGTCCTCTTGATCTGATATTATAGATGTATCTTCTTCTTCTTCCTCTTCTTATGATTCTGCATTAGAGATTGTATTAGGAGGTTTAGATTCAACTTGGTTCCTTCTAAAATTCCGGAATGGTTTCTTGGTAGAAGTTTCAGCTACTTGTTTTTTTATTTCGACCATTTCATTTGACATGGTTTTAAGAACTTTCTGTAAACCTTCCATGTCATATGGATCTTTGGCGTTTTTCTTTGAATCATCTCTAAAGCTGACCTTCTTTGATTTCCTTTCTTCAAGAGCATTTTTATTTTCCAGAGAAGTGATACGTTTTTCAACTGCAATAGCTTCTTTCATACTTTCGGTTAGTGTGGGCTTTGCAGCTCTGTCTACGAAAATTGCTATGTTTGAGGGTAAGGCAGTAATATACCATTCAATTCTGACCTGCTCACTTGGCTTGGAATCAGTGGGAATTTTGTTCAAGAGCTTATTGAATCGGGAGTTAAACTCCTTAATTGGTTCCTTGGGTTCAATTTTCAAATTTGAGAGATCATTAAGTAAAGTTGCAATTGATCGGTCATCTCCAAATTTGGTTAAAAATTGATCTGCAAAAATGTCCCAACTTGTTATAGATCCTGATGGTAATGAAAAATACCATGATCCTGCTGTTCCTTGAAGGGTGTAAGGAAATAGTCTAACTACAACATCCTCCCGTGTGACTCCATTCAAATTAATGGCTAGCATAAAGTTATTGATATGTTCTTCAGCTGGAATGTTAAGATCTGGGCTAAACTTTGGAAGCCATTTTCCAGGATTGTCTGGTAAATCGTGTAAAGGTGCAGCCATGTTGACTGCTCCTGGAGTAGACCATGGTCTCTGTGCCATTGTTGGGATGACTATTGGAGGGACAGTAGAAACTGGTGGTGTTTGGATAGAAGTTGTTGGAATAAATGATGTTGAGACTGATGAGGATTGAGGAGAAGATATTTGTGGAGATGATATGGAAACGACTGTACTTTGTTGAGACGGGATTTCAGAAACATGTATTTGGATATTAGAGGTTGAACTTACTGATTCCGATTGTGTTTTTCTTGTTTTAACTCTACTAGGTAAAGGGAATTCTTTGGGAGAGATACCAAGTTTTTCACTTTGAAGCCTAGTAAGAGGTTTTGAAGAAACAAATTTTGAAGTTACACTACCTTCAGATATTTCAGACTCTTCTAAAGATAATGAGAATCCTTTCAATTTATGAATTAAATCTTGAACTTCAGGAGACTCAGGATTTTGATTGTCTGAATGTTTTGAGATTTTGGTAGTGGGTGTCCGAATATTTTCTGCAATTTCTTCTCTAGGATTTTGAATTTCAGAAGAAATTGAAGAAGTTAATGAGGGTGTTTTGCTCTCAGAATGGCTTGTGGATAAAGATTTACTTGCCATTCATAGCTCATGCCCTCCTTCTAGCGCCAAAAATGTTGAAGCCTAGAAAATCTCTGCTTCAAACATCGGGGATAACCACCCGGTCGGGACCTTAGGACAGCTCCTTTTCTGTTTGGTATGGTGGCTCCGACTGGATTTAAAGGACCAGTTTCCTTATAACTAAATGGATTGGATTGGATGGGTGGAAATGGGACTAAATTAACTAAAATAAAACTATCTAATCTAAGCTAAATACTGATAAAGAAATTCTAATACTAACCCGGGTAATAATATGTGAATACAACTTAAGATTGTTTCAATCCAACAATAACCATGAAAATGTATTATTAATCAAATTGAAATGTGCAGAAACAAATAAAGATAACTCTGTTTAAGAAATTAAACAGAGTTATAATAGCATATTGTATTCATCATTGTATACCATTTACATGTAATTATGAAAAATAACGTTTCAATTATACTCAGAAATGATATATAAAAGAGAGCGTTGTGAAAACAAATACATATAAATGATAGTAATCTTAAAACGAATATCATACAACAACAGAAATCAACAGCAAACAGATAGAAATACCTTGTTCATCTTGATGACTTCCAGATGCAATCTGATACTCTATCTAGCAATTATAATGCAAAATCGAATTCTAAAGGTACAGAAATGCAACACTTCAAAGATAATTTCGCATAAAAATCACCAGATGTGATCCTTTTCAAAAAATATATAAGACAATGGAGTACAGAAATGCAATCTCCAAGTCTAAAAATATTAAGATCCAGGACCCCTCTCTAAATGCATGAGAGGGGTTTAAATACTACTTAACTAACTCTAAAAATAGTTTATTACAAAAAATAAGGATTCGGTTCAATGACCGTCCTTTTCCTAGGCTAAAATACAGTGAAATTAAAACTAAATCTATCTAACTATGAGCTTGATCTTTGATCTTGCAGGCATCTAGCATTTTTTTTTAGAAGATGCGGTTGACCGACTTCTGAATTCAATTGTCCTGAGAAGACAGAGTCGGCAAGCGTAGGAGCAATCTTCTCTGTAGCATTGATGATACAATTGAGTGTGCTATGCTGACTGTGTGGCTTTACTAAGTATGCCCAGTATGCGTCCCAATTCAATCTTGTCAGCCCTTGGATGGATTTTGCTCTTTCTTCTGCCTTTTGCCTCCATTCTGTTTGCAATTGATTTGCCTGTGGGAGATAACCTAGAACAGTTTCATAAATCAAGTTAGCTTTGTGTAAATTATCATTTACACAATCAGTGAGAGTGTTTGCCATTGTAGATGCCTCCTCTGCTGCCCTTTCTGCCCTTCTGATTTGTGCATCCCAATTATTAAACAGTATTTCTTTATGGTTCTCGTTAATGATGGGTGCACCAATTTTCCTGCCTTCTTCTGTCTTTTGCCATGCTAGATAATCATTGATCTTTTCATTAATTAAATCATAATCATTTCGTAAATCTACGGCATGATTTGTGATTTTATCACTTTCTTGGCATAAAGAATTCCATTGCAATATCTTTTGACAGAAAACTTCTTCTTGTTGCAGTAGTTGATTATTCAAAGAGATGGTTTCTGAAATGAATTCTGGAAGCTTAGGGTCATCCTTATGCTGTTCTTGGATTCCTTGAAGTTGTTGTTGCAACTCTTCAAGTTTTAATTGTGCTTCCTTATTGGCCTGTACTTGTTGCAATTGCTGTTGTAGGGCCTTTACCTGTTCTTCTTTTTCATCCAACAAAAGCTGTATCTCAACTGCTTTATCAATGGTTGCAGAAGCATAAGCTCCTGTTATTTGAGATAATTTAGTGAGATTACGAGTAGGCTCTGTGGCAGGATCTTTCCATAAAACATCTACTTGTTCTGGTTCAGTAGCAATTGCACTTTCTATTTTTCTCTTTTTCCTTTGTCTCTTTACTACTGCTTTGTATTTTGGGCTGTAAAATACATCTAGAGGAGGAATGTCCTCTACATTAAGTACAATTTCAGAGGAGGGTGTGATTGGAATGTGCTCTGTTACTGCGGCTGTGCTGCTTGTTCCCGCATTCAAAACTTTGGTTGTTTGGACAGGGGTCTGTACATTCTGTCCCCCGCAGGGTCCCTATATCACTAGTATAGCCCCTTATTAGTGTTAGTGTAAACCCCTTATTGTTATTATTGTACCCTTGTAACCCCCATTTTGTTATTATTGTGCCCTTAAATTATTATTGTTAGGTCGGCTAGGATTACATCGTGGCCCACTAGGATTACATTATGGCCCCATGGACTCCTATATATAGAAAGGAGGTTTTGTGAATTGTATCATCCAAGAATTGTTCATTTATGTAATGTATTGGAGGTTGCCCCCTCGAAGTGGCTCATTTCTAAGGCGTTTATATCTCTTTTCTTCTCTTTTTGAGTTGGTTACCCAACATTTGGTATCAGAGCTTTGGGATTCTAGGGTTTCGCTGCTCCAAACAGGTCATCGTGGCATTTTCGCTATAACTTTTTTTCTACGAAGCTTCCGAAGCTGAAATTTTTAGGGTGCGAAGCTGAAATCTTGAGGAAGGTTGTCTAAAAATTTCAGATCTTGGTTCGCAATATTTGAGGAGATATCATCTGTGGAAGTTAGGTATTTTTTCAGGCTCATAAACAGGTCATCGTGGCATTTGCGCTATAAAATTTTTTTACGAAGGGTCAGAGTCTGAAATTCATATGGTGCGAAGCTGAAATCCCGAGGAAATTCGTCAAAAAATTTCAGAACTTGGTTCGCAACATTTTTGGAGATATGATCTGTGGAAGGTAGTGCTTTTTCAGGCTCCTGAATTTCATCTCAAAGAGGTTACAAGTTTATCCGGAACATATAAGGGCAAAACATGAGGAGAAGCAAAGCTTCCAAAAACTCTCACATAAGTAAACAATTCTTCTCCAAACCATCCTGCGACAGAGAGAATGTCTACTTTTTCTTCAGGGGATAACCTTGGAGCATCCTTATTATATAATACTATGTACAAAGGCAACATTATTCCATGGCAAATTTTGTAAAAATGAGGAATGAATTTTGATTCCCACAATTCTTTGTGATAAACATGGATGGGTAGGGGATCCTGAATTGTCCATTGCCAACCCATTACGTGTAATTTAGAGACATAGCAGATGGCGTCCATGACATAAGCAGATAAATAAAAAGGCGGATAAACCCGCTGGGAAACATTTCGTTTGGACCGGTATTGAAAAATAGCAGTGGTCAAAGTATCAGATAGGATTTTAGCCCAGTCTACATTTGTAGAATTAACGGCCGCATTCAACAAAGGAAGCCATTCGGGTAAGATCATATTTATGTCAAGCTTTCCAAAAAGCCTGCATAACATGGCAGCAGTAAAACAATAAGGAGAGGTAAGCGAACCCGTGCTGTACATACCTTGTTTGTTTTTCTTCAATGGTTCACTTCTTTTGGTCCACTCCTTTGTGCATTCTGCCAAATTCGCATGTTCTCTGGCAAAATCTTCCATGAATTGTTTGTTGTAAGTCGCCTGAGGTTCTGGAAACTTATACATTAATCTCAGATCTTCTATGGTGAATGACCCGATTAGCTCTTCAGACTGAGTCTTGAATTGCCTGTCTGAGATATCTGTGGTATCCAACACCCATCTCACCATGTCTGTATATGTGAGAATCCTTGGCCTTGCTGCTATTCTGTGTAGGAATGAGCAAGCCAAGTCTCTAAGGGTTGCTTCAGACGTATCCTTTCAACCTGCTGTAGCTGCAACTTTCAACACCATAGGGTTTTCATCCTCTAATAGATTATACATTCCTTCCCAAGTGGATATACCTGCATCCTTGTTACAGGCGGTGTCTGCGTATAGCGAAGCCATTTCTTTGTTCTCAGAACACGAGCTCTTCTCCTTCTTACCCATAGTGTATAGCGGAAGCTTTGTATAGTGGTCTGCTCCTTCGTGCCTGCATTTTACGAATAAATGAGAGTAATGATATAAGAAAGGTGATGAGACTGTTTTGAATATGAACGCAGATGAAATATAATATTTTTATTATGAAATGACTTTCACTCTAAACACAATCTCGTTTCACATTAATAATCAATCCAATCATTTAATATAATCATTAAAGCGCATAACGTATTTGACACATGGAAAGATTGCCTCGGGATAGCACGCCTACATGAATCTGCGACATTGCGATCTGTGATTTGCTGTGCAATATCGCAATATCGCAATGTCGCAATATCGCAATATCGCAATGTCACAATATCGTGATATGAGATCAACAGCCATAAAACTTATCGCAAAATGGATCGCGCAAAGCGCATATCGCAAAAATCACAAAAGCACATATCGCAAATGCGTGTAATCACAAAAAGCGCACAATCGCAAAATGAGATCATCGCAAAAGCGCAAATCGCAAAAGCGCATAATAAATCGAGCGTAAAAGATATTTGTTAATCATTTCTATTTTCTGGGCTATGCGATCTGCGACCAATGCCTTTTATCAAAGGTATATATTATTTATGGATGCGCTATCTTGTTCAAAGAGTAGTTTTATTAAAATCTATCATAAACTTAAGATTTTCGCAATATTCTTTCAAAGTGATTTTTATAGGTTTATGATAGAAAGTTTTATTTTCTAAGGCAAACAAATCCTAATTTTTTTTTAGATTTTTAACTAAGGGTCCTCATTTTATTTAGTATTATTACTAAAATAAAAAAGGGGGGTTGTTGCTAGCCACAACAATTGGCGATTCACTGGAAGAAACAGTTATCTCTGAAAAAATAAAATGAACATTCTATCCTTAGTAAGTAAAAAATTTTAAAGGATGATGAAAACTATTTTAGAATTATTCAAAATAAAATGTAACTATGAAAGGAAAATAAAAAATCATTTCATAATTTCTTTCTAGTTCCTCAAGAAAAATAAAAACATTTTGGGTTATCTCAAGCTTTGATTGGTGTTAATAATAAAGTAAGTGGATCTCTTCGAGTTTTGGTTTTATAATATACTCTATTGTCATAGGTATTGCCTCTGCTGCCAGAAAACTTTTATAGTCTCGACAGGGTTACCTTTAAACCATTAACCATTCATTGTCCCATCCAATTAAAATTATGACCTTTTAAAAGATAAATTCATAAGATTTATTATCTCATGTTTTTTGTCTTTTATTTATTTTTTATTTTAAGAGCCATTGTTCTGGTTTGGTGGCCAGTTGATAACAATGCCATTCACTAGTTATAATTAAATTGAACAAGCTGGCTCGTGATGAGACCCCTTGTCTTATATTTATAAGCCATTACCCTGTTTTGGTATGCAGTATTGGTAACGTCAGTTTTATCATTCCTTATGAACATAGTAAGTCGGCTCATAATGAGACCTCTTATCTCTTAAATTTTCGTATAATTTCTTAGAATTATATTCTAAAAAATCACAACTTAAATGGATGGGGTGAAATAGTTTTATCCTTAAGAATCAATGGATGACAATTTTCAGAGTTTTTTGAGTTCCAAAACTTTTGAAAAATCTTTACTTTTACAGATAACCTTTCTCTGCTTGATAAACTTATGATGATTTATATTTTCCTCAAGTTTTCAAAAGATCATGTAAATGATTGAAATAATCTTTTCAAAGTTTAACATCTTATTTTAAACTATTCAAAAACTGTGATCATTACTTTAAAAATTCTTATTTACACAAAATAAATATTTATAATATTCTTCCGAAGAAATTTTCTTAAATAGTAAACAGTCAATCAGAGACTCATTAACAACCTTTATTTGCAAAAACAAAAACAATCAAAATTATGCAGAAAGGAATATGTACATTTTAAGAAGGGGTTACCTCCTTATGAAAAGAATTTCTTCAAGATAAGCCCATTTACAGGAAGAGATTCTCTCTTACCTGTTAGATCTTGGAGTATGAATGTATTTGAGCCTATCTTTTCAACGATCTGAAATGGTCCAAGCCACATTTTCTGAAACTTGGTATGTTTACCTTTTTCTTCGTGTGCTTTATCCCATTTCAGAACGAGATCACCAATTGACAAAATTTTTGAGCCGGTAGAACTTGCATCAAAAGAAGATTTTACAAGCTATTGATGTTTTTCATGAGTAATTTTTGCTTTATCTCTGTCCTCTTCAAGTTTAAGGATTTGATCATATCTCAATTGAATGGATGAAGAAGGATTTTCTTCAATAAACTGCACTAGGGCTAATGATGGAAGAGTTAAATTTGATGGTATCACAACTTCTTTTCCATAAACCAGATTGAAAGGTGAAGTCCCTATTGAAGCTTTTTCAGTGATACGATCAGCCCATAATGCAAAGATTAAAGACTTGTGCCAATTCTTTTGATTTTGATCAATTGTCCTTTTAATGATTTTGATAAGGTTTTTGTTAGTAGATTCAGCCAAACCATTACCTTGTGGATAATAATTTGCTGAATATTTTAATTTAAAACCTCTTTTGACTGCAAATTCAATTAAACTATTACCAGAAAAGTAAGATGCATTATCAAAAACAAGAGCTTGAGGTACACCAAACCTGGTTATGATGAATTGATCTATGAAATCAATAATTGTATCAGAATTGGCTACCTTCAATGGGATTGCCTCTACCCATTTTGTAAAGTAATCAGTTGCAGTAAGGATGTACTTGTGCTGTTTGGAAGAATGAGGTACTATCTCACCAATAATGTCAAGACCCCATTGTTCAAATGGTTGCTCAATAGTTACTGGTTGCAAAGGAAAAGCTGGTTTCCTTTGTCTTCCACTTGCAGTCTGACAAATTTGGCACTTCCTTACGTAATCATGTGTATCTTTAAAAAGGGTAGGCCAGTAATAACCAGCGCGAATTATTTTGTGAGTTGTAGTATCACCTCCAAAATGACCTCCTGCTGGTCCATCATGTAGTTCCTGCAAAACTTTTTCAGCTTCAGTTTTTTCAAGACATCTTAATAAAATTGAATCATAATTTTTTCTAAATAACACATTATCAATGATCTCATATTTAATAGCCTTTAACCTTAAAGCGCGTTTACTCTTATAGCTGAGATTAGAAGGAGCATACCCATTTTTCAAGTAATAGATAAGATCAACATACTGAGATACAAAATTTGTAACATTTATCCGACTTACTTGAATATCTTGATTTGATTCTTGATTTTCTAGTATGTTATGAGCTCCTGCCAATAATTTGCAAAACCCTTGTCCTCTAACAATCTTAGCTGGTTTAATATCAATATCATATTCTTGCAAGGTTGTTACCCAGTTAGCTCTCTTTTCTCCTACTTCTTTTTGAATTAATAATTGCCTCACTGCAGAGAATGGGACAATGATTTTTGTATGTGTTTTTAAGAGAAAATGTCTGAAATGTTTGATTGATTTAAACACAGCAAAGGCTTGTTTTTCAACATCGGAATAATTAAGCTCAGCTCCTTGCAGATTTGAGCTAAAGAAAGAAATAGGTGCTTCAATTTCTTGATCATTGAGTTGTGTCAAAACGGCTGCATAAGATGTTTCAGTAGCCAAAGTATACAAAATAAAATCTTTAGAAAAATCCGGGGTATTCAATGCTGGTGCATTAATGATCGCTTGTTTGATTGAATCAAAAGCTTCCTTTTCTTTATGCATCCATTTGAATATTGAATTCTTCTTGATCATATTTTGCATAGGTAAAACAATTAAAGAAAAATCAGGAATGAATCTTTTTACAAAATTGATCTGTCCAAGAAATGATTGCATGGATTTTTTGTTATGTGGTAAAGAAATATCAGAAATTTCTTTTACTCTTTCTGGATCAATATATATTCCATCTTTTGACACAACAAATCCTAAGATTTTTCCTTCATCTAAAGCAAAGAAAGATTTCTTTGGATTTAAGGAAATACCAAACCTTCTACATCTTTCAAAAATTTGCTTTAAGTCATGTAGATGATTGGCTCTCTTTTTTGAAAATACCGTTATGTCATCAAGATAAACAACAACAGATTTATTGATCAGACCTTTAAATGCAATGTCCATAGCTCTTTGAAAAGTTGCTCCTGCATTTATTAGACCAAAAGGCATTTTCTGATAAGCAAAATTTCCCCATTTTGTTCTGAAATTTGTCTTCAATCTATCATCTGGGTGAACTAAAACTTGATTATACCCTGAAAACCCATTGAGAAAAGACATAAGTTCAGAACCAGCTACCTTTTGAAGTATCTGTTCCATGGTTGGCAATGGGAAATTGTCTTTTAAACATGCTTTGTTTAGATTTCTAAAATCAATACAGATTCTTATATCACCATTCTTCTTTCTTACAGGTACCATATTGGAAACCCAATTAGAGTGCCTAACTGGAAAAATGATCTTGGCTTTCAAAATTTTATTGAGTTCTGATTTGATTTGACTCTCGAGATTTGGATGGATTTTTCTCAATTTCTGTTGAACAGGTTTAACATCAGGAAGCATTGGAATCATGTGTTGAATAATCGAAGTATCATATGTTTTTAGATCATCATAATTCCAAGCAAAAACTTTTTTATACTTGTTCAAAAATTTAATGAATGCACTTCTTTCCTCTGGTGTTAAATTGAGTCCTAAATTAATGTTTTGGGGTTTAGAATCAGAACCAAGATTTACTAATTCAAACTTCAAAGTGGAACTTTGAAGTTTTGTATTAACAACTTTCTTGAATCTGTCCTTAATATCATATAAGTCCTCTAATTTAACAACAGATTTAGGAATGGAGTTTTCATTACCTTTTGAAATAATTTGTAAATCATGATCCTTTTCGTCAATAATTTGCTCATCATATGATTTCTCCGAAGTCATGAAATTTAGAATATCTTGATCGTGATAGAAGACTCTCCAGTTTGTGACATTGTCTGGGACAGATGGACGAAAAATCAATTCTACAGAAAACCTATCAGGACTGCAATCTTCAGCAGGTAGGAGTTTAGATGCAACATTAGCTAACAAGTCGGCTGATGTATTTTGATTCCTAGGAATAGGAGAAATATTGAATGCTAAAAAATGAGTGGTAAGATCTTGTACTAGGGTTTGATAGTGTTTAAGATGTCCTGAAAGGCAATGAATAGTATTCCTAACTTGTTTTATGACAATTTCGGAATCACCAAAGACTTTCAAGTATTTAACATCTAACCCTATGGCTTTATAAAGTCCTTGAACCAAGGCTTCATATTCTGCAGTATTGTTAGTACACTCAAATTCTAATCTGCATGATAACATAGTTTTCTCTCCATTCGGATCAATCAATATGCATCCAGCTCCAGCTCCATCAAAATATAATGACCAAAATAAAGACTTATCTATTGGCTTATCTACAATTAAATCTGAAGTATTTACAATTCTGGAAGAATCAGACTCTGAAAAATTCTCTATCTGAGAAACAAAAGTATTTACAGAAAAAGGAGACTGAGGAGCTTTGAAATTTCCAAGAAATGATTCAGCAGAATATCCTCCAAGAATATTGTTGTTAAATGCCACTGGTTCATTAGGTTGTTCAAATTCAGTGACAGTGTGTGTCATATGCTTTTCTCGTTCAATTTTAATTTGATTTGGTTTCCCTTTATAAGGAAGCCACATGTGTGAATAATCAGTTGAGATGTAACCATTAAGTTTCGCAGACCAGTCCCTGCTCAAGATTAATCCATAGAATTCAGGAATATCAGCAATCAAAATATCAATTCTTTGGACAATCCTAGGATCAGAAGCTAATCTGATTGTGACTGAATTGATTTCTCCTACCACTTGAACTTTGGATCGATCTAACTGAACAATATGTACTGCTGATTTCTGTGGTTCAATATTCAATTTAGCACAGACAGATGTCGGCATTATATTGGAGGAAGCTCCAGAATCAATCAAACAATTGTGAAGATTTTTATTATACATCTCATAAGTCAAAAGAAAAGGAGGAGTTTGAGAATTTGACTTTTCCCCAATGAGCACAGTATCAGTAGCATCTACCTTATCGGGTGGCTTACCAGTTCCTCTTGCTGCTTTTGCCACTACACCGCTTGGTACAGGAGCAATTGGTGTAGCGTTAAGTTATTTTAATAACAACTTTTGCTGGTGTTTTAGTTTGCTGAGTTCATGTAAGGAAATGTTGGCTTTGATCTTTTTCATGTCTTCGACAATGTTGTATTCCATGGGTTCTGACACTACTAAAGTTTTGGCTGTCGATGTGAGAGGATTAGAAGAAAATGGCTGATTTTGAGTAGGTAATGGAGAAGTTTTCTTCAAAGTGGGTTTGTCTTTGGTACTTGGAGTTGCAATTTTCTTTTTTGGAACTGTTTGTACTGGTTCTGGTGTATATTTACTCCTAGTACTTACAGGCATAGCTTCTTCACTATCAGAATTAGGGAGAATAAAATCCCACATTCCATTTAATTCAGCTATTTCTTCATTTTCGTCTTCTTGATCTGATACTACAGATGTATCTTCTTCTTCTTCCTCTTCTTCTGATTCTGCATTAGAGATTGTATTAGGAGGTTTAGATTCAACTTGGTTCTTTCTAAAATTCCGGAATGGTTTCTTGGTGGAAGTTTCAGCTACTTGTTTTTTATTTCGACCATTTCATTTGACATGGTTTTAAGAACTTTCTGTAAACCTTCCATGTCATATGGATCTTTGGCCTTTTTCTTTGAATCATCTCTAAAGCTGACCTTCTTTGATTTCCTTTCTTCAAGAGCATTTTTCTTTTCCAAAGAAGTGATACATTTTTCAACTGCCATAGCTTCTTTCATACTTTCGGCTAATGTGGGCTTTGCAGCTCTGTCTACGAAAATTGCTATGTTTGAGGGTAAGGCAGTAATATACCATTCAATTCTGACCTGCTCACTTGGCTTGGAATCAGTGGGAATTTTGTTCAAGAGCTTATTGAATCTGGAATTAAACTCTTTAATTGGTTCCTTGGGTTCTATTTTCAAATTTGAGAGATCATTAAGTAAAGTAGCTATTGATCGATCATCTCCAAATTTGGTTAAGAAATAATCTGAAAAAATATCCCAACTTGTTATAGATCCTGATGGTAATGAAAAATACCATGATCCGGCTGTTCCTTGAAGAGTATAAGGAAATAGTCTAACTACAACATCCTCCTGTGTGACTCCATTCAAATTAATAGCCAGCATAAAGTTATTGATATGTTTTTCAGCTGGAATGTTAAGATTTGGGCTAAACTTTGGAAGCCATTTTCCAGGATTGTCTGGTAAATCGTGTAAAGGTGCAGCCATGTTGACTGGTCCTGGAGTAGACCATGGTCTCTGTGCCATTGTTGGGATGACTATTGGAGGGATAGTAGAAACTGGTGGTGTTTGGATAGAAGTTGTTGGAATGAATGATGTTGAGACTGATGAGGATTGAGGAGAAGATGTTTGTGGAGATGATATGGAAACGACTGTACTTTGTTGAGAAGGGATTTCGGAAACAGGTATTTGGATATTAGAGGTTGAACTCATCGATCTTGAACAAGTTTTTCTTGTTTTAACCTACTTGTGCGAAATTCTTTTGGAGGAATACCAAGTTTTTCACTTTGCAGCCTAGTAAGAGGTTTCGAAGGAATAAATTTTGAGCTTACACTACCTTCAGATATTTCAGACTCTTCAAGAGATAATGAGAATCCTTTCAATTTATGAATTAAATCTTGAACTTCAGGAGACTCAGGATGTTGATCGTCTGAATGTTTAAAGATTTTGGTAGTGGGTGTCTGAATATTTTCTGCAATTTCTTCTCTAGGATTTTGAATTTCAGAAGAAATTGAAGAAGTTAATGAGGGTGTTTTGCTCTCGAAATGGCTTGTGGATAGAGATTTACTTGCCATTCATAGCTCATGCCCTCCTTCTAGCGCAAAAAATTTTGAAGCCTAGAAAATCTCTGCTTCAAACATCGGGGATAACCACCCGGTCGGGACCTTAGGACAGCTCCTTTTCCGTTTGGTATGGTGGCTCCGACTGGATTTAAAGGACCAGTTTCCTTATAACTAAATGGATTGGATTGGATGGGTGAAAATGGGACTAAATTAACTGAAATAAAACTATCTAATCTAAGCTAAATACTGATAAAGAAATTCTAATATTAACCCGGGTAGTTATATGTGAATACAACTTAAGATTGTTTCAATTCAACAATAACCATGAAAATGTATTATTAATCAAATTGAAATGTACAGAAACAAATAAAGATAACTCTGTTTAAGAAATTAAACAGAGTTATATAAACATATTGCATTCATCATTATATACCATTTACATGTAACTATGAAAAATAACGTTTCAATTATACTCAGAAATGATATATAAAAGGAAGCGTTGTGAAAACAAATACATATAAATGATAAGAATCTTAAAACGAATATCATACAACAAATGCAAAATCAACAACAAACAGATAAATACCTTGTTTTATCTTGAAGGATCAGATGCATCCGATACTCTATCCAAGCAATTAATAAAAAAATCGAATTCAGCAGGTACAAATAAATGCAACACTTCAAAGATAATTTCGCATAAAAATCACTAGATGTGATCCTTTTCAAAAAATAGATAAGACAATGGAGTACAGAAATGCAATCTCCAAGTCTCACAGTATTAAGATCCAGGACCCCTCTCTAAATGCATGAGAGGGGTTTAAATACTACTTAACTAACTCTAAAAATAGTTTATTACAAAATTAAGGATTCGGTTTAATGACCGTCCTTTTCCTAGGCTAAAATACAGTGAAATCAAAACTAAATCTATCTAACTATGAGTTTGATCTTTGATCTTGCAGGCATCTAGCATGTTTTTGAGAAGATGCGGTTGACCGACTTCTGAATTCAATTGTCCTGAGAAGACAGAGTCGGCAAGCGTAGGAGCAATCTTCTCTGTAGCATTGATGATACAATTGAGCGTGCTATGCTGACTGTGTGGCTTTACTAAGTATGCCCAGTATGCGTCCCAATTCAATCTTGTCAACCCTTGGATGGATTTTACTCTTTCTTTTGCCTTTTGCCTCCATTCTGTTTGCAGTTGATTTACCTGTGGGAGATATCCTGGAACAGTTTTCAGAATTCTCATATTGGTACTATCATAGATACAATCATGGAGTATTTATCGTAGATGCTCTCCTCCACGCTTCCTTTTCTCGTCTTTCTCTATCAGCATCCCAATTATTAACGTATTTATTTATGGTTCCGTACGATGGGTGCGCCAATTTTTCCCCGCCTTTCCGTCTTTTGCCACATGATAATCATTGATCTTTTCATTAATTAAATCATAATCATTTCATAAATCTACGACATGATTTGTGATTTTATCACTTTCTTGGCATAAAGAATTCCATTGCAATATCTTTTGACAGAAAACTTCTTGTTGTTGCAGTAGTTGATTATTCAAAGAGATGGTTTCTGAAATGAATTCTGGAAGCTTGGGATCATCCTTATGTTGTTCTTGGATTTCTTGAAGTTGTTGTTGTAACTCTTCAAGTTTTAATTGTGCTTCCTTATTGGCCTGTACCTGTTGCAATTGCTGTTGCAGAGCCTTTATCTGTTCTTCTTTTTCATCCAACAAAAGTTGTATCTCAACTGCTTTATCAATTGTTGCAGAAGCATAAGCTCCTGTTATTTGAGATAATTTAGTAAGATTATGAGTAGGCTCTGTGGCAGGATCTTTCCACAAAACATCTACTTGTTCTGGTTCGGTAGCAATTGCACTTTCTATTTTTCTCTTTTTCCTTTGTCTCTTTACTACTGCTTTGTATTTTGGGCTGTAAAATACATCTAGAGGAGGAATGTCCTCTACATTAAGTACAATTTCAGAGGAGGGTGTGATTGGAATGTGCTCTGTTACTGCGGCTGTGCTGCTTTTTCCTGCATTCAAAACTTTGGTTGTTTGGACAGGGGTCTGTACATTCTGTCCCTCTACATTAATCAATTGATTAAAGGTTTCCCATTCTTTATCTAACTCCATGGTGACTGGCTGTTGCTGTACATTGGGTGAAGGAGGATTTGTTTATTGAGAAATCAAAATTTTCTGTTGAGCGAGCTCTTTAGATTGTGCAGAATCTTTGATGGGTTCTTCCATTTTATCTTCCATTTCTTTGGATGTATTGGAGTGTTCAGAATCTCTGTCAGATTTTGATTTGGATTTACCTGTGCTTGAACTACTGTTAAAACTAACACTAGGAGTTTGCTCCTTTGCAGGCTCTATGCGTAGATTATCCAAAGGAATAGGAATTAGTCTCCTTTCTCTGTACAACTTGAATTACTGAAAATCCCCTGGAGATAGCTGCTCTCTAGCCGAATTCAAAACCTCTTTAAATGAATTTCTTGCCTGGAACATATCATCAAAAAGATCTTGCTCTGCGACAAATTCCTTTACTTTGATTGCATTGGTAAAATTCTTAACAATATCATTTTGGCCAAATAACCTTCTTGAGAATTTGAACAGTTGTAGGCATGTAATATTGCCTATCTCATGAAATGCATGACCAATATCCAACAGTGAAAATGTTCCACATTTTATGGGAAATTGTGGCCAAATGCCCTTTTTCTTGTCTTTTAAATCTTTTGTCATACCTCCCTGGCTACAGGTCTGATAAGCAATTTCCCGGGCTACAAGTCTATCTGGAACATATAAGGGTAAAACATGGGGAGAAGCATAACTTCCAAAAACCCTAATATAGGTGAACAATTCCTCCCCAAACCATCTTGCGACGGGGAGAATATCAACCTCTGTTTCTAAGGATAACCTTGGGGGATCCTTATTATACAAGGTTCTGTACAAAGGCAACATTATTCCATGGCAAATTTGGTAAAAATGGGGGACAAACTTAGATTCCCACAGTTCTTTATGGTACACATGAATGGGCGAAGGGTCTTGGATAGTCCATTTCCAACCCATTACAGGGAATTTAGAGACATAGCAGATGGTGTCCATGACATAAGCATATAAATAAAAAGGCGGGTAAACCCGCTGGGAAACATTTCGTTTGGACCGTTATTGAAAAATAGCAGAGGTCATAGTATCAGATAGGATTTTGGCCCAGTCTGCAATTGTAGAATTAACGGCTGCATTCAACAAAGGAAGCCACTCGGGCAAAATCATATTTATGTCAGGCTTTCCAAAAAGCCTACATAACATAGCAGCAGTAAAACAATAAGGAGAAGTAAGCGAACCCGTGCTGTACATACCTTGTTTGTTCTTCTTTAATGGTTCACTTCTTTTAGTCCACTCCTTTTTGCAATCTGCCAAATTCGCGTGTTCTTTGGCAAAATCTTCCATGAATTTGCTATTGTAAGTCGCCTGAGGTTTTGGCAGCTTATACATTAATCTCACATCTTCTACGGTGAATGACCCAATTAGCTCTTCAGACTGAGTCTTGAATTGCCTGTCTGAGATATCTGTGCTATCCAGCACCCATCTCACCATATCTGTATATGGGAGAATCCTTGGCCTTGCTGCAATTCTGTGTAGGAATGAGCAAGCCAAGTCTCTAAGGGTTGCTTCAGACGTATCCTTTGAACCGACCGTAGCTGCAACTTTCAACACCACAGGGTTTTCATCCTCTAATAGATTATACATTCCTTCCCAAGTGGATATGCCCGCATCCTTGTTACAGGCGGTGTCTGCGTATAGCGAAGCCATTTCTTTGTTCTCAGAACTTGAGCTCTTCTCCTTCTTACCCATAATGTATAGCTGAAGCTTTGTATAGTGATCCGCTCCTTCGTGCCTGCGTTTTACGAATAAATGAGAGTAATGATAATATAAAGGTGACGAGACTGTTTTGAATATGAACGCGGATGAAATATAATATTTAAATTATGAAACGACTTCCAATCTAAACACAATCTCTTTTTCACATTAATAATCACTCCAATCCTTTCCTATTTAATATAGTCATTTAAGCGCATAATGGATTCTAACACATGGGAAGATTGGCTCGGGATAGCGGCGTGGGACCGCGACATTGCGATGTGCGATTTGTTGCGCAATATCGCAATATCGCAATGTCGCAATATCGCGATATGAAATCATCACAGTCATAAAACTTATCGCAAAAGCAGGAACTGCGTAACAGCGCAAAGCGCATATCGCAAAAATCATAAAAGCACATATCGCAAACGCACAGAATCTCAAAAAGCGCACAATCGCAAAATGAAATCATCACAAAAGCGCAAAATCGCAAAAGCGCATAATAAATCAGAGCGTAAAAGATATTTGTTAATCATTTCTGTTTTCTGCGCTATGCGATCTGTGACCAATGCTTTTTGTATAGACTATTTTTGTTATGGATGCGTTATATTGTTTCAAGAGAAAATTTTATTATAATCTATCATAAACTTAATATTTTCGCAATATTCTCTCAAAGGGATTTTTGTAGGGTTTATGATGAAAGTTTTATTTTCTAAAACAAATCCTAATTGATTTTTGGATTTTAACTAAGGGTCCCCATTTTATTTAGTATTATTAATAATATTAAAATAAAAGGGAGATTTATTGCTAGCCACAACAATTGGCGATTCAACTGGAAGAAGCAGGTTATCTCTGAAAAATAAAATGAACATTCTATCTTTAGTAAGTAAATTTTTTAAAATTTGATGAAAACTTATCTTAGGGTATTCAAAATAAAATGTAACTATGAAAGAAAAATAAAAATCATTTCATAATTTCTTTCTAGTTCTTCAGAAAAATAAACATTTTGAGTTTATCTCAAGCTTTGATTGGTGTTAATAATAAAGTAAGTGGATCTCTTCGGAGTTTGGTTTTATAATATACTCTCTATTGTGTACGTGTTACCCTCTGCTGCCGGTAAGCGTTTATAGTCTCGACGGGTTACCTTTAAACCATTAACCATTCATTATCCCACATCCAATTAAAATCATGACCTTTTAAAAAGATAAGAAATTCATAAGATTTATTATCTCATGTTTTGTCTTTTATTTATTTTTTATTTTAAGAGCCATTGTTGGTTTGGTGGCCGATTGATAACAATGCCATTCATAGTTATAATTAAGCTGAACAAGCTGGCTCGTGATGAGACCCCTTGTCTTATATTTATAAGCCATTACCCTATTTTGGTATGCGGTATTGGTAATGTCGGTTTATCATTCCTTATGAACATAGTAAATTAGGCTCATAATGAGACCTCTTATCTCTTAAAATTTTCGTATAATTTCTTGAACACAGAAGATAAAATCACAACTTAAATGGATGGGGTGAAATAGTTTTATCCTTAAGAACCGATGGATGACAATTTTGAGTTTTTTGAGTTCCAAAACTTTGAAAAACTTTAATTTTACAAATAAACTTTCTCAGCTTGATAAACTTCTAATGATTTTACATTTTCCTCAATATTTCAAAAGATCATGTAAATGATTGAAATAATCTTTTCAAAGTTTAAACATCTTATTTTAAACTACTCAAAAACTATGATCATTTACTTTAAAAATTCTTATTTACATAAGATAAATATTTATAATATTTTTCCGAAGAAATTTTCTTAAATAGTATACGGTCAATCGGGGACTTATTAACGACCTTTATTTGTAACAACAAAAACAATCCAAAATGCAGAAGAAAGCATATGCAGGTTTAAGAAGGGGTTACCTGCCAGGAAAAGAATTTCTTTAAGATAAGCCCGTTCACCCAGGAAGGGTTCTCTCTTACACATTAGATCTTGGAGTATGTATGTATTTGAGCCTATCTTCTCAACGATCTGAAATGGTCCAAGCCACATTTTTTGAAATTTGGTATGATGCACCTTTTTCTTCGTGTGCTTTATCCCATTTCAAAACGAGATCACCAATTGATAAAAGTTTTGAGCCGGTAGAACTTGCATCAAAGAAGATTTTACAAAAATTTGTTGATGTTTTTCATGATAATTTTGCTTTATCCCTATCTTCTTCTAGTTTAAGGATTTGATCGTATCTCGATTGAATAGATGATGAAGGATTTTCTTCAATAAGCGCACTAGGGCTAATGATGGAAGAGTTAAATTTGAAGGTATCTGACTTCTTTTCCATAAACTTGATTGAAGGTGAAGTCCCTATCGAAGTTTTTTAGGTGATACGATCGGCCCATAACGCAAGATTAGATTTGTGCAGGTTCTTTTTGATTTTTATCAACGGTTATTTTAATGATTTTGATAAGGTTTTTGTTAGTGGATTATTAAACCATTACCTTGTGGATAATAATTCTTGAATATTTTAATTTAAAACCTCTTTTATTGCAAATTAAATTAAACTATTACCAGGAAAAGTAAGATGCATTTATCAAAACAAGAGCTTAGAGGTGCACTGACAAGTTTATGATGAATTGATGCAGCCAAGTCAATAATTGCATCGGGAATTGGCTAGCTTCAATGGGATTGCCTCTACATTTTGTAAAGTAATCGATTCTGATGGGGAATGCTTATCTTGTTTGGAAGAATGAGGTACTATCTCACTAATATCAAGTCCCATTATTTGAAATGGTTGTTCAATAGTTGCGGTTGCAAAGGAAAAGTGGTTTCTTTGTCTTCCACTTCTATAGTCGACAAATTTGGCACTTCCTTACGTAATCATGTGTATCTTTAAAAAGGGTAGGCCAGTAATAACCAGCGTGAATTATTTTGTGAGCTGTAGTATCACCTCCAAAATGACCTCCTGCTGGTCCTGAAGAAGGGGAGAGGTCCACCTTAGAAGTAACATGATTTTGTTCAGGCGGAGGTCCACCTTAGAAGTAACATGATTTTGTTCAGGCGGAGGAGAAGGTTGAACGGTGGACGGAACACTCAGGACCACCGAGATCGAAAATAACTATACAGGAAATCCAATAGTTAAACCAGGTAGGGACAACGTTGCCATATAAGGAGCACCAACATTCCCAAAATCAATAAAAGAGCCAGGATTCCCTTCAGAAGGGGTTCCTAGGTTAGTGAACTCCGGAAACGTTGCCATCAGAAACAACTCAAAACAACACCCTAAGGAAACTAACTTTAACCAAGAATATTTCGTAGGTAGTTAATTTTTTAAAACAATGAAACAAAACTTTGTTGTTTCATATTTTAAGAGTTGAGAAACAGGCAAAAGGTGACTCTATCTCTTTTAGTTTTAAGCGAGTGCGAAAGGACAAGTTCTCGATGATCTTTTCAAATTTATGGAGTTAGTAAAGATCGAAAATGATTGCTCAGGTAGCCTAGGTAAAATGGTGTACAAGGTTCCCATGAACTACCATATACACCTTGGTTATAAAATGAAAGAGAAATCAACCAAGGACTTAACGTATGTGTAGGTAGTCTCCATGAATGTTGTGTTTGATGTATCATGGTTACAAGGCAGTAGACTCGGCTTCCTATAGATCAAAGGATTGCAACCTAGAGGGGTCTCCCTTTATATACTCGACAGTATGGGGAGCACAAGTCCATACTAGCACTGTCTGAAGCCAAAAGGCGAACGAAAACTGCTAGGTTTAAAGACGCTAGAACGCGTCTCTAACTTATACCACTAAATATTACGTTAAGTTTCAATGTTGCCTTAGGTTAATTCAGTAAATTTTAAATTTGATCTTCAATTTACATTTCAATTCCAAGGTACTACCAAATGTTGAATCTCACAAATCCCTGAATGCAAGCTACATGCCATAAGACACCATTTCGTTCAATGAAGAGCTATCTATGAGAGAGTTAGAGATTTCAAGTGATGGCTACGATAAATCATGTGAAGACATCCACCACAATGCCTAATGTGATCTAATGAAACTGAAAAAACTCTTCCCTAGAATTATATAATGCTAGAAATGCGAAATATTTTCCAATTTTCACTACGCTAATCAAGAATGCAAAATATTTTTTTTTTTGTTTTTCAATATATCAGAGCAAGCACACTAAATGATATGAAAAATAAATAAAAACACTAATTTTGAGAATGGTGAAGCAAGAGTTGAAACAAAACAATTTCTCTCAACTGAAAACAAGCAAAGCAAGACTCAAACCAGTGACGAAATCCTTCAAATCAAAGGAAGATCTCAAAAGAGGCCCAAACAAGTTGTGTAATCTAGGCTAGAGTGACAAGAGTAAAACTAAATGAAAGAGAGGACAATCACTCAATTAATGCAATCACTCAAATGGATCCAATAAGCTGAATGCAAAGAAGCAGAAACAAAGTTGACTGGGAAACCAAGGACCCGAAACTCCCACGGGTGGCTCAGTAGGCTAAAGCACCTAAAAAACCTAGGGCTGAAAAGAAAAACTGATAGAAAAGGGAAAAAAACCGAAGGAAAAGGGTTGATCTCAGTAAAAAATGACTCTAAAGCACTCAACAAGTCAGAAAAAACAACCCAGGGTCAAAGCTTAGGCTCAAAAACTCCAAAACCAAGCAAACCGCAAACCCTACCAGGGTTGGCGCGCCTGTATGGATGTAATCTGCGCCAAACAAGGAATGGCGCAGGTAATGAACTAGCAACTCGCGCTCGTTGGCATGACTGTCAGGCAGGAAAATGTGTCAAGAAGGTTTACTCAGATAAAAAGGAAAAATGAACAAACAGAGAGAGGTTTGATCTCTAGGGGGTTGAACAACGGTTTCAAACCAAGCAAGATGAACTAGGAAGGAAAACTAAACAAACAAGAAGCCAAAACACAACCCAATGGGAGAGGGACTAACTCACACTATTCCCCAGTGGAGTCACCAATTTGTTGGAGAGGTAAATCCCCTCTACGGACAGAGGTGATCCCACTAGCCCTAGAGTGGGTCTAGCAACAAACAAAACACGCTACGACATCTATTCCTAGTTACAAAAGACAAAGCTACGTTAGATAGCCTACCTCAAGTCCTACGCTGCTGTTGTCAAAGAAGAAGCACTGCTTCCCATTCCTAGCTTGACATATCACAATCCTTACGTTCACCGCATCCGGACACCTATACACATGTAGAGAAGAAACAACGGCATACAACGTAATAATTCAAACATGTAACTATCAATCGGTCGAAAAATATTGAATCAAATTTCATTACAAAGATAAGAAATACAACAGTGGAACCAATAACATAGTCGAGCATATATTAAAATGTGAAAGAAATATTACAGCCAAGTTCTGACATCGCGTTCTTCCTTTGGCAAGGCTTCCAGTTGAGTGTGTCTCACAAAGCTTGTCGGGAATTTAGACAAGGCTCTCTCTCTTATGGGGTTCTCCTTAGCTCTGCTTTTAATAGTCGCTCAACTATATTTTTCTTCCCAAATGTTCAGCTAGGTTGAAAATAGAGAGGGCAAGCTCTTATAGAGGGAGAAGGAGAGGTTAGGCTACCTATAATCATGGGGGAGAGTCCTATCTCTTAGGAAGGTTCCATGAGAGGTGGAAAACCTCTTCCTAAATAAGGAGATCCAGAGCCAAACAACCCAACCTCTTTTTGATGATTCATTCCCGAGGTGGTTAAAGGAAACTTCCACCTCAATTTGTTAAAAAATATCCCAAAACAATTTGGTGTGGGTACAACATAGGGACAGAGCGCTAGCTAGCATGCCCACTAGTGTAAATTTTCCCCATTGGTGTGAGAGATGAACTGGCTACTCGCGCCAATGCTAAAACCATGTTTCTGGGGATTTTCTGAGGAAATGTTATCAAAGATAATCCTTGTCCTTATGCAAAAGGATGCCATCAAGGTGTTTTCAGGACATTTTATTGTTCACAGGTCATGGGAATAGTCCTCACATGTACGGGACGAGGGATTGTAGGGACAGTGAAAAATTGCTATGTAACAAAGGGTAAGGGTTTGGTCAAGGTTAAGGTTAGGTTATAGTTAAGGTCAGGTTAAGGTTAAGGTTAACGTTAGGTTAAGGTTAAGGTTAGTTTAAGGTTAAGGTTAAGGGTAAAGATAAGGTTATGGTTAAGGTTATAGTTAGGGTTAGGTTATAGTTAAGGCTAAGATTAAGGTTAAGGTTAGGTTAAGGGTAAAGTTGAGGTTAAGGTTAAGGTTTGGTAAGGTTAAGGTTAAGGTGAAGGTGAAGGTTAAGGGTAAGGTTAAGGTTAAGGTTACGTTTAGGTTAAGGTTAAGTTAAGGTTAAGGGTTTGGGATGGTTAAGGTTAAGGCTAAGGGTTTGGTCAAGGTTAGGGTTAGGTTATAGTTAAGGTTATGGTTAAGGTAAGGTTAAGATAAAGTTAAGGGTACAAGTTTAGTAAGGTTAAATTTCATTTTAAGGTCAAGTTCAAGGTAAGGTTAAGGGTAAATTTTAGCTTAACCTTGACCTTGACCTTAACCTTAACCTTAACCTTAACCTAACCTTAACCTTAACTTTAACCTTAACCTTACCTTGACCTTAACCTTAACCTAACCTTAAACTTAACCTTAACCTTAGCCTTGACCTTAGCATAACCATTAACCTTAACGTTAACCTTAACCTTAACCATAATCTTAACCTTAACATTATCTTTAACCTTAACCTTAACTTTACCCTTAACGTAACCTTAACCGCCACCTTAACCTTAAACTTAACCTTAACCTGACTAAACCTATATTAGTAACCTTACCCTTAACTATAATCTAACCCTAACCTTGACCAAACCCTTAACCTTAACCTTAACTTTAACCTTAACATTCCCCTAACCTTAACCTTAACTTTACCCTTAACCTAACCTTAACCTTAACTTTACCCTTAACCTAATCTTAACCTTAACCTAACCTTAACCTTGACCTTAACCTTAACTATAACCTAACCCTAACCTTCACCAAACCCTTAACCTTAACCTTATCTTAACCCTAACCTAACCTTAACCTTAACCTAACTATAACCTTACCCTTAACCTTGACCTTAACTATAACCTAACCTTAACCTTGACCAAACCTTTAAAACTAACCTTAACATAACCCTAACTTTGACCAAACCCTTAACATTAACCTTAACCTTAACCTTAACCTAATATTCACCTTAACCTAGCCATAACCTTAACCTAACCTTAACCTTACCCATAACCTAACCCTAAACTTGACCAAACCTTAACCTTAACCTTAACCTTAACCTTCCCATAACCTTAACCTTAACTATAACCTAACCTTAACCTTGACCAAACCCTTACCGATAACCTTAACCTAAACCTAACCTTAACCTTAGCGTTATCCCTATCTTAACCTTAACCTCAACCTTAACCTTAACCCTAACCTTAAGGTTAAAGTTATGGATAAGGTAAGGGTTAAGGTTAGGGTTAAGTTATAGTTAAGGTCAAGGTTAAGGTTAGGTTAAGGTTAAGGTTACAGGTTTAGAGATGTTAAGGTTAAGGTTAAGATTAGGTTATGGGTAAAGTCAAGGTTAAGGTTATGGTTATGGGAAGGTTAAGGTTAAGGTTATAGTTAAGGTTAAGATAAGGTCAAGGTTATGGTTACGTTAAGGGTAAAGTCAAGGTTAAGGATACGTTAAGGTTAAGATAAGGTTAAGGTTAAGGTTAAGGTTAGGTTAGGGTTAAGGTTACGGGTAAGGTTATAGTTAGGTTAAAGTTAAAGTTAAGGTTAGGTTAAGGTTAAGATTAGTCTAAGGTCCTTAACTTTATCTTTAACCTTAACCTTAACCTTAACCTAACCTTGACCTTGACCTTGACCTTGACCTTAACCTTAACTTTAACCTTAGCCTTACTTTAACCTAACTTTAACCTTAACCTTCCCATAACCTTAACCTTTACCTAACCTTCTCATAACCATAACCTTAACCTTAACCTTAACTTTAACCTTACCTTAACTTAAACTAATCTTAACCTTATACTTACCCTGAACCGTCACCTTAACCTTAACCTTGACTTTACCCTTAACCTAACTTTAACCTTAACTATAACCTAACCCTAACCCTAACCTTTACTAAACCTTTCTTTACCTTACTTTACCCTTAAGATTAAGGTAAGGGTAAGGTTAAGGTTAAGGTTAAGATAAGGTTAAGGTTAGGTTAACCTTATCCTTAACCTTAACCTTAACCTTAACCTGACTAAACCCAAACCTTAACCTTAACCTTAACTTTACCCTTAAGGTTAAGGTGAGGGTAAGTTTAAAGTTAAGGTTAACGTTAAGGTTTGGGTTTAGTCAGGTTAAGGTTAAGGTTAAGATAAGCTTAATGTTAGGTTAAGGTTAAGGTTAAGGTCAAGGGTTTGGGAAGGTTAAGGTTAAGGGTAAGATAAGGTTAAGGTTAAGGTCAGGTTAAGGTCAAGGTCAAGGTTAAGGTTAAGGTCATGGTTAAGGTTAGGTTAGGGTTAGGTTATAGTTTAACGTTAGTTTAAAGTTCAAGTTACGGGTTTAGTCAGGTTAAGGTCATGTTAAGGTAAAGGTTAAGGTTAAGGTTACGTTAAGGTAAAGGTTATGGTTATGGTTAAGGTTAAGGTTAAATTCAAGGTTAAGGTTAGGTTAAGGTTATGGTCAAGGTTAGGGTTATATTATAGTTAAGGTCAAGGTTAAGGTTAAGGTTGAGGTTAAGTTAGGTTAACATTAAGGGTTTGGTTTAGGTTAAGGTTATAGTTAAGGTCAAGGTTAAGGTTAAGTTTATAGCTAAGGTCAAGGTTAAGGTTAAGGTTATGGTTAAGGTTAAGGTTAAGGTTAAGGTTAGGTAAAGGTTAATGTTAAGGGTAGGTTATAGTGAAGGTTAATGTTAAGACCCGTAACCTTAAACCTTAAACTTAACCTAACATTAAACTTAACCTTATCTTAACCTTAACCTTAACCTAACCTAACCTTAACCTTAAATTTAACCTTATCCTTACCTTACCCATAACCTTAACCTAACCTTAACCTCAACCTTATCCTTAACATTATCTTAACCTTACCTTAACCATAACCTTAAATATAACCTAACCCTAACCTTGACCAAACACTTAACATTAAACTTAATCTTAAAGTAAACTTAACCTTAACCTAATCATAACCTTAACCTAACCTTAACCTTACCCATAACCTAACCCTAAATTTGACCAAACCTTACCCTTAACATTAACCTTAACCTTAACCTTCCCATAACCTTAACCTTGACCTTAACTATAACCTAAACTTAACCTTGACCAAACCCTTACTGATAACATTAACCTAAATCTAACCTTAACCTTAACCTTATCCTTATCTTAACCTTAACCTTAACCTTAACCCTAACCCTAACCTTAAGGTTAAATTTATCGGTAAGGTAAGGGTTAAGGTTAGGGTTAAGTTACAGTTAAGGTCAAGGTTAAGGTTACGGGTTTAGTGATGTTAAGGTTAAGATTAGGTTATGGGTAAAGTCAAGGTTAAGGTTATGGTTATGGGAAGGTTAAGGTTAAGGTTATAGTTAATGTTAAGGTTAAGATAAGGTTAAGGTTACGGTTACGTTAAGGGCAAAGTCAAGGTTAAGGATAGGCTAAGGTTAAGATAAGGTTAAGGTTAAGGTTAAGGTTAAGGTTAGGTTAAGGGTGAAGTTATGGTTAAGATTAGGGTTAAGGTTAGGTTAAGGTTAAGGTTACGGGTAAGGTTATAGTTAGGTTAAAGTTAAGGTTAAGGTTAGGTTAAGGTTAAGAATAGGCTAAGGTCCTTAACTTTATCCTTAACCTTAACCTTAACCATAGCCTAACACGTTAAGGTTATAACCTTAACTATAACAACATAACGACTACTAAACCCAAACCTTAAACTTAACCTTAACTTTACCCTTAAGGTTAAGGTGAGGGTAAGTTTAAAGTTAAGGTTAAGGTTAAGGTTTGGGTTTAGTCAGGTTAAGGTTAAGGTTAAGGTTAAGGGATTAGTTAGGTTAAGGTTAAAGTTAAGGTTAAGGTTAAGGTCAAGGGTTTGGGAAGGTTAAGGTTAATATAAGGTTAAGGTTAAGGTTAAGGTTAGGTTAAGGTCAAGGTCAAGGTTAAGGTCATGGTTAAGTTTAGGTTAACGTTAGGTTATAGTTAAGGTTAGTTTAAGGTTCAAGTTACGGGTTTAGTCAGGTTAAGGTTATTTTAAGATAAAGGTTAAGGTTTAGATTACGTTAAGGTAAAGGTTATGGTTAGGGTTAGGGTTAAGGTTAAAGTCAAGGTTAAGGTTAGGTTAAGGTTATGGTCTAGGTTAGGGTTATGTTATAGTTAAGTTCAAGGTTAAAGTTAAGGTTAAGTTAGGTTAACATTAAGGGTTTGGTTAAGGTTAAGGTTATAGTTAAGGTCAAGGTTAAGATTAAGTTTATAGCTAAATTCAAGGTTAAGGTTATGGTTAAGGTTAAGGTTAAGGTTAGGTAAAGGTTAATGTTAAGGGTAGGTTATAGTGAAGGTTAATGTTAAGACCCGTAACCTTAAACCTTAAACTTAAACTAACCTTAAACTTAACCTTATCTTAACCTTAACCTTAACCTTAACCTAACCTTAACCCTAAATTACCCTTATCCTTACCTTACCCATAACCTTAACCTCACCTTAACCTCAACCTTACCCTTAACATTATCTTAACCTTACCTTAACCATAACCTTAAATATAACCTAACCCTAACCTTGACCAAACACTTAACATTAAATTTAATCTTAAAGTAAACTTAACCTTAACTAAACCCTTAACCTTAACCTTAACCTTAACATTAACATTAACCTTAACCATAACCTTACCGTAACCATAACCTTAACCTTACCCTTAACCTCAACCTTGACCTTGACCTTAACCTCATCTTAACCTTATCTTACCCTTAACCTAACCCTAAACTTGACCTTGACTTTACCCTTAGCCTAACCTTAACGTTAACCTTCAATCTAACTTGACTAAAACCATAACCTTAACCTTAACCTAACCTTAACCTTGACCTTAACTATAACGTAACCCTAACTTTGACCAAACATTAACCTTAACCTTAACTTAACATTAACCTTAACCTTAACCTTCCCATAACCTTAACCTTAACCATAACCTAACCTTAACCTTGACCTTAAATATAACCTAACCCTAACCTTGACCAAACCCTCAACCTTAACCTTAATCTTAACCTTAACCTTAACTTTTACCTAACCTTAACTTTAACCTAACCCTAACCTTACCCTAACCTTAACCCTAACCATAACCTTAACTTTAACCTTAACCTAACCTTAACCTTAACCTAACATCAACCATAACCTTAACCTAACCTTAACATTAACCTTACCCTTAACCTTTTCTTAACCTTACCTTAACCATAACCTTAACCTTGACCTTAACTATAACCTAACCCTAAGCTTGACCAAACCCTTAACCTTAACCTTAACCTTATCTTTACCCTTAATCTAAACATAGCCTTAACCTTACCCTTAACCTTAACCTAACCCTTAACCTTAACCTTAACATAAACCTTAGCCTTAATCTTAACCTTAACCTAACCCTAACCTTGACTTTAGCCTTAACCTTAACCTTAACCTGACTAAACCTGTAACCTCAACCTTAACTTTAACCTTGACCTTAACTATAACCTAACCCTAACCTTAACCTTGACTTTACCTAACCAAAGTTAAGGTTAAGGTAAAGGTTAAGATAAGGTTAAGGTTAGGTTAAGGTTAAGGTTACTAGTTTAGTCAGGTTAAGGTTAAGGCTAATGGTTTGGGAAGGTTAAGGTTAAGGGTAAGATAAGGTTAAGGTTAAGGTTAAGGTTAAGGTTAGGCTAAGGTTAAGGTGAAGGTCAAGGTTGAGGTTAAGGGTAAAGTCAAGGTTAAGGTTAAGGTGAAGGTTAAGGGTAAGGTTAGGTTATAGTTAAGGTTAAGGTTAGGTCAATGGTAAAGTCAAGGTTAAGGTTAAGGTGAAGGTTAAGGTTAAGGGTTACACCTTGAATTTAACCTTAACTTAACCTTAACCTTCACTATAACCTAACCCTAACCTTGACCAAACCCTTAACCTAACCTTAACTTTAACCTTAACCTTAACCTTTACCTAACCTTGACCTTAACCTTAACATTGACCTTAAGAGTAAGGTTTGGTCAAGGTTAGGGTTAGGTTATGGTTAAGGTTAAGGTTAGGTTAAGGTTAAGGTTAAGGTTAAGTTAAGTTTAATGTTAAGGGTTTGGTTAAGGCTAAGGTTAAGCTTAAAGTTTAAGGTTAAGGGTAAATTTAATGTTAAGAGGTTAAGGTAAGGTTAAGGTAAAGTCAAGTTTAATCTTAAGGGGGTAAGGTTAAGGTTAAAGTTAAGGTTAAGTTAAGGTTAAGGTTAGGTTAAAGTTAAGTTAAGGGTAAAATCAAGGTTAAGGTTAAGGTTAAGGTGAAGGTTAAGGTTATAGTTAAGTTAAGGTTAAGGTTATGGTTAAGGTTAAGGGTATGGACAAGGGTAAGGATAACATTATGGTTAAGGTTACGTTAAGGGTAAAGTCAAGGTTAAGGTTAGGATAAGCTTCAACTTAAGGTTATGGTTAAGATAAGATTAAGGGTAAGGTTAAAGTTAAGGTTAGGTTAAGTTTATGGTTAAGGTAAGTTTAAGTGTAAAGTTAAGGTTAAGGTTAGGTTAAGATAAGTTTAAGGGTAAGGTTAAGGTCAAGTTCAAGGTCAAGGTTAAGGTTAAGGTTATGGTTATGGTTATGGGAAGGTTAAGGTTAATCTTAAGCTTAAGATTAAGGTTAGGAGAAGGTTAAGGTTAAGGTTAAGGTTTGGTCAAGGTTAAGGTTAGGTTATGGTTAAGGTTAAAGGTCAAGGTTAAGGTTAATTTATATTAAGGTAAGGTTAAGTTTACGGTTAAGTTATGGTTAGGTTAAGTTAAGGTTGAAGTTAACGTTAAGGTTAGGTTAAGTTTAAAGTTAAGGTTAAGGTTAAGGTTAGGGTTAAGGTTAGGGGAAGGTTAAGGTCAAGGTAAATGTTAAGGTTAAGATAGGTCAAGGTTAAGGTTAAATTTATGGTTATGGGAAGGTTAAGGTTAAGGTTATGGTTAAAGTTACGTTAAGGTGAAAGTTCAGGGTAAGGTTAAGTTTAAGGTCAAGGTAAATGTTAAGGTTAAGCTAGGTCAAGGTTAAGGTTAAATTTATGGTTATGGGAAGGTTAAGGTTAATGTTAAGGTAAGTTTAAGGGTAAGGGTTTGGGAAAGGTTAGGGTTAGTTTATAGTTAAGGTCAGTTTAAGGTTAAGGTTAGGTTAAGGTTAAGGTTAAGGTTAAGGGTTAAGATAAAGTTATGGTTAAGGTTATATTTAGGGTTAGGTTATAATTAAGGTTAAGGTTAGGTTAAGGGTAAAGTTAAGATTAAGGTGAAGGTTAAAGGTAAGGTTAAGGTTAAGGTTACGTTAAAGTTAAGGTTAGGTTAAGGTTAAGGTTAAGGGTTTGGTCAAAGTTAGGGTTAGGTTATAGTGAAGGTCAAGGTTAAGGTTATGGTTAAGGTAAGGTTATGATAAAGTTAAGGGTATGGGTTTAGTAAGGTTAAAGTTCATGTTAAGGTCAAGGTTAAGGTAAGGTTAAGGGTAAAGTTTAGGTTAACCTTGACCTTGACCTTAAATATAACCTAACCCTAACCTTGACCAAACCCTTAACCTTAACTTAACTTTAACCTTAAACTTCCCCAAATCCTAACCCTAACCTTAACTTTAACTTTACTCTTAACCTAACCTTAACCTTAACCTTAACTTTACCCTTCACCTAATCTTAACCTTAACCTAACCTTAACCTTACGCTTAACCTTGACCTTAACCTTAACTTAACATAACCTTAACTATTACCTAACCCTAACCTCCACCAAACCCTTAACCTTAACCTAACTATAACCTTACCCTTAACCTTAACCTTGAACTTACCTATAACCTAAACCTAAGCTTGACTAAACCCTTAATAGTAACCATAACCTAAACCTAACCTTGACCAAACCTTTGACATTAACCTTAACCTTAACCTTAACCTAATATCCACCTTAACCTAACCATAACCTTAACCTAAACTTAACCTTACCCATAACTTAACCCTAAACTTGACCAAACCTTAACCTTAACCTTAACCTTCCCATAACCTTAACCTTGACCTTAACTATAACCTAACCTTAACCTTGACCAAACCCTTACCAATAACCTTAACCTAAAACTAACCTTAACCTTAGCCTTTTCCTTATCTTAACCTTAGCCTAACCTTAACCTTAACCTTAACGCTAACCTTAAGGTTAAGGTTATGGGTAAGATAAGGGCTAAGGTTAGGGTTAGGTTATTATTAAAGTCAAGATTAAGGTTAAGTTCAAGTTAAGGTTACGGGTTTAGTTAGGTTAAGGTTAAGGTTAAGGTTAAGTTATGGATAAATTCAAGGTTAAGGTTATGGTTATGGGAAGGTTAAGGTTAAGGTTATAGTTAAGGATAAGGTTAGGTTAAGGTTAATATAAGTTTAATGTTAAGGTTAAGGTTACGTTAAGGATAAAATCAAGGTTAAGGATAGGTTAAGGTTAAGATAAGGTTAATGTTAAGGTTAAGGTTAAGGTTAAAGTTAGGTTAAGGGTAAAGTTATGGGTAATATTAGGGTTAAGGTTAGGGTTAGTTTAATGTTAAGGTTATGGGTAAGGTTATAGTTATGTTAAGGTTAAGATTAAGGTTAGGTTAAGGTCCTTAACTTTATCCTTAACATTAACCTTAACCTTAACCTAAACTTAACTTTGACCTTGACCATAACCTTAACCTTAACCTTACCTTAACCTAAATTTAACCTTAACCTTCCCATAACCTTAACCTTTACCTAAGCTTCCCATAACCATAACCTTAACCTTAACCTTACCTTAACCTAAACTAACCTTAACCTTAAACTTGACCTTAAAATTGACCTTAAACTTAACCTTAAACTTAACCTTAACCTTAAACTTAACCTTACCTTAATCTAAATTTAACCCTAACCTTACCATAACCTTAACATTTACCTAAGCTTCCCATAACAATAACCTTAACCTTACCTTAACCTAAACTAACCTTAACCTTAAACTTAACCTTACCCTAAACCTTCACCTTAACCTTAACCTTGAATTTACCCATAACCTAACCTTAACCTTAACTATAACCTAACCCTAACCCTAACCTTAACTAACCGCCTAACCTTAACCTTAACCTTAATTTTAACCTAACTAAACCCAAACCTTAACCTTAACTTTACCCTTAAGGTTGAGGTAAGGGTAAGGTTAGAGTTAAGGTTAAGGTTAAGATAAGTTTGAGGTTAGGTTTAGGTTAAGGTTAAGGGTAAAGTTAAGCTTAAGGTTAAGGTCAATGGTTTGGGAAGGTTAAAGTTAAGGGTAAGATAAGGTTAAGGTTAGGTTAAGGTTAAGGTCAAGGTTAAGGTTAAGGTCAATGTTAAGGTTAGGTTAGGGTTAGGTTATAGTTAAGGTTAAGGTAACGTTAAGTTTAGGTTAAGTTTAAGGTTAAGGTTATGGTTAAGGTTATGGTTAGTGACCTAACCCTAACCTTGACCAAACCCTTAACCTTAAGCTTAACTTGAACCTTTACCCTAGCCTTAACCTAACCTTAAACTTAACTTTACCTTAACCTTGACTTTACCCTTAACCTAACCTTAACCTTACCCTTAACCTTAAACTTAAAATTATCTTAACCTTAACCTAACCTTAACCTTAACCTTAACCTAACTATAACCTTTCCTTCAACATTAAACTTAACCTTCACATTAACCTAACCTTAACCTTAACCTTAACCATAACCTTATCTTTACCCTTAACGTTAAAATTAACCTTAATCTCAACCTAACCCTAACCTCAACTTTACCCTTAACCTAACTTTAACCTTAACCTTAACCTAACCCTAGACTACACCACACCCTTAACCATAACCTTAACCTAACCCTTAACCTTAAACTTTACTTAACCTTAACTTTAACCTTAACCCTTAACCTTCCCATAACCTTAACTATAACCTAACCCTAACCTTGACCAAACCCTTAACCTTAACCTTAACTTAACCTTAAGTGTAACCATAGCCTTAACCTAACCTTAACCTTAGCCTTATCTTAACCTTAACTTAACCTTAACCTTGACTTTACCCTTAAAGTAACCTTAACCTTAACCTTATCTTAACCTTAACCTAACCTAACCTTAACCCTAACCCTAACCCTAACCCTAACCTTAACCTTAAACTTAACCTTAACCTTAACCAAACCCTTAACATTAACCTTAACTTAACCTTAACCTTAACCTTAATATTGACCTTAACTATAACCTAACCCTAACCTTAACCTAACATTACCTGTAACTTTAATCTTAAGGTGAGGGTTAAGGTTAAGGTTAAGGTTAATGTTAATGTTAAGGTTAAGGTTAGGGTTAAGATAAGTATAAGGTTAAGGTTAAGGTTTGGTTTGGGTTAAGGGTAAGGGTAAGGTTACAGTTAAGTTTAGGGTAAGTTTAAGATTAGGTTAAGGGTAAGGTTAAGGGTAAGGTTACGTTAAGGGTAAGCTTAAGGTTAAAGTTTGGTTAAGGTTAGGGTTAGGTTATAATTAAGGTCAAAGTTAAGTTTAAGGTTAAGGGTAAGCTTAAGGTTAAGGTCAATGCTACGGGTTTATTTAGGTTAAGGTTAAGGTTAAGGTTAATGTTAAGGATAAGGTCAAGCTCAAGGTTAAGGTTACGTTATCAGTAAAGTCAATGTTAAGGTTACATTAAGGGTTTGGTCAAGATTAAGGTTAGTTAAGGTTAGGGTTAGGTTATAGTTAAGTTCAAGGTTAAGTTTAAGGTTAAGGGTAATGTTAAGGTTAAGGTTAAGGTCAATGTTAAGGGTTTTGTCAAGGTGAGGGTAAGGCTATAGTTAAGGTCAAGGTTAAGGTTAGGTTATAGTTAAGGTTAAGGTTAAGGTTAGGGGAACATTGATGTTAAGGTTAAGGTTAAGGTTACAAGTTTAGTCAGGTTAAGGTGTAAGTTAAGGTTAAGGTTAGGTGAAGGGTAAAGTAAAGGTTAAGGCTAAGGTTAAGGATAAAGTCAAGATTAAGGGTAAAGTTAAGGTTAAGGTGAAGGTTAATGGTAAGGTTAAGGTTAAGGTTAAGATAAGGTTAAGGTTAAGGTTAAGGTTAAGGTTAGGTTAAGGGTAAAGTTAAGGTTAACGGTAAAGTTAAGCTTAAGGTTATAGGTAAGGTTAAGGTTAAGGTAAAGGTTAAGGTCAATGTCAAGTTAGGTTAAGGTAAGGTTAAGGTTCGGTTATGGTTAGGGTAAGGTTAAGATTAGGTTATAGTTAAGGTTAAGGTTAAGGTTAAGGTTAAGGTTAGGTTAAGGTTAAGGGTGAAGGTTAAGGTTACGGGTCTTAACCTTAACCTTACCCTTAACCTTCACCCTTAAACTTAACCTTCACAATAACATAACCTTAACCGTGACATTAACTATAACCTAAACTTGACCTTAACCTTAACCTTACCTTTACCTTAACCTTAGCCTAACATTCCCATAACCTTTACCTTAACCTAGTTTTAACTTTAACCTTCCCCTAACCTTAACCTTAACCTTAACCTTAACCTTGCCCTAACCTTAACCTTAACTTTACCCATAACCTTAACCTTACCCTTAACCTAACATTAACCTTGACCTTGACCAAACCCTCAACCTAACGTTAACCTTAACCTAACCTAACATTAACCTTAACCTTCCCATAATCTTAACCTTAACCATAACCTGACCTTAACATTGACTTTACCCTTAAATTAACCTTAACCTTACCATTACCATAATCATAACCTTAACCTTAACCTTAACTTTACCCTTAACCTAACCTTAACCTTAACCTTATCTTAACCTTAACATAACCTTAACCTTGACTTTACCCTTAACGTAACCTTAACCTTAAGGGTAAATTTAAGTTAACCTTACCCTTAACATTATCTTAACATTAACCTAACCTAATCTTAACCTTAACCCCCAACCTAACATTACCTTAACCTTAAACTTACCCTTAACCTTATCTTAACATTACCCTTAACCTTACCCATAAACTAACCTTAACATTGAATTTACCCTTAACGTAACCTTAACCTTAAACTTAACCTTAACCTTAACCTCAAATTTAACCTTACTAAACCTGTACCCTTAACCTTATCTTAACCTTAACCTTTATATAACCTTAAGGGTTAGGTTAAGGTTATGGGAAGTTTAAGGTTAACCTTGACTTTACCCTTAACCTAACCTTAACCTTAACTATAACCTAACCCTAACCTTGACCTTAACTTTACCCTTAACCTTGACATTAACCTTAACCTTAACCTTAGCCTTAGCCTAAACTTAACCTAACCTTAACTATAATCGTAACCTTAACCTAAATTTCAAATTAACTTTACAATTAACCTAACCCTAACCTTGACCAAACCCTTAACCTTAACCTTAACCTTACCCTCAACGTAGCTTTACTAAACCCATAACCTTAACCTTACCCTAATCTTAACCTTCACCTAATCTTAACCTTGACTTTACCCTTAACCTAACCTTAACCTTAAGCATAACCTAACCTTAACCTAATGTAACCTTAACCTTAACCTTTACCTTGACCTTAACCTTAGCTATAACATAACCCTAACCTTACCCTAACCATAACCTAACCCTAACCTTAACCTTACCCTAACCATAACCTAACCCTAACCTTAACCTAACCCTTAACCGTAACCTTAACCATAACCCTAAACTTGACCAAACCCTTAACCTTAACCTTAACATGACTAAACCTACAACCTTAACCTTAACATAACTTTAACCTTAACCTTAACCTAACTACAACCTTACCCTTAACCTAACTTAACCTTAACCTTGACCTTGACCTTAACCTTAACCTTACCCTTAACATTCACCTTAACCTTAACCTAACTAAGATTGTAACCCTAAACCTTTCCCTTACCCTTAACCTTCACCTTAACCTTAACCTTGACTTTACCCTTAACCTAACCTTAAAATTAACTATAACCTAACCCTAACCTTGACCTTAACTTATCGTTAAACTTTACCTTAACCTTAACATTAACCTTTACCTTGAACTTAACCTAACCTTAACCTTAACTTTAACTTTATCTTACCCTTAATCTAACCTTAACCTTAACCTTAACCTAACCTTGAGTTTAACTATAACCTAACCTTAACCTTAACTTTAACTTAACATTGACTTAACCCTTAACCTAACCTTAACCTTAACCTTAAACTAACTAACCTTAAACTAACTAAACCCTTAAGGTTAGGGTAAAGTTAAAGTTAAGGTTAAGGTCAACATCAAGGTTAAGGTTAAGTTAGGTTAAGGTAAGGTTATTGTTAGGTTAAGTTTAAGGTTAGGTTAAGGTTAAGATAAGGTTAAGGTTAAGGGTAAAGTCAAGGTTAAGGTAAAGGTTAAGGTTAAGGTAAGGGTAAGATTAGGGTTATGCTAAGGTAAAGGTTATGGTTAAGGTTAGGGTTAAGAGTAAAATAAAATTTAAGGTTCAAGTTACGAGTTTAGTCAAGTTAAGGGTATGTTAAGCTAAAGGTTAAAGTTAAGGTTATGTTAAGGTAAAGGTTATGGTTATGGTTAGGGTTAAGGGTAAAGTCAAGGTTAAGGTTAGGTCAAGTTTATGGTCAAGGTTAGGGTTATGTTATAGTTAAGTTCAAGATTAAGGTTAGGTTAAGGTTAAGTGAAGGTTAACATCAAGGGCTTGGTTAAGGTTAAGGTTATAGTTAAGGTCAAGCTTAAGGTTAAGTTAAGGTTAAGGTTAAGGTTAGGTAAAGGTTAATGTTAAGGGAAGGTTATAGTGAAGGTTAATGTTAAGACCTGTAACCTTAAACCTTAACCTAACCTTAAACTTAACATTATCTTAACCTTAACCTTAAGCTTAACCTAACCTAACCTTAACGTTAACTTTACCCTTAACCTTAGCTTAACCATAACCTTAACCTAACCTTAAATTTAGCCTTACCATTAACCTTATCTTAACCTTACCTTCACCATAACCATAACTTTGACCTTAACTATAACCTAACCCTAACCTTGACCAAACCCTTAACATTAAACTTAACCTTAACATAACCTTAACCTTAACTAAACCTTTAACCTTAACCTTAACCTTAACATTACCCTTATCCTTGACCTTAACCTTACCTAACCATAACCTTAACCTTACCGTTAACCTTGACCCTAACCTTAACCTAAACCTTGACGTTGACCTTAACCTAACCTTAACCTTAACCTTAACCTTATCTTACCCTTAACCTAACCCTAACCTTCACCTTGAATTTACCCTTAGCCAAACTTTAACCTTAACCTGACTAAAACCATAACCTTAACCTTAACATAACCTTATCCTTGACCTTAACTATAACCTAACCCTAACCTTGACCAAACCTTAACCTTAACCTTAATTTAACCTTAACCTTAACCTTAACCTTTCCATAACCTTAACCTTAACCTTAACCATATCCTAACGTTAACCTTGACCTTAACTATAAGTTAACCCTAACCTTGACCAGACCCTTAACCTTAACCTTAACCTTTACCTAACCTTAACCTTAACCTAACCCTAACTTTACTCTAACCTTAACCCTAACCATAACCTTAACTTTACACTTAACATAACCTTAACCTTAACCTAACATCAACCATAACCTTAACCTAACCTTAACGTTAGCCTTACCCTTAACCTTAACTTAACGTTACCTTAACCATAACCTTAACCTTGACCTTAACTATAACCTAACCCTAAGCTTGACCAAACCCTTAACATTAACTTTACCCTTAACCTAACCTTAACCTTAACCAAACCCTTAACCTTAACCTTAACATGAACCTTAAACCTAATCTTAACCTTAACCCAACCTTAACCTTGACTTTACCCTTAACCTTAACCTAACTAAACATGTAACCTTAACCTTAACCTTAACCTTGACATTAACTATAACCTAACCCTAACCTTAACCTTGACTTTACCCTTAACTTAACCTTAACCTTGACTTTACCTAACCAAAGTTAAGGTTAAGGTTAAGGTTAAGGTAAAGGTTAAGATAAGGTTAAGGTTACGGGTTTAGTCAGGTTAAGGTTAAGTTTAAGGTTAACGGTTTGGGAAGGTTAAGGTTAAGCATAAGATAAGGTTAAGGTTAAGGTTAAGGTTAAGGTTCAGGTTAGGTTAAGGTCAAGGTCAAGGTTAAGGTTGAGGTTGAGGTCAAGGTTAAGGGTAAAGTTAAGGTCAAGGTTAGGGTTATGTTATAGTTAAGGTTAAGATTAGGTTAAGGGTAAATTCAAGGTTAAGTTTAAGGTGAAGGTTAAGGATAAGGTTAAGGTTAAGGTTTAACCCTTGACTTTACCCTTAACTTAACCTTGAACTTCACTATAACCTAACCCTAAATTTGACCAAACCCTTAACCTAACCTTAACCTTAATCTTAACCTTCCCATAACAATAACCATAACCTAACCTTAACCTTATCCTTAACCTTTAAGGTTAAGGTTTGGTCAAGCTTAGCGTTAAGTTATAGTGAAGGTTAAGGTTAAGGTTAGGTTAAGGTTAAGGTTAAAGTTTAATGTTAAGGTTAAGGTTAAGGTTTAAGGTTAAGGCTAAATTTAAGGTTAATGTTAAGGGGTTAAGGTAAGGTTAAGGTTAATGTTAAGGTTAAGGGGGTAAGGTTAATGTGAAGGTTAAGGTTAAGGTTGAGGTTAAATTAAGGTTAAGGTGAAGGTTAAGGTTATCGTTAAGGTTAAGGTTAAGGTTAAGGTTATGGTTAAGAGTAAGGAAAAAGTTATGGTTAAGGTTACGTTAAGGGTAAAGTCAAGGTTAAGGTTAGGATAAGCTTAAGCTTAAGGTTATGGCTAAGATAAGGTTAAGATAAGGTTAAGGGTAAGGTTAAGGTTAAATTTAGGTTAAGGTTATGGTTAAGGTAAGGTTAAGTGTAAAGTTAAGGCTAAGGTTAGGTTAAGGTTAAGATAAGTTTAAGGGTAAGGTTAAGGTCAAGGTCAAGGTCAAGGTTAAGGCTAAGGTCAAGGGTAAGGCCAATGTTAAGGTTAAGGTTATGGTTATGGGAAGGTTAAGCTTAAGGTTAAGGTTAGGGGAAGTTTAAGGTTAAGGTTAAGGTTAAGTTAAGGTTAAGGTTAAGGTTATGGGAAGGTTAAGGTTAAGGTTAAGGGGTTAATGTTAGGTTAAGGGTAAAGTCAAGGTAAAGGTTAAGGTGAAGGCTAAGGTTAAGGTTAAGTTTATGTTTATGGGAAGGTTAAGGTTAACGTTAAGGTTAAGGTTTTGGTCAAGGTTAGGGTTAGGTTATTGTTAATGTCAAGGTTAGGTTAGTTTATAGTTAAAGTTAAGGTTAAGATCAAGGTTAAGGTTGAGTTAAGGTTAAGGTTAAGGCTAAGGTCAAGGTCAAGGTTAAGGTTAAGGTTAAGTTAAGGGTAAGGTTAAGGTTAGGATTAGGCTATAGTTAAGGTTATAGTTAGGGTAAGGTTAGGGTTAGGTTATAGTTAAGGTTAAAGTTAGGTTAAGGTTAAGGTTAGGTTATGGTTATGGGAAGGTTAAGGTTAAGGTTAAGGTTAATGTTAAGTTAAGGTTAAGGTTAAGGTTAAAGTTAAGGTTAACGTTAAGGTTAAGGGTTTGGTCAAGGTTAGGGTTAGGTTATAGTTAAGATTAAGCTTAGGTAGGGGTATAGTTAAAGTTAAGGTTAAGGTTAAGGTTCAGGTTAAGGTTAAGGTTTATAGTGAAGGTTAAGGTTAAGACCCGTAACCTTAGCCTTGACCTTACCCTTATCCTTAACCTTAACATTAACCCTAACCTTGACTTTACCCTTAACTTAACCTTAACCTTCACTATAACCTAACCCTAACCTTGACCAAACCCTTAACCTTAATTTTAACCTTACCCTTAACCTTAACCTTAACCTTACTAAAGTCGTAACCTTAACCTTAACTATAACCTAACCCTAACCTTGACCAAACCCTTAACCTTAACCTTGACCAAACCCTAAACCCTTAACCTTAACCTTAACTTGACTAAACCCGTAACCTTAACCTTAATCTTAACCTTAACTATAACCTAACCCTAACCTTGACCAAACCCTTAACCTTAACCTTAACCTTTCCCTAACATTAACCCTAACCTTAACCTTAAGCGTAACCTTACCCCCTTAACTTGAACCTTAACCTTAACCATAAACCTAACCTTGACCAAATTCTTTACCTTAACCTTCACCTGAACCTTAGGCTTAACATTAACCTTGACCTTAACGTTAACATAAACTTAATCTAACCTAACCTTAACCTTAACCTAACGTAACCTTAACCTTAACCTTTACCTTGACCTTAACCTTAGCTATAACATAAACCTAACCTTACCCTAACCATAACCTAACCCTAACTTTAACCTAACCCTTAACCTTAACCTTAACCATAACCCTAAACTTGACCAAACCCTTAACCTTAACCTTAACATGACTAAACCTGTAACCTTAACCATAACCTTAACCTAACTTTAACCTTAACCTTAACCTAAATACAACCTTACCCTTAACCTAACTTAACCTTAACCTTGACCTTGACCTTAACCTTAACCTTACCCTTAACATTCACCTTAACCTTAACCTTAACCTAACTAAGCTTGTAACCCTAAACCTTTCCCTTACCCTTAACCTTCACCTTAACCTTAACCTTGACTTTACCCTTAACCTAACCTTAAACTTAACTATAACCTAACCCTAACCTTGACCTTAACTTATCGTTAAACTTTACCTTAACCTTAACATTAACCTTTACCTTGAACTTAACCTAACCTTAACCTTAACCTTAACCTTAACTTTAACTTAACCTTGACTTCACCCTTAACCTAACCTTAACCTTAACCTTAACCTAACTAACCTTAAACTAACTAAACCCTTAAGGTTAGGGTAAAGTTGAAGTTAAGGTTAAGGTCAACATCAAGGTTAAGGTTAAGTTAGGTTAAGGTAAGGTTATTGTTAGGTTAAGTTTAAGGTTAGGTTAAGGTTAAGATAAGGTTAAGGTTAAGGTTAGGTTAAGGGTAAAGTCAAGGTTAAGGTAAAGGTTAAGGTTAAGGTAAGGGTAAGGTTAGGGTTACGCTAAGGTAAAGGTTATGGTTAAGGTTAGGGTTAAGGGTAAAATAAAATTTAAGGCTAATTTAAGGTTCAAGTTATGGGTTTAGTCAGGTTAAGGTTATGTTAAGCTAAAGGTTAAAGTTAAGGTTATGTTAAGGTAAAGGTTATGGTTAGGGTTAGGGTTAAGGGTAAATTCAAGGTTAAGGTTAGGTTAAGTTTATGGTCAAGGTTAGGGTTATGTTATAGTTAAGTTCAAGATTAACGTTAGGTTAAGGTTAAGTTAAGGTTAACATTAAGGGCTTGGTTAAGGTTAAGGTTATAGTTAAGGTCAAGCTTAAGGTTAAGGTTATGGTTAAGGTTAAGGTAAGGTTAGGTAAAGGTTAATGTTAAGGGTAGGTTATAGTGAAGGTTAATGTTAAGACCTGTAACCTTAAACCTTAACCTAACCTTAAACTTAACCTTATCTTAACCTTAAGCTTAAGCTTAACCTAACCTAACCTTAACGTTAAATTTACCCTTAAACTTAGCTTAACCATAACCTTAACCTAACCTTAAATTTAGCCTTAACCTTAACCTTATCTTAACCTTACCTTCACCATAACCTTAACCTTGACCTTAACTATAACCTAACCCTAACCTTGACCAAACCCTTAACATTAAACTTAACCTTAACATAACCTTAACCTTAACTAAACCTTTAACATTAACCTTAACCTTAACATTACCCTTATCCTTAACCTTAACCTTACCTAACCATAAGCTTAACCTTACCCTTAACCTTGACCCTAACCTTAACCTAAACCTTGACGTTGACCTTAACCTAACCTTAACCTTAACCTTAACCTTTTCTTACCCTTAACCTAACCTTAACCTTCACCTTGACTTTACCCTTAGCCAAAATTTAACCTTAACCTTAACCTTAACCTGACTAAAACCATAACCTTAACCTTAACGTAACCTTATCCTTGACCTTAACTATAACCTAACCCTAACCTTGACCAAACCTTAACCTTAACCTTAATTTAACATTAACCTTAACCTTAACCTTTCCATAACCTTAACCTTAACCTTAACCATATCCTAACGTTAACCTTGACCTTAACTATAAGTTAACCCTAACCTTGACCAAACCCTTAACCTTAACCTTAACCTTAACCTTTACGTAACCTTAACCTTAACCTAACCCTAACCTTACTCTAACCTTAACCCTAACCATAAACTTAACTTTACACTTAACATAACCTTAACCTTAACCTAACATCAACCATAACCTTAACCTAACCTTAACGTTAGCCTTACCCTTAACCTTATCTTAACGTTACCTTAACCATAACATTAACCTTGACCTTAACTATAACCTAACCCTAAGCTTGACCAAACCCTTAACCTTAACTTTACCCTTAACCTAACCTTAACCTTAACCTTACCCTTAACCTTAACCAAACCCTTAACCTTAACCTTAACGTGAACCTTAAACCTAATCTTAACCTTAACCCAACCTTAACCTTGACTTTACCCTTAACCTTAACCTTAACCTAACTAAACATGTAACCTTAACCTTAACCTTAACCTTGACCTTAACTATAACCTAACCCTAACCTTAAACTTGACTTTACCCTTAACTTAACCTTAACCTTGACTTTACCTAACCAAAGTTAAGGTTAAGGTTAAGGTTAAGGTAAAGGTTACAGGTTTAGTCAGATTAAGGTTAAGTTTAAGGTTAATGGTTTGGGAAGGTTAAGGTTAAGGTTAAGGTTAGGTTAAGGTCAAGGTCAAGGTCAAGGTCAAGGTTAAGGTTAAGGTTGAGGTCAAGGCTAAGGATAAAGTTAAGGTCAAGGTTAGGGTTACGTTATAGTTAAGGTTAAGATTAGGTTAAGGGTAAAGTCAAGGTTAATTTTAAGGTGAAGGTTAAGGGTAAGATTAAGTTTAAGGTTTACGCCTTGACTTTACCCTTAACTTAACCTTGAACTTCACTATAACCTAACCCTAACCTTGACCAAACCCTTAACCTAACCTTAACCTTAATCTTAACCTTCCCATAACAATAACCATAACCTAACCTTAACCTTAGCCTTAACCTTTAAGGTTAAGGTTTGGTCAAGGTTAGCGTTAGGTTATACTGAAGGTTAAGGTTAAGGTTTAATGTTAAGGTTAAGGTTAAGGTTAAGGTTTAAGGTTAAGGGTAAAGTTAAGGTTAAGGTTAAGGGGTTAAGGTAAGGTTAAAGTAAATGTTAAGGTTAAGGGGGTAAGGTTAATGTGAAGGTTAAGGTTAAGGTTAAGGTTAAGTTAAGGTTAAGGTGAAGGTTAAAGTTATCGTTAAGGTTAAGTCTAAGGTTAAGGTTATGGTTAAGAGTAAGGAAAAAGTTATGGTTAAGGTTACGTTAAGGGTAAAGTCAAGGTTAATGTTAGGATAAGCTTAAGCTTAAGGTTATGGCTAAGATAAGGTTAAGGGTAAGGTTAAGGTTAAAGTTAGGTTAAGGTTATGGTTAAGGTAAGGTTAAGTGTAAAGTTAAGGCTAAGGTTAGGTTAAGGTTAAGATAAGTTTAAGGGTAAGGTTAAGGTCAAGGTCAAGGTCAAGGTTAAGGCTAAGGTCAAGGATAAGGTCAAGGTTAAGGTTAAGGTTATGGTTATGGGAAGGTTAAGCTTAAGGTTAAGGTTAGGGGAAGTTTAAGGTTAAGGTTAAGGTTAAGTTAAGGTTAAGGTTAAAGTTTGCTCAAGGTTAGGGTTAGGTTATGGTTAATGTTAAGGTTAGGTTAAGGGTAAATTCAAGGTTAAGGTTATGGTTATGGGAAGGTTAAGGTTAAGGGGTTAATGTTAGGTTAAGGGTAAAGTCAAGGTAAAGGTTAAGGTGAAGGTTAAGGTTAAGGTTAAGGTTATGTTTATGGGAAGGTTAAGGTTAAGGGTTTGGTCAAGGTTAGGGTTAGGTTATTTTTAATGTCAAGGTTAGGTTAGTTTATAGTTAAAGTTAAGGTTAAGATCAAGGTTAAGGTTGAGTTAGGGTTAAGGTTAAGGCTAAGGTCAAGGTCAAGGTTAAGGTTAAGGTTAAGTTAAGGGTAATGTTAAGGTTAAGATTAGGCTATAGTTAAGGTTATAGTTAGGGTAAGGTTAGGGTTAGGTTATAGTTAAGGTTAAAGTTAGGTTAAGGTTAAGATTAGGTTATGGTTATGGGAAGGTTAAGGTTAAGGTTAAGGTTAAGGTTAAGTTAAGGTTAAGGTTAATGTTAAAGTTAAGGTTAAGGTTAAGGTTAAGGGTTTGGTCAAGGTTAGGGTTAGGTTATAGTTAAGATTAAGCTTAGGTGGGGGTATAATTAAAGTTAAGGTTAAGGTTAAGGTTCAGGTTAAGGTTAAGGTTAAGACCCGTAACCTTAGCCTTAACCTTACCCTTATCCTTAACCTTAACATTAACCCTAACCTTGAATTTACCCTTAACTTAACCTTAACGTTCACTATAACCTAACCCTAACCTTGACCAAACCCTTAACCTTAATTTTAACCTTACCCTTAACCTTAACCTTAACCTTACTAAATTCGTAACCTTAACCTTAACTATAACCTAACCCTGACCTTGACCAAACCCTTAACCTTAACCTTGACCAAACCCTTAACCTTAACCTTAACTTGACTAAACCCATAACCTTAACCTTAATCTTAACCTTAACTATAACCTAACCCTAACCTTGACCAAACCCTTAACCTTAACCTTAACCTTCCCCTAACCTTAACCCTAACCTTAACCTTAAGCTTAACCTTACCCCCTTAACTTTAACCTTAACTTTAACCATAAACCTAACCTTGACCAAATTCTTTACCTTAACCTTAACCTGAACCTTAGGCTTAACATTAACCTTGACCTTAACGTTAACATAACCTTAAACTAACCTAACCTTAACCTTGACCAAACTGTTAACCTTAACTTTACCCTTAACCTAAAATTAACCTTAACTATAACCTAACCCTAAGCTTGACCAAACCCTTAACCTTAACCTTAACCTGACTAAACCCGTATCCTTAACCTTAACCTTACCTTAACCTTGCCTTAACCTAAATTTGACCTTAACCTTCCCCTAACCTTAACCCTAAACTTACCCTAACCTTACCCCTAACCCTAACCTTAACCAAACCCTTAACCTTAATGTTACACAACATTTTTTCACCATCCCTGCAATTCCTCGCCCCTCATATTGGAGGGTCTTTCCTGTGACCTGTGAGCAGTTTTAGGTCTCTGTAATTTAGTAGAATGGAAAGAATAAACACTGCAGATAATACATCAAAAACCATTTGGGATTCTAGGATCTAGCCCTCCTAAATCCAGAGAGGGATCTCTCTATAAGTGCAAAGATTGATTTATCTTTAAGGCTTTTAGTATGATATTAGGCTAGTTATTAAGAACAAGGGTTTTTTTCTGTTTTCTTGGTTGGGTATGATCTTTAATTGGATGGAATATCACAAAATGAAAGAGTTTCAAAGGATGAATATGCAAGTATATTGAGAAGTGTTCAGTAGATAGGATTAGTGTGAAGCAACTTTAATCCATTGGGAAATGGAGTCACAAAAGGGTTTAATTGTACATCAATTTCAAGAGTGTTCCAAGGGGCAAGTCATCTATATCAAAATATCCTTTAGATTTAAATGATGGAGTGGAACATTAAAAGTGTTGAGATAGTGGAAAAAGCCAATAATTTCAACAGGGATTTATCAAATTTCCATACAAGAAAATCCTTTCTAAGCAACTGTTTGAAACCAGCCAAAGGACAGGGCTAACCATAGACTTCTTTGGACAAGCTTGTATTAAAGCTAACTTATCAGACAACAATCTAGTAATCACACTAGAATACTTTCAGAAGGGATGAAAATAGATAAGAAAATGAAGTGCAGCTTAATATCAGGTCAGATATCATTAAAATCCAGGCCTGCTTTCAGCATACTCTTAGGGAAACTTTCAAAAAACCTTTGGAGGAAGAACTAGAAGACATGGCAAACCATAAACTTTCCTAGTTTAACTCTACTTAGCATGTAATCAAAATATCATTCAAGAACTTCCTTTCAGGTTTTGCACTTCAAGACATGGACTAACCAACATTCCTTGATAATGTTTATACTTAATTTAAGTCATTCTCAAATATCACAATTAGCAGAAAACATATAGATAAAGCTTATCAGTGAAAGTAGGGTACTTTAGCAGTAAATCCTAGCTCTATGCTTGCTGTTCTTTATTAGAGAAAAGTGAACAAAATGGAACACATGAAAGGAAAACAATAACAGTAAGAGGTACTTCACCAATGATATAGACCAAGATCTCAAGAATCAGCTTGTATATTGATTGTCAATCTAGTTACAAACTACAATGTCCAATGCTTCATCATAGCTTCAACAATGATTCGATATAGCAACTATTACATCAAAGTCCAACAACCAACCCTTTACAATGTGCTCCTCAAGGATATTTTATAAGGAAATGAGGAGGTGGAAGAGTTTCTAGGGTTGAGTATCATTAATTCTATACTAAATGCAATTTCTAGCCTTGAAAACCATGCAAGGCATAAGGCAGGAATGCATTGAATTACAACTCTGTTTCATTTATTCCATTTATGTTTTTTAGGCCTAGTGGACAAAAAAAAATTGACTTCAAGGCTTTCTTTATCTTTTACAATAACTTTACTGACAGTTTTAAAATATATCCTTTTATTTGAAATAATTGTTCAGTTGTCGTTAGGCAAATATCTTCTGACTGGGTAATAACTATGCCTTCTTTTGATTTATTGAAGATGCAGGTGGAACTTTTAGTAGCTGAAAGGATATTTTAGCCTCTGATGTGGAAATGGAGGCTTCCTTCGACTGATTTGACTATGATGTGGGATTTAGGCTTCATTAAGCCTTTTTAAACCATCTTTGTCTTCGGCTTGTGTCTTTATCCTCTTAAACATAATATTTAAACTATTAATCTTCAATCTTATGATTTAATCCTTTAACTCTTCTCTTCTGTACAGGTGTCCGGGGTTTGCTAATCTGGAGGGTTTGTTCGTGGGCTGATGATCATGATTCATCAACTATTAGCATTGAAATCAACCCTTTATTCATCCCCCGCGTGATATTTAGGTTGCAGGCTCGTCACCCTAGACCTTTCTATCACCTGCCTGTGACTGTGGTGAAAATAGAGATAAATGCCATTAAACCTACAAAAAATGATAAACACATCATAAAAAACCTGCGGGAGTGGGAATGACTACTTCAGAGGCTCGTGAGGGTGGAGGAGCAATGAGAAAAAATGTGGATACAGCGGAAAAATGGGAGGAAAACCCAGTAGAGCAGCTAACCAGGTGCAAATGGAAGTTTCGGCGTGATGACGAACAGGAGCTGTTGGATTAGAGAAATCAACAGTTGAGATTGCTCGATGAAATGTTTCAGGGGCAAGTTAGGTGGGACATGGATGGGGGGTGAGATTAAAACAGGACCATCCAATCTCAGAGATCGATGATGGAGATCTTTCGATGGAGTGTTTGGGAGAATAGACGAATGGAAAATGAATGGGGTTGCGATATAACACAAGCCGTTCGATCTCAGAGATCTATGAATAAGATTAAAAGTGAAAATGAGGTTAAGGAGAGCAGCAGTATGGCAGAAAACCGGTAGTGGTTTTCGCAAAATATTTGGGGGGTAGGCAGTATTTCCCAAAAAAACACGATTCCATACATTGCTTGACACCTGTCCCTTTCAATACTACCTATTTCACAAAATATTTTGGCGTTAAGCTTCGAGTGCAAAAATTTTGTGATATGCAACTTCCACCATCGGATTGGAGGCTCCAGATCCGACAGTATGGATTGCACGCGACGGGGTGAGAGATGCACAAACGAGGGATGGTGGGACTGCAATATGTGTCAATAACTTTGTCGTATAGTGGAAAAAGTTATTTTGTGGAGTGATTTATTAAATGGAGAGTTTAGAATATCAGATTAAATCCCGATCGTAGGATCTTAAGAACGAACGGTCACTATTAAAGGAAGGAGCGGATCATGTTGAAAAGAGAAAAGGTACGAGAGGCGAAAAGGAAGAGGAAAGGTGGCCTGATGGCTGTTGGTCTCTGCAGATCAACGATCGAGATTCATTTAAAATATTACAAGTTGGGAACAGAAAAATAAAAGGAAATAAGGGTTTGGGAAAGGTTTTTGAGCCCTTTAGCGCCCGATTGCAGGGCTTTAGGATGCATGGAGGAAGGGGCTAAAGGAATAAGCCCTCGGGGGCTTAAATAATTTATAGTGCTAACACTAATTTTTAGGCCAAAAAACAGGGTTTTTAAGGCTAAGTAAGGGTTCCGATAGAGGGAAGAAAGGTTTTTTAAACCAGATAAAGGTAAGATATGAGGTTTAAAGGGGGTTTTGAGATGATCTTGGAGGTTAAATGAAGGTTAATGGATGGATTTTATGAAGGAAATAAGGATGAAAATGGGGTTCTTGGTGAGTGAAAAGGAGGAGTGGAATCATGGAAAATGGAGTTTTTAAGCAGTCTTTCTTGGTAAACAGCAGGTACTTTAGGACTAACAGTGAAACAGCAGTGAAGATTAACTCAAAGGGTAAAGAACATCATAAGACTTCAAAATATGATAAGTTTTTAAAGGAAACTATCTCTTGAAGGCTAAAAATGATTTAGCGACCATTTGGTATGACACATTTTTATAGGTGGCTAACAAGCAGTATTGTTTATCCTGTTGAACATTTCCTCAGAAAGCCCATAAAAACCTATGTTTTGGCATTGGCGTGGGTAGCTAGTTCACCCCTCGCACCAGTGTGGAGGATGTACACTAGAGGTCGTGCCAGCTGGCACTCAGTCTCTTTGTTGTGCTCGCGCCAGCCTTTTTGGGAATGTTTTTTAACAAATTAGAGGCAAAAGTTTCCTTTAACCATCTCAGGGATGAGTCACAGCAAGTGGTTAAACTTGATGAGCCATGTATCTCTTCCTTTAGGTAGTGGTTTTTAACCTCCCATGGAACATTCTTTGAAGATAGGACTCTCCTCCATGATTATAGGGATCCTAACCTCTCCCTCTTCCTCTATATAAACAGGCCTTCTCCCTTTACAAAAGCTAGCTGAACATATAGCCAAGAAGCTGAAATTGGAGAAGAGATACTATAGATGAGTAATCACTATCGAGAAGGTAGAACTAAGGAGAATTCCGTAGAGAGAGCCCCATCTGAATTCCCGACGAGCTTTGTGAGATGCGCTCTGCTAGAACCCTATTGGAGGAGACTGCAACGTCGAAACTTGGTTGTACTCTTCCTTCCTTTCAATAATATACTCGACTATGGTATTGGTTCCATCTTTATGTTGTGTTTATTGATGCATTGATTTAGTCTTCTTCGACTAATTGATAGTTACGAATGTGAAATAGTATGTTGTATATCTTCTTTGTTTCTTGTGTATGTGCAGGTATCCAAGCATGAGAATGAGCAAATTGTGATTTTTCGAACTAGGAGTGAGAGGTAGCCACTCTTTCGATGACAACAACAACGCAGGATATATGGTAAGTTATATATCGAATCTCTGTCCATCCGTTAACTAGGAATTGATGTCATAACATGTCTTGTTTGTGGCTAGACCCACTCTAGGGCTAGTGGGATCGCCTCTGTCTGCAAAGGGGATTTACCTCACCAACACTTAACCTTAACCTTACCTTAACCTTACCCTTAAGCTTAACCTTAAGCTTAATCTTAACCTTAACCTTAACCTTAACCTAACCGAACCTAACCTTAACCTTAACCTAACCTTAACCTTAACCTTAACCTTAACCAAACCCTTACCCTTGACTTTAACCTTAACCGTAACCTTAACCTTAACCTAACTAAACCTGTAACCTTAACCTTGACCTTATCCTAACCTAACCTTAACCTTAAACTTAATCTAACCCTAACATTGATCAAACCTTTATCCTTGACCTTAACTTTACCCTTAACCTTGGCCTTAACCTTAACCTAACCTTAAGCTTAACTCTACCCTTAACCTAATTTTAACCTTAACGTAACCTTAACCTTGACTTTACCCTTAACCTAACCTTAACCTTGACCTTAACATTAACCTAACCTTAACCTTGACCAAACCTTGACCAAACCTTAACCTTAACCTTAACCTTAACCTAACCTAAACGTAACCTTAACCTTGGCCTAACCATAACCTTAACCTTAATGTTAACCTAACCCTAACCTTAACTTTACCCTTAACCTAACCTTAACCTTAACCTTATCTTAATCTTAACCTTACCCTAACCTTAACCTTAACCTTAACGTTAACCTTAACCTGACTAAAACCGTAACCTTAACCTTAAATTAACCTAACTTTAACCTTAACCTCCCCCTAAACTTAACCTTATCCTTAACCATACCCTAACCTTAACCTTAACCTTACCCTAACCTTACCCTAACCTTAACCTTAAATTTACCCATAACCTTACCCTTAACCTAACCTTAACCTTAACCTTAACCTTAACCTAACCCTAACCAAGGTTAAGATTAAGGTTAAGGTTAGGTTAAGGGTAAATTTAAGGTTAAGGTTAAGGTTTGGTCAATGTTAGGGTTAGGTTATAGTTAAGGTTAAGATAAGTTTAAGGTTAAGGTTAAGGTTAAGGGTAAGGTTAGGTTAAGGGTAAGGCTAAGGCTAAGGTTAAGGTTAAGGTTAAGTTTAAGGTCAAGGTCAAGGTTAATTTTAAGGTTAGGTTAAGGGTAAATTAAAGGTTAAGGTGAAGGATAAGGGTAAGGTTAAGGTTAAGGTTACAAGTTTAGTCAGGTTAAGGTTAAGGTTAAGGGTTTGGTAACGGTTAGGGTTAGCTTATAGTGAAGGTTAAGGTTAATTTAAGGGTAAAGTCTAGGTTAAGGTTAGGGTAAGGTCACAATTAAGGGAAAAGTCAAGGTTAAGGTTACGTTAAGGGTAAATTCAAGGTTAGTGTTAGGTTAGTGTTAGGTTATAGTTAAGGTCAAGGTTAAGGTTAAGGGTAAAGTTATAGGTAGGTTAAGGTTAAGGTTAAGGTTAGGATAAGGTTAAGATAAGGTTAGCATTAAGGGTTTGGTCAAGGTTAGGGTTAGGATATAGTTAAGGTTAAGGTTAAGGTTAGGTTAAGTTAAGGTTAAGGTCAAGGTTAAGGGTAAGGTTAAGGTTATGTTAAGGTTAATATTAGGTTAAGGGTAAAGTTAAGGTTAAGGTTAGGTTAAGGTTATGGGTAAAGTTAAGGTTAAGGTTAGGTTAAGGTTAGGGGAAGGTTAAGGTTAAAGTTAAGGTTAAGGTTAAGCATTTGGTCAAGGTTAGGGTTAGGCTATAGTTAAGGTTAAGGTTAAGGTTAAGCTGAAGGTTAAGGGTAAGGTTAATGTTAATGTTATCAGTTTAGTCAGGTTAATATTACGAGTTTATTCAAGTTAAGGTTAAGGTTAAGGGTTTGGTCAAGGTTAGGGTTAGGTTAAGATTATGGGCAAAGTTAAGGTTAAGGTTAGGTTAAGGGTAAAGTTAAGGTTAAGGTTAGGTTAAGGTTAAGGTTAAGGTTAGGGTAAGGTTAAGGGTTAAGGATAACTTAACCTTAACCTTAACCTTAACCATAATCGTAACCTTAACCTTAACCTTAACCTAACTAAACCTGTAACCTTAACCTAACCTTAACCTTAATCTTAACCTTCCCATATCTATAGCATTCACCTTAACCTTGACCTTACCCTTAACCTTAACCTTACCTAATTAACCTTAACATTAACCTTACCCTATTAACCTTAACCTTTACCTAACCTTAACCTAACCTTGACCTTAACTATAACCTAACCCTAACCTTGGTAAGGTCAAGGTTAAGGTTAAGGTTATGGTTATGGGAAGGTTAAGGTTAAGGTTATGGCTAAGGTTCAGGTTAAGGGTTTGGTTAAGGTTAGGTTTAGGTTATAGTTAAGGTCAAGGTTAAGGTTAAGGTTATGAGTTTAGTCAGGTTAAGGTTAAGGTTAAGGGTAAAGTCAAGGTTAACGTTACGTTAAGGTTAAGGTTAAGGTTAAGGTTCAAGTTAAGGTTAAGGTTAGGGTTAGGAGAAGGTTAAGGTTAAGGTTAAGGCTAAGGTTAGGTTAAGGTTATGGTTACGTGTCTTAACTTTAACATTAACCTTAACCTTCAACATTAACCTTAACCTTAACCTTAACCTTAACATTCACTATAACCTAACATTAAGCTTGACCTTAACTATAACCTAACCTTGAACTTAACATTAACCTTACCTTTACCTTAACCTTAACCATAACCTTACCCTTAACCTTAACCAAACCATTAATCTTAACCTTAACCTAACCTTAACCTTACCCTTAACCTTGACCTTAACCTTAACCTAACCTTAACCTTACCCTTAACCTTGACCTTAACCTTAACTTAACCTAGCCTTAACCTTAACCTTAACTATAACCTAACCTTAACCATGATCAAACCCTTAACCTTAACCTTATCTTAACCTTAACCTAACCTTAACCTTAAACTTAACCTCACTATAACCTTACCCTTAACCTTAACCTTGACCTTAACTATAAGCTAACCCTAACCTTGATGAAACCCTTAACATTAACCTTGAAATAACCCTAAACTTGACTAAATCCTCAACATTAACCTTAACCTTAACCTATTCTTAACCTTAACCTAATTGTAACGTTAACCTAACCTTAACCTTAACCTTAACTTTAACCGTGACCTTAGCCTAACCATAACCTTAACCTAAACATAACCTTAACTTTAACCATAACCTAACCTTAACCTTAACCTTAACCTAACCATAACCTTAATATTACCCTTAACATTAACCTTAACCTTAACCTTAACCTTACCTTGACCTTAATTATAACCTAACCCTAAACCTCACCAAACCCTTAACCTTAAGCTTAACCTAAACCTTTACCCTAATCTTACCCTGACCTTATCTTAACCTTAACCTTAACCTTAACCTGAACCTTTACCCTAACCTTACCCTGACCTTATCTTAACCTTAACCTTGGCTTTACCCTTAACGTAACCTTAACCTTAACCTTAACCTAACCTTAACTTAACCCTTAACCTTAACCTTAACCTTACCTTGACCTTACCCTTAACCAAATCTTAACCTTAACCTTGACCCTAACCCTAATCTTAACCCTTAACCTTAACCTTTACCTAACCTTGACCTTAACTATAACCTAACCCTAACCTTAACCTCAACCTAACATTAACCTTGACCTTAACTATAACCTAACCTTAACCTTGACCAAACTCTTAATGTAACCTTAACCTTGACTTTACCCTTTAACGGAACCTTAACCTTCACCTTAACCTTACCCTTAACATTAACCTTAACCTTAACCTATCCTTAACCTTGACCTTAACCTTAAACCTAACCTTACCTTAACCTTAACCTTAACTTTACCCTTAACCTAACCTTAAGGGTTTAGTCAGGTTAAGGTTAGGTTAAGGTTAAGGTTAATGTTAAGGGTTTGGTTAAGGTAGGTTAAGGTTAAGGTTAAGGTTAAGGGTTTTGTCAATGTTAGGGTTAGGTTATAGTTATGGTTAAGGTCAAGGTCAAGGTTAATCTTAACTTAACCTTCCTCTAACCTTTACTATAACCAAACCTTAACCTTAACCTAAAACTTTACCCTTAACCTAACCGTAACCCTAACCTTAACTTTAACCTTGAACTTAACCTTAACCTTAACCTTGAATTAACTATAACCTTAACCTTAACCTTGACTTTACCCTTAAATTAACCTTAACCTAACCTTAACCTTAACCTTATCCTTACCCTTAACCTTCACCTTCACCTTAACCTTAACCCTAACATTAACCTTAACCTTAGCCTAAACATAATCTTAACCTTAATCTTAACCTAACCCTAACCTTAGCTTTACCCTTAAACTAACCTTAACCTTAACCTTAACCTTAACCTTAACTTTACCCTTAATCTTGACCTTACCTTTAACCTTCACTATAACCTAACCTTAACCTTAAGGTTAGGGTTAGATTAGGGTTAGGTTATAGTTAAGGTCAAGGTTAAGTTTAAGGTTACGGGTTTAGTTAGGTTAAGGTTAAGGTTAAGGGTAAGATCAAGGTCAAGGTTAATGTTACGTTACGGTAAATTCAAGGTTAAAGTTACATTAAGGGTTTGGTCAAGGTTAAAGTTAGGTTAAGGTTAGCGTTAGGTTATAGTTAAGGTCAAGGTTAATTTTAAGGTTAAGAGTAAGGTTAAGGGTAAGGTTAAGGTTAAGGTTAAGGTCAATGTTAAGGTTAAGGGTAAGTTTAAGGTTAAGGTTAGGTTAAGCGTAAAGTTAAGGCTAAGGGTAAAGCTAAGGTTAAGTTTACAGGTAAGGTTAATGTTAAGGTTAAGGTTAAGGTCAAGGTCAAGGTTAAGATTAAGTTAGGTTAAGGTAAGTGTTGAGCTCCAAAGATGTTCTTTTCTTCCACCACATTCCACTTCATTTCCTTTGTCCCTTATTAATTACAGGCTTAAATTATCAATAGGATTAATTAAAATTGCTTTAAGAATGTATATAATGGCTAACTTGCTATATTTTCATGATTTTGTTGTTGTAGTACTTTTTGACTACACCTAGCTACAAAATGCAGACATTCTATAGCTAGTTGTCGATTCTGCAGCTGTCTTCATGTCTAAGCAAGTTCCAGGTGTCACCTAGAGGAAAAATGCATATGGTCATATTCCACATCATTCCCCCATCATCTCTTGCTCTCCACGAAGTCTGAACAAAATTATATAGGTGGTTATGCACGTAGGAAACTAAACTAGGAGATAGACTTCTAATAGGACAAGGACTGTACATATGTCCTTAATCATAGTACGAAACCACAACCAGAGTTCTAGTTTGATTTTAATTTGGAAATACATTTATTCCTATGTTATATTGAATACAGTTATGTAATTTTGTTATAAGTATGGCTCGGGAGACCGAGAAACAACTAGTTAGATTTCGTTTTTGGTTTCTAGATCTCAGAAGTCCGAAACACTCTGTTTTGAATTATTTTCTCATTTAATGAAAGAAGCATCACTTTATTGCAAGAGCTGAGTAAATCTTGAGTAGATTTTCATGCTACTCTGGTGGTAGAGGGCCCCTGCTACTTGAAGCCTTTGTTCATATGATTTAGATAAGTAACTGCATTCCTAGTTTAAGCAATTTTCTGAACTTTGTGTTTTACATTTACTTGAATTGGATGCTACAGTTTAGTCTCGTTCTTACAAGTTATTCCAAAATACTACTAATATTGAATGAGGCATAACTGTATTGTTTTAGGAGTTAGTGGCATTTCTTTGAACCTTATGTTTTTGTGCTCGATTACATCAATTGTACAGCTAGTCTTGTTCTTATTAATCTCTTCCAAAATATCACTAAATTCGGACGAGATATCGCTGAGGTGTGTCAGAGCTTATTGCGTTTTGTTGAACTCTATGTTTTGTGTTCATTTTCATTAAATGATATAGCCAAACTTGTTTTTACAAACTCTTCCAAAACATCACTCATATTGAACGAGAGAGGGCTGTAGCATTTCATAGAATTAGTGCATTTTAGTTCAGTTGAAATACTCTGGAGGTACATGTCATTTTAGTTTAATTCTTTCACTATATTTCAAGTTTGATAATGGCACTTTGTTCACTGTACTTCAAGTTAGGATAATGGCATTCTAGTTTAGTTTTGGTCACTGGGTTTCAAGTTTGAGTAATTGCATTTTAGCTCAGTGTTATGCATTTCTCTTTAAGTTGTATTAACTGTCCTTCACGGCCTTCATTGTTTACAAACTAATCTTGTTCTGACTTTCTATTAATGCATCAATATATGGACAGGAATTGGTGATATCAGTTTAAGGCCTTGATTGTTCTGCAATCTTTTGCAATCTCACAAATAAGCCTTTTTCCCAAGAACTATTCTAGAAAATATTTAAATTTCGAATGAGGTTTAGTAGTGATAAGTTGAGCTGCAGAATAGATTCATCTTAGCATTAAAAGTTAATTTAGAGTAGAAGTCTTATTGTGCTACAAATAATCTTTTCCAATTTTGTTCCAATAAACCTCTATCCATGGATGAGATTCTTTGTAATGTTGTAAGATGATTTTTTTACTTAGGAGAACTTCATTTGCACTAAACTTGTCCTTTTCTCAAGCCATTCCAACATATTTCTAATGAATGAATTGGATAAGTTTATGTTATTGAGTTCATGTTGTGATTTATGAGTCATTATCAAGCTTTGCATTTTCTGTTCTTTAGTGTCATACATAGGTTAGAATAGGTCCTACTCTGTTTTAGTGTGACCAACAATTTCTCTTTTCCAACACTTAGTTATTTTTCTTTTTAACATAAAACCATAAAACCAAAAACATCAGAAAAACACTAAACACAACGTAGTGAGAAAAAAATACCTAGGCACATATAGTGCACCACACTTCAACAGTTTACTAGCCCTGGTTGACAATTAATGAACTCAATTTAGGAACACTAAGTTGAGCACTACAGTAAGGTTAAGTTTATGGTTATGTTTAGGCTATAGTTAAGTTTAAGGTTATGGTTAAGGGTAAAGTTAAGGTCAAGTTAACTTTACCCTTAACCTTCACCCTTAACCTTAACCTTCACTATAACCTAACCTTAACCTTGGCCTTAAACTATAACCTAACCTTGACCTTAACCTTAACCTAACATTCCCATAACCTTCACATTAACCTAAATTTTACCTTAACCTTCCCTTAACCTTAACCTTAACCTTAACCTAACCTTAACCTTACCCTAAGATTACCCTAACCTTAACCTTAACTTTACCCATAACCTTAAACTTACCCTTAACCTAACCTTAACCTTTACCTTGACCAAACCCTTAACCTAACCTTCACCTTAGCCTAACCTAACCTTAACCTTCCCATAAATTTAACCTTAACATTAACCATAACCTAACCTTAAACTTGACTTTACCCTTAACATAACCTTAACCTTAACATTAACCTTAAACTTAACCTTCCCATAACCATAACCTTAACTTTAACATTAAATTTACCCTTAACCTTAACTTTAACCTAACCTTAACATTGACTTCACCCTTAATTTAAAATTAACCATAACCTTAACCTTACCTAATCTTAAACTTAACCACTAACCTAACCTTACCTTAACCATAACCTTAACCTAACCTTAACCTTAACCTTACCCTTAACCTTATCTTAACATTACCTTAACCTTAACCATCCCAAACCCTTAACTTTAACCTTAACTTGACCTTAACCTAACCTTAACCTTACCCTTAACCTAACCTTAACCTTGACTTTACCCTTAACGTAACCTTAAACTTAACTTTCACCTTACTAAACCCGTACCCTTAACCTTATCTTAACCTTAACCTTTACTTAACCTTAAGGGTTAGGTTAAGGTTAAGGTTATGGGAAGGTTAAGGTTAACCTTGAATTTTCCCTTAACCTAACCTTAACCTTAACTATAACCTAACACTATCCTTGAGTTTAACTTTACCCTTAACCTTAACCTTAACCTTAACCTTGACCTTGACCTTAACCTAACCTTAACATTAATCTTAACCTTAACCTAATCTTAACCTAACCTTAACTATAACAATTAACCTAACCCTAACCTTGACCAAACCCTTAACCTCACTAAACCCGTAACCTTAACCTTACCCTAATCTTAACCTTAACCTAACCTGAACCTTGACGTTACCCTTAACCTAACTTGAACCTTAACCTAACATAACCTTAACCTTGACCTTAACCTTAACTATAACCTAAGCCTAATCTTACGCTAACCATAACCTTAACTATAACCTAACCCTAACCTTAACCTTACCCTTAACCATATCTTGGACAATCATTCTAAGGTGTTTGAAACTTCCAAAGGACTCCCACCTATTCGTGATCATGATCATGCTATTAATTTGATTCCAGGAAGTGTTTCTCCAAACATCAGGCCTTATAGATATCCTTATGTCTGAAAGAGCGAAATTGAACGTATGATTGTAGAAATATTAGAGGCAGGTATAATTCAACCTAGTCAAAGTTCTTTCTCTGCTCCTGTAGTATTGGTACACAAGAAGGATGGATCATGGCGAATGTTTCCGGATTATAGGGAGCTCAATAAGCTCACCATTAAAGATAACTTTCCCATTCCTGTTATTCATGAATTATTGGATGAATTACATGGAGTAATTTATTTTACCAAGTTGGATCTTCGTTCAGGATATCATCAAATTAGAATGAAGACTGAAGATATTCCAAAAACAGCATTTTGAACTCATGAGGGTCATTATGAATTTTTTGTCATGCCTTTTAGCCTTACCAATGCACCTTCTACATTTCAAGGGTTGATGAATTCCATTTTCAAACCCTTCCTTAGAAAATTTGTGCTAGTATTTTTTGATGATATACTAATCTACAGCAGGTCTTGGAAGGATCATGTTGAACATGTCGACAGGGTGCTCAAACTATTGCAGGAGAAACAATTATATGCAAAAACATCCAAATGTTTCTTTGGAGTACAAGAGGTGGAATATCTGGGTCATATTGTATCTCACCAGGGTGTTAAGGTAGACCCTAACAAAATTAAAGCCATTTAAGGAATGGAAAGTCCCCGCAACCATAAAGTAGTTGCGAGGATTTCTCGGGTTAACAGGGTATTATCACAAGTTTGTTAATAATTATGGGAGAATAGCAGCACCTCTAACAACATTATTGAAGAAAGATGCATTTTCATGGACTCCTGAAGCAACTAAGGCCTTTGAACATCTTAAAGAGGCAATGTGTCGAGCACCAGTCTTAGCTACGCCAGACTTCACAAAAACCTTTATTGTGGAATGTGATACCTCAGGAAATGGAATTGGTGTTGTTTTAATGCAGGAAGGAAGACCCATTGCTTTGGAAAGTCATCCAATCAAAGGAAAGTATTTACAGAAACCTATTTATGAGAAGGAAATGTTAGCAATACTGTATGCACTAAATAAATGGCGAACTTACCTAATGGGAAGACACTTCAAGGTAAAAACCGATAATGATAGTCTTAAACACTTTTTGGAACAAAGACTATTGTCAGAAGAGCAGCAAAAATGGGTCACAAAGATGTTGGGTTATGACTTTGAAATAATCTACAAAAAGGAAAGCTTAATGTTGTTGCAAATGCACTCTCAAGAAAGAATGAAGAGGTGGAAGCATTGCTTTGTGCCATTTCTATTATCCAACCAGATTGGATAACCGAAGCAAGAGATGAATGGAAGAAGGAAAAAGATGTATGGACACTCATTAAAAAGTTGCAGCAAGATCCTAGTACATCTGATACATTTAGTTGGAAAAATGATTCCTTATGGTACAAAGATCGCTTATATCTTTGTAAGAATTCCCAACTAAAACAAAAGATTCTTTTGGAATTGTACACTTCTCCTTTAGGAGGACACTCAGGATTTTTAAAAACTTACCACATGGTGAAGAAAGAATTTTTTTGGGATGGCCTTAAATCTGATATTCAAAAGTTTGTGGCGGAATGTTTGGTTTGCCAGCAGAATAAAGTGGAGACAATTAAGACCCCGGGACTTCTACAACCTTTATCCATTCCAAGTCAACGTTGGGAGGAGATTTCAATGGATTTTATCACAGGTTTACCTAAGTCCCAAGGAAAGAGTGTCATCATGGTGGTAGTTGATAGACTTACCAAGTATGCACACTTTTGTGCATTATCTCATCCATTTAAAGCAAGTACAATTGCTACTACATTTATGGATAGAATTCAAAAGCTACATGGAAGCCCAAGGGTTATTGTGAGAGACAGAGATTCCATTTTTACTGGAAATTTTTTAATGGAGTTATTTTCTTGTTTGGGTACTCAATTAGCTCATAGCTCATCTCATCATCCTCAATCTGATGGTCAAATTGAGATAGTAAATAAATGTTTGGAAGGATATCTTCATTTTTTTTTATCTGATAAACAAACACAATGGGTCAAGTGGTTACCTCTCGCTGAATGGTGGTATAACACTTCCTTCCATACTGCAGCAAAAATGACCCCATTTATGGCACCCATTTATGGCACTTTATGGATATCATCCACCATCAATCACATCATATTTAAGGGAAAATTCAAAGGTTCAAGCAGTGGAAGATCAAATCGAGCATCAACAAGAAGTTCTCCAACTCTTAAAGGATAACCTGAATTTGGCACAAAACCAAATGAAACAACAGGCAGATCAACATCGCAGCGAGAGAAGTTTTGATGTAGGATATTGGGTATTTTTACAGCTACAACCATACAAACAAATGTCCCTCAAGCAAGCTAAGAAGGATAATAAATTATCGCCAAAGTACTATGGTCCTGACAAGGTGTTGCAAAATATTGGTACTATGGCATACAAATTGGAGCTTCCCGCTTCTTCACGAGTGCATCCAGTTTTCCATGTTTCATGCTTAAAGAATGTTATAGGTGAAACTATTCCAGTTTAAACAATATTTACAAAACTTGATGAGTAAGGAAAAATCATATTGGAACCTGAAGCGGTCATGGAAATAAGAACTCGACAGCTACGAAATCGATCAATTTCATAGTATCTCATCAAGTGGAAGAACTTACCCACTGAATATTCTACATGGGAGGATGATAATTTTATACAGAAGCACCCAGAGCTACTCAAGCGTTGAGTAGAACACTTTTTTGATGGAGAGGGGCATGTTAGGTCCTTATATTACTAGTATAGTCCATATTGTTGTTAGTGTAACCCCCTTATTGTTATTATTGTACCCTTGTAACCCCCATATTGTTATTATTGTTCCCTTAAATTATTATTGTTAGGTTGTCTAGGATTACATTGTGGCCCACTAGGATCACATTATGGCCCCATGGACTCCTATATATAGAAAGGAGGTTTTGTAAATCGTATCATCGAGGAATTGTTCATTTATGGAATGTATTGGAGGTTTCCCCCTCAAATCGGCTTATTTCTAAGCCATTGATATCTCTTTTCTTCAATTTTTGGAGCTGGTTACACAACAACCCTTAACCTAACATTAACCTTAACGATAACCTGACCCTAACCTTGACCTTAACTTTACCCTTAACCTTGACCTTAACCTTAACCTTAACCTTGAGCTTGACCTTAACCTAACCTTAATCTTAACCTTAACCTTAACTTTATGTCACCCTTAACCTAACCTTAACCTTAACCTTAACCTAACCTTAACTTTAAGCATAACCTTAACTTTACCCTTAATCTAACCATTATCTTAACCTTAACCATAACCTTAACCTTAACCTTGACTTTCACTCTTAACCTAATCTTAACCTTAACCTAACCTTAACCTTAACTTTACCTTAACCTTGACTTTACCCTTAACCTAACCTTAACCTTAACCTTAACCTAACTAACCTTAACCTGACTAAACCCTTAAGGTAGGGTAAAGTTAAAGTTAAGGTCAAGGTCAAAGTTAACTTAGGTTAAGGTAAGGTTAGGATAAGGTCAAGGTCAAGGTTAAGGTTAGGTCAAGGTCAAGGTTTGCTTAGGTTAAGATTAAGGTTAGGTTAAGGTTATGGTTAAGGTAATGTTAAGTGTAAGGTTAAGGTTAAGATTAGGCTAAGGTTAAGATAAGTTTAAGCGTAAGGTTCAGGTCAAGTTCAAGGTCAAGGTTAAGGTCTAGGTGAAGGGTAAGGTCAAGGTTAAGGTTAAGGTTATGGTTATGGGATGGTTAAGGTTAATGTTATGGTTAGGGGAAGGTTAAGGTTAAGGTTAAGGTTAGGGGAAGGTTAACGTTAAGGTTAAGGTTAAGTTAAGGTTAAGGTTAAGGTTTAGACAAGGTTAGGGTTAGGTTATGGTTAATGTTAAGGTTAGGTTAAAGGAAAAATCAAGGTTAAGGTTATGGTTATGGGAAAGTTAAGGTTAAGGTTAAGGTTAGGTTAAGGTTAGGTTGAGGGTAAAGTCAAGGTAAAGGTTAAGGTGAAGGTTAAGGTTAAAGTTAAGGTTATGGTTATGAGAAGGTTATTGTTAAGCTTAAGGTTAAGGTTAGGTTAAGGTTAAGGTTAAGGGTTTGGTCAAGGTTAGGGTTAGGTTATAGTTAAGGTCAAAGTTAGGTTAGATTGTAGTTAAATTTAAGGTTAAGGTCAAGGTTAAGGTTAAGATTAAAGGTTAGGTCAAGGTCAAGATCAAGGTTAATGTTAGGTTAAGGGTAAGGTTAGGTTAGGGTTATGTTATAGTTAAGGTTATGGTTATGGTGAGGTTAGGGTTAGGTTATAGTTAGGTGGGGTAAGGTTAAGGTTAAGGTTAAAACTAGGTTAGTTTAAGGTTATGGTTATGGTTATGGGAAGGTTAAGGTTAAGGTTAAGGTTAAGGGTTTCGTCAAGGTTAAGGGTTTGGTTAAGGTTAATGTAAAGGTATGAGGTTCAGAACCATAACCTTAAGCTTAAACACCCTTAACCTTAACTTTAACCTTAACCTTACGAAACCCATAACCTTAACCTTAACCTTAACCTTAACTATAAAGTAACCCTAACCTTGACCAAAAACTTAACCTTAACCTCACTAAACCTTTAACCTTAACCTTAACCTTAGCCTTAACTATAACCTAACCCTAACCTTGACCAAAACCTTAACCTTAAACTTAACCTTAAGCTTTACCTTCCCCTAACCTTAACCCTAACCTTAGCATAACGCTTATAACTGCCTTACCCCTTAACCTTAACCTTAACCTTTCTTGTAGGCAAATTCTTAACCTTAACCTTGAACCTTTACCTAACCTTGACCAAATTCTTAACCTTAACCTTAACCTAAACCTTTACCCCCTTAACATTAACCTTAACCTTAACTATAACCTAACCTAACCTGACTAAAACGTTAACCTTAAATTTACCCTTAACCTAACCTTAACCTTAACTATAACCTAACCCTAACCTTGACCAAACCCTTAACCTTAACCTTAACCTTAACCTGATTAAAGTCGTCACCTTAACCTAACCTTAACCTTAACCTTAACCTTAACCTTAACCTTAACCTTAACCTTAACGATAACCTTAACCTTAACCTTAACATTGACCAAGCCCTTAACCTCAACCTTGACCAAACCCTTAACCTTAACACGCACCCAACATACCCTTAACATTCACCTTAACCTTCACCTTAACATAACCTTAGCTTGACTAAACCCATAACCATTAACCTTAACCTTACCCTTAACCTTCATCTTAACCTTAACCTTGAATTTACCCTTAATGTAACCTTAACCTTATATATAACCTAACCCTAACCTTGACCTTAACTTTACCCTTAACCTTAACTTTAACCTTGACCTTGGCCTTAACCTAACCTTAACTTATCTTACCCTTAAACTAACCTTAACTTATGCTTATAACCTAACCCTCACCTTAACCTTAACCTTAACCTTAACCTAACCTTGCCGTCCCCTAACCTTAACTCTAACCTTAACCCTAATCTTAACCTTAACTTTACCCTTAACCTAACCTTAAACTTAACTTAACTAACCTTAACCTTAACCTTAACCTTAACCAAACACTTAACCTTGACTTTAACCTTGAACATAACCTTAACCTTAACACAGACAAACGTAACTAACTTTAACCTAGCATTATTGTAACCTTAACCTTCGCATTAACTTGAGTTTAAGATTATCATTAAGGTTAAAGTTAAGAGAGAGGATAATTTAAGGTTAAGGAATGAGTTCATCTTAACGTTACTAGTTTAGTTAGGTTAAGGTTAGGTTAGGAGTAAGTTAGGTTAGGTGAAAGTTAATGGTAAGGTTAAGGTCAGGTTACGGGTTTAATGAGGTTAAGGTAGGGTTAGGTTATAGTTAAGGTTAAGGTTACGATAGGTAAAGTTAGGTTAAGGTTAGGATTAAATTAAGATAAGGTTAAGTGAGTTAAGGTTAGATTAAAGGTTAGGTTAAGATTAGGTTAAGGGTAAAGTTAAGGTTAAAGGTGCAGGGTTAAGGTTAGGGGAATCAAGGTTAATTTAGAGTTAAAGTTAAAGGTTGATTCAGTTAAGGTTAACGTTCAGGGTTTGGTCAAGGTTAGGGTTAGGTTTTCAAGTTTATTTAGGTTAAGGTTAAATTTAAGTGTTTGGTCGAGAGTTATGAACCAAACTATAACTGTGCAGCAACCTTAACCTTGAACTTAACATAACCTAACCTTAATCTTGACCAAAACCTTAACATTAACCTTAACTAGCAACCTATATAACCTTAACCATGACCTTAACCTTAACCTTAACCTTCCTTAACCTTAACTATCAGCTAACCCTAACCTTAACCTTACCCTTAACTTTACTGTAACCTAACTAACCTTGACCTTAACTATAACCTTAACCCTAACCTTAGCAACCATCCTACCCTAATCTGTAACCTTAACCTTAACCTTAACTTATCTTACTTGATAGCAGTTTAACCTAAACCCTTAACCTAACCCTAACATTAACCTTAACCTAACCTAAGGTTAAAGTTAGGTTAAGGAGAAATAGTTAAGGTTAGGTGGGGTTATGTTTAAGGTTAGGTAAGGAGTTAATGTTAAGGGTAGGTTATAGTGAAGGTTAAGGGTAGGTCAAGACTCCTTAACCTTAACCTTCACCCTTAACCTTAACTAAACATAACCTTAACCTGAATAAACTTGTATCCTTAACCTTAACCTTAACTTTCACCTTGACCTTAACTATAACCTACCCTAACCTTAACCCTAACCTTGACGCGTTAACCCTAACCCTAACCCTAACCTTAACCTGCCCTAACCTTAAACATGACCTGCACTTAACCTTAACTTTACCTTAACCTTGAATTTACCCTTAACCTAACCTTAACCTTAACCTTAACCTTTCCTAACCTTAGAACTAACCTAACTAAACCCTTAAGGTTGAGGTAAAGTTAAAGTTAAAATTAATGTTAGGTTAAGGAGTAAGCTCAGTGAAACCGTTCAAGATTTGGAATGGGATTAGGGTAATCTTAACCTTAACTTGACTTAACCCATAACCTTAACCTTATCCTTCCCATAATCATAACGTTAACCTAACCTTAACCTTACTCTTAACCTTGAACTTAACGCGTGTATAACCTTACCTTTACCTTAACCTTAACTATAACCTAACCCTAGCATAACCTAACCTTAACCTTATATTAAACTTAACTATAACCTAACCCTAACCTTGACTCGACATAACCTTAACCTTAACTTTACCCTTGCCACAACCTTAACCTTAACCTAACCTTAACCTTAACCTTGACCTTACCCTTAACACACCATGGCCTTAACCTTAACCCTTAACCTTAAGTTTACCCTTGACCTTGACTTTAACCTTAACCTTCCCCTTACCTTAACCTTAACCCGCCAGCAACATTCCCCTAACCTTAAGCCTAACCTTAACCTTAACTTTAACCTTAACCCTTGTTACGGAAACAATTTTTCACCGTCCTACATTCCCCATCGCGCATTGGAGGCTGTTCTGTATTTGTGAGCGGTGGCACTTAACTTGAAATTAATTTCATGGCATTCCCTGAACATGTACTTTCATTTTCTAAAGATAACTCCTTGTGAAAAACCCTAAAAATAGCTTTTTTATCCTTGGTAACGCCTTGATGTTATACACGTGCAATGAAGGAAAGTCTCTCCAAAGAGGGCGCGCCAATTGGCGCTCTAATACGATTTGTACCCGTACAGGACTTAATAAAGAGTGTTTTTAAAAATAAATGGTATAATATTCATTCTAACCAATTCCTAAGCGGTCTCTAATTTGAGTTGGGAGGAGTTGGCTGCGGATCTCCATGTAGAGGAAGTAGTTTTCCACCTCTCATGGAAGCTTCCTTGAGGATAGGGCCAATCCCATGATTGTAGGGATCCCAACTCCCCCTTCCACCATCTATATAAGCTTGCCATTTTTCCTTTGCAAGCTAATCTCTAAGAGCCTTAAAGAGCCTAAAGATACACCCAATAGTCCTCATAGTGTCAAATCTATAGCGAGGAGATTGACGATGGAAGAGAGAGGCTTGTCCCCGTTCAGGCAAGCTTTACGGGACGTATTCCTTTGGCGACCCGGCGAAAGGAGAATTCAACGTCGGAGCTAGGTTGTATTTTACTTTGTATGAATTAATGATAAGCGACTATTGGTTATGGTTCCACTCATTTTTTTTCATTATGATCATGAGTTGTGTCTCTCTAATCGACATAATTGTATATATTGGATTTTATGCTTCTCTTTGTCGTGTTTCTTGCATGTGCAGGTGTTCGATCATGACGAGAATGAAGGATTGTGATCTTCCATAGCAAGGGAATAAGAGCGCTACCTCCTCTAAAAATGATAGCATTAGATTCAAGGTAAGCCTTCCTCGCAAGCTGGTTTATTGCAATTAGGAACTTGCACCATTGCGTGTTATGATTGTTGATAGACCCGATATAGGCTATTAGGGATCACCTCTGTCCGCAGAGGGGATTTACCTCTTCAAAAAATTGGCAACTCCACTGGGGATCGTCTAGATTGTTGTTACGCTTTGTAAACTATATATGGAATTTGAAGTTAGCCAAATAGCCTTCGAAATGCTCTTGCTGCGTAGAAAAGTAGATTAATCTTCTTTAGTCGATCTCAGTCTAGTTTATAAGATTGGTATTTGTTGAGTCTTGTCTTGTCTTTCGGTCCATCCTTGACTTTACTTGCTTGATCGACACTTTTCCCTGGCTCTTTCGGTGTGTTTCTTTTTCTTGGTAGCTGCATCCTTCCAGTGCTGCTTCTTGTATTGCTCTTTTTTCATTTTTCCTTGGTAAACTCGGTGGCGCACTTTTCGGCTTGAAAGTCGCACCCATTGGTGTAGGTTGCTTGTGTATTACTAATGATGCAATTACCGGCACTAGTTTCAGCTCACGGTTACCAATCTGTGAGGTACTAGGGTTTACTACATCTTGAGCTTTCGAGCTTTATGCAGGTGTTTGGTCTTGTTTTTGCGACTACTTGAGTGTTCTGGAGCCTTGTTTGACTACTTCTGACCTTCATTCTTTGGTTGTTTGCCCATTTCGATCGATTTTTCATTCTAGCCCTAGGGCATCTAGGTCTTTATTGTGTGTCGAGCCTCCTTGAGAATTTTTGGTTTTTATCGGTTTAGTCAACCTTGTGATTGCTTCTTGCATTCGTTTGGTAGTTGTCTATCGTTTCATTGCGTTATTTGAGTGGTAGCTTCTTCTTCATTTTGAATTATGCTTTGTCTCACTTTGGGCCTAGATTACATTGGTTCATTTGAGTCTTTGGAATTTCTTGGTTTTGAGGGATTGTTTTGTCAATTTGAAGTGATTGTGTGTTTGCATCGAGTGAAATTTACTTATCTTTGCTCTTTTAACTGCTCCCCGCTTCTCAAATTTCTCTTTTCATTGAACATTTTGTTTGAGTGCATTTTTCTCTTAGACAGTGAAAATACAAAAAAATCTCTTTTGCTTTTGATTAGTTAGTGTGAATTGAATCTTTTTGGTGTTGTGGTAGGATAGTAACTTTGAAGAAAGCTTTTAGTTTCATTAGCTTCATTAGAGACATTATTGGTTGTTTTAAAGTCATTTTGTTATTGTGTGAAAAACTCTTAACTCTCTCGTAATTAGCTTTCATCGAATGGAATGATGTCTTTGTGTGCATATAGTGTGCATTTAGGAGAGATTTTGAGACATTACACTCGGCTGGGGTATTTTGTGAAACATAATTGAAGATAAACGTTAAAATTTATTTAATTTACACTAAGGCGGCATTGAAACATTAACGAAATATTTATAGTTAGGCTAGAGACGTGTTACGCTTCTTTAAACCTAGTATTTGTCATTCACCTCTTGGCTTTAGACAACACTAGTACGACCATGCTCATATACGTCACATATATCGAGGGGGCCCACTGGAAGTTACCTGTCTTTATCCATAGGAAGCAGTGTTTGCTACCCCTTATACCCATGATACACTCGACACAACATTCGGGGAGACTACCTGCATGTACGTTAAGTCCTTGGTTTATTTCTCTTTCATTTTGAAACCAAGGTGTATATTGCAGTTCACGGTTATTTGATACACCCTTTGCCTAGTATTCCTGAGCAGTCATTTTGATCTTATCTGACTCCTTAAATTTGAAAAGATCACCAAGTGCTTGTCCTTTCACGCTTGCTTCAAAGATAAAAGAGATAGAGTCATCTTTCATCCATTTCTCAACTCTTAAAACATGAAACGGTGAAGTTTCTAAGTTTAAATGTCGTAAAATCAATCACCCGCGATCACACGCCCTATTAGATTTTGCTTGTTGGCCATTTTATTATGTGCCTTGGTTCTTTTTTAGCCCGTGTGCGTGTTTGATATTTTTCTCTTGTCGTTATTTTCACAGTGGCGGAACCTTCAGTTTCGTCTACTGGTAGTCCATATACAGACGATTCATCAGAGGTTTCTCAATCCTCTGCTGAACCTGAGCAGCCCATCGTTTCCGAGTTTCCCGACGGGGGACCGGTTCTGTTAGAGCTTCGATTTGGAGGACCAGTTGAGTTCAATTGGCCCTTATCCAACCCTTGGTCAGGATTTGGAGTAGGGGAAGATTTCCCTCCTCTTACTTCGGGTTCGCCTTTTATAGCTGCTGTTATTCCTCCTACTCCTCGCCACCTGTTATGAGATTTAATGGCAGGTTCAAATATGAGCGATTATCCTAGCGAGGAAATCCCGACGTCTAGTGAAGATTACCAGCTATTCCCAAAAGTAACATGGAGGTTATTCCCAGAAGACAACCCAGAATCATCTGTTATGTCTTCTCCCGGTCCCTCACTACCAGCAGCGTATAGATCCTTAGGTCAGATTATTGCCGCCGCTGCCTCTATGGGGGTATCTGCTCCTTCTACAAGGCCAGTTGTTCCTTCATTGGGGATGTCTCCTAAGACACCCATTACGTCATCCCCTCAGGTCACTTCTGTACCCATCAGGCCCACTGTCTGTGTGGCTGAATCTACACCCGTTGTTACCACTCAGTCCGTAAGGACCACATCGCTTCTCGAAGACATCTATATAGCATCTGCTATGCCGGAGAACATCTCTCCTGAGGAGTATTGATTGTCCCTGCAACAATCGAACCGCGAGGTTGGAAAATTCTCTCAAGATCCCAACCGCTCATATTTTTTGCATTATGCACAGGATGGTACGCCTGTGTACGTCTTTCCATATCAGTACGATGAGCACGGTAATCCTTTATGTTTACTCACTCTTGAGGCTCAACTTCATGCTCATGGTTTACTGTATAACCAGGCTGGGCAACCTTATAACTCGCAAGGATAACCTTTTCAAGGCCAACCTTCGGGCCAGCCTGGCTATCCTTATGACCCGCAGGGACAGCCTTTACAGGGCTACCCTCCAGGCCAACAAGGGCCATTATACGGTCTGCAAGGATAGTATTACAACCCTTCAGGTCAACTTGTGCAGCCTCTTCCTGGAGTCCAACCTGGGCAACCTCAAGGACTCACAGGTCAACCGGGGTACCAACTGGGGCCGGTATATGGTCCTGGGGGGCAAGTCCAACCTTCTCAACCCATGCAACCTTAGTATCCTCTTGGTCCAAACGTTGCACATAAGCCAGGATTATCCTATGGTCCTGCAGCAGGTCAAACCGGTTACCAGCCACCACCTGGCTATATTCCTCCACTAGGCCAACCGGTTCATCCGATACAACCTGACATTCCACCACCAGGCCAACCAGCCCATCTGGCACAACCTGGTGTTCCTCCACCAGGAAAACCAGCTCATCCGGCACAACCTGGTGCTCCTCAATAGCCAGGTCAACCTGTACAACCGGCACAACCTATTTATCTGGGTCAACCTGTTCAACTAGGGCAACCCGTTCATCCAGGTCAGCCTGTCCAACCAGGCCAGCCTGCAAATTCTGTCAACCCTACCCAACAGGCGACTTATTCAATGTCACAGCCGAACCAACCATTGCATCCTAATTATCAAGCTCAGCAGGGTCCCAACTATCAGCAGCCCACTCAACCTCAAGGTGGTTACTATTCTCATGGTCAATATTGACCGAATTATAGCCAGCCCCAAGGTTCTAACTATTACTCTCAATAACCCGGCTACACCTATACTCAGCAGCCAAATTTGCATACTTCTCAAATGGGGCCGACATATAATCAAGGTCCATACTCTGGTTATCAAGCCTCATACACTGGTTACCAACAACCAAATCAGACTGGTTATATGCCCTATAACCCCTATGGTCAGAATCCTTTAAGACAGAACCCATGGGGGTAGGGATATTCTCAACCAGTTTGGAGTATAGGTATTGGTCCTTATCGAGGGCTTGGCATGTCATTCAATCCGCAATTTCCATTATTGGCTACCTTGGAATTACCAGATGTTTCTAAATTAACCAATGATCCGATTCTTCACAATCCTTATTGGCCCCCGGTTCCGAGCAAGGTATCCGACGACTGCCCAAAAATTGAGGGTAATGTTGGAGAGGACCCCCAAGCTCACGTAATGACTTACCATCTTCGGTGTTCATCCAACTCTTGGGTGGATGATTCAATTCGTCTACGCCTCTTCCAGCGCACTCTTACTAGCGCTACCGCTAAGTGGTATATTGAATTACCTCGTGGCATCTTTCAAGATTTCAATACGTTAGCCATGGCTTTTCTTACTCACTTCCAGTTACCGGTCCGCTACGAGGTCGGGACGCATCTCCTAACTTCTTTCAAGCAAGATAAAGCCACCCACATTTCTGATCACATTCATGAGTGGCAACGTCATCGTAGACTGATCAAGTTTGATATACCTAATCAGCTACTAACTCATTGGTTCACCACGTCCTTCGTTAACAAAATCGCCCAAGATATTGCTATGGGGGCATGTGTGACAGAAGAACAAGCCATAGCGCATGCCTAGTATCTTGATCTGGTATACTCTCAGTCTGGTGCACTGTATGATATTTTGACTGATGCCCCACGACCAGGAACCTCTAAATCTCCACCTACCCCAGCAGTGGATGGTGTTATTGGTTCCATATCTCAGAATTCTCGAAAATCTTCGAACGGGAAGCAGAAGGCTAATTCTTCCAACAATCCTGCTCTTCCCGCCCCTCCAGATTCTGGCAAAACTGCGGAGGTCAACGCCGTTCAGGCTAATCCCATGGAAAAAGCCTCTAAAGGAAAGAAGAAGGGAAAAGGTAAATCCAAATCTGACGCCCCAAAGCCAGAATCTTCTAAACCTCGTACTGAGGACAGTTCCCAATGCAAACCGAAGTACCCCTGCCTCATTTGTGAAGGAGATCATTATACCAAAGATTGTCCACGACAATCTGAAATTAGTCAAATTCTCAAAGGCTCCAAAGGGACTCCGATTGTTCTTAAAGAACCGTTCCCGTCTCAGCAGACCTAGATGGTTTAACATCTTTCACCATCTGCACCATTTGGGTCCCAGGTCTTTATGATGAATGGTGCTGCACCTATCTCCATTGCTACGCGTTCAAAGGATTATGCTGGATCGCTTCAGGCAGCTCGGAAGGAATTTGTGGATGGTCCACCTCCCCCACCTGTCTCTGGTCCGTTGGAAATTGAGAAGCATACTGCTGAACCTGTTGTGAGGCCACCTCCTAAAGGTGTTCTACGAAGATCTTCCTACAACCCAAATGCCCGTGCCGCTCAGCACTACAGTATTGTTGAGGATTTGGCACAGGCGCCTTCTGCTATGTCTACATTAGAAGTTCTTCAAAGTTTCCCATGGCAACGGAAAGCTTTGTTGTCTGCAATTTGTGGAATTGATCCCATTGATTCTAATCTTCTCACCTTCGACTTAGAAAATTTTACCCCCCAACTTCCACATCAAATCGCTCTTGTTATTCAAGTCAGGATCAATAGTATTAACATCCATAGGGCCGTTATGGATGAAGGTGCTTCTACCTGTGTCATGTCGTCTGCCTGCTAGAAGGCCATTGGCTCTCTGGCTCTTTCATTGTCTCCCAATGCCTTAGAGGCACTCAATGGTCGGGAATCAAAACCCTTGGCTGTTCTCGAGAGTTTGTCGATTACATTACAAGGGAAGACAGTCAACGTAGAAGTAGAAGTGGTTGACGCCAAGCTTAACTACAATATACTTCTTGGCCGCAGTTGGACTCACGCCATGCTATGCATGCCATCCACCCTCTTTTGACTTCTTGAATTTCCTCATGAGGGAAAAATCGTTACTGTGGATCAGTTGTCTTTCTTCACCTCCACCTCTGAGAACAACATTCCTTACGTGGATCAGATCCCAAATCCCCCTGACAGTGTAGGACCCAGTCTCTTCAAAGACCCTGTCCTCATGGGTATTTTTCCTGCGCCACCACCACACACCACTCAAGTTAATATGATCTCTAGGTTTGACGACCCATGGCTCATCCCTTCACCTGAGCAGGTGACTGATTTTGGAGAATCGATGCCCTTAACTCCAGTAGAGATTAATTACTGTGAAATCTTCGCTGCATCTAATCCTCTCCCTCTTCAACAGGCTCCCTCGAGCATGGCTTTAGATATCTATTCTCAATCCCCCTGGCTCGACGAGGCTGACTCGCCTGATCCTATTAAAGAAATTTTCCCTTATAATGAAGCCATTGTTGAAATAATGTCTCTTGAGGAGCTACCTTGGAGCGATGGACATCATCGTTCCTCCTTCATGCCCAGCCTGGGGGCAATGTCAGATTTTCTAGAGCATTTTGCATCTTAGGTTCCCACTCCACCTCTCCAAACGCCCATATTGACACATGAGGTTATTTTAGAGGGAAACCTGAGCAACATTACTCAAACCATTCTGATCAACATCTCTGTTAAACTGGGGATAGTTGAGAATATACATATGGGAGTAACTTGTTCTCCTGATGAGATACGAGTTTATACCGATATTTTCTGAGAATTCAAAGACATGTTCGCGTGGTCCTACAAGGAAATTCCTGGGATCGATCCCAGCATAGTAGTGCACGAGATTCCTACCTATCCCAGTGCGAAACCCGTGTGCCAATGCCTACGCCTGGAGCATCCTCACAAAGCCGTTGCCATTAAAGTAGAAGTTGAAAAAATTATGAACGCAGGCTTCATTTACCCAATTCCCCTCATAGAATGGGTCTCAAATATTGTCCCTGTAGATAAGAAACAGGGTACTATCAAAGTTTGTGTTGATCACCGTGATATTAATCGAGCCTGTCTGAAGGACAACTACCCCACTCCTTTCATAGATCAAATCATTGATGAATGTGCTGGGAGTGAGATTTATTCCCTTATTGATGGCTTTTCCGGGTATAATCAGATAAATATTCTACCTGTTGATCAACACAAGACTGCATTCATCTGTCCGTGGGGTACTTTTGCTTATAAAAATCTCTCGTTCGACTTGAAGAACGTTGGAGCTACTTTCCAGCGTGCTATGTCTTACGCGTTCCATGACATACGCCATATCGTTCAGCCTTATCTGGACGATTTGCTAGCTCACTCAGCTCGGTGAGAGGACCATCTTGAACACCTCCGCCAGATTTTCCTTCACTGTAGATGCTATAATATCCAGTTTAACCCTCATAAATGCATATTTTGCGTGGATTCTGGCCGTCTTTTGGGGTTCATAGTCTCCAAGGACGGAATTCGTCTCGACCCTTTAAAGGTCAAGGCCATTGTCAATCTCCCATCACCCTCTTCGTTACACCAATTGCAGAGTCTGCAGGGAAAAGCTAACTTCGTATGATGCTTCATACCGAACTACACAGAAGTGGCCAAAGGATTCATGCGTCTTTTAAAGCAGAACGTTCCCTTTCATTGGGATGACATTGTTCAGCAATCCTTTGACAATCTTAAGACATTACTTGTTAATGCTCCATTGCTTTGGCCTCCAAACTATCACCGTGATTTCACTCTATATTTGGCCGCCGCGTTTAGTACCATAGCTATGGTTCTGGTTCAAGATGATGATGATGGAAATGAACATGTTGTTTATTATCTATCACAAAATCTTCTCAACATAGAAACACATTACGCTCACGTCGAGAAACTGGCATTAGTCGTAGTGCAAGATGTGCAACGTTTTCGCCACTACATCCTACTGCGTATAGTAACCGTGATTTCGGATTGCAACCCCATGACATATATTATATCTCGACAATTACTGGGGGGAAAATACTCCAAATGGATTTTTATCCTTCAGGAGTTCGACTTGGAGTTTACCACTGCTAAGTCGACCAAATCACTGGTTTTTGTGGATCTCATTTGCTCCCTCCCGATAGACTCCACCCCCTCTCACTCCAAAGATCATATCCTGAACAAAACCCTCTTCCTTATCAGTACTCACGATCCGTGGTATGGTGACATTATTGTGTATCTTCAAAAATCAACGTTCCGGTCTGAGTTGACCAAAGATGCCCGACGTCAGATTTGGCATCAGTCTCAACCCTACCGCATTGTAGGAGATAATTTATATCGGCTTGGAGTAGATTCGGTGCTCTGCCAATGCTTAACCCTGGAAGAGGCGGAAAGAGTCTTGAATGACTGTCACAATGGTGCCTGTGGTGGTCACATGTCCGGATATGCCACCGCCCAGAAGATTCTGTGTGCAGGCTACTTCTGGCCATCGATATTCAAAGACTGCATTGTTGTAGTCCGCAAATGTCATGCGTGCCAGGTTTTTTAGTGCAAGATGCGCGCGCCACCTCTCCCTCTGCATCATGTCATTACCATCAACCCTTTCACAAAATGGGGCATAGATTTTATGACGTGTAACCCTCATTCGGCCGGGGGGCATGCATATATAATCGTCGTTGTCGACTACTTTACTAAGTGGGCCGAAGCGATGCCTACACTAGCCTCCGATGGTAAGACAGCTGCCCAGTTTATTTTCAACCACATTATTGCACGTTTCGAGGTCCCTTAGGCCATTTTTACTAATCATGGTACTCACTTTCGAGATTATATGATGGTCGAGCTAACATCAAGATTGGGCTTATGACACGATAGCTCAACGCCATATTACCCCCAGGAAAATTGCTAGGTTGAGGCTGTGAACAAATTTTTGGTCACAATGCTTCAACGAACAGTTGGAATTCATAAGTCCAATTAGGACCTCCAATTGTTCGCAACGTTATGGACCTACCGGACGTCAGCAAAGAGTGCGACCAGATTCACACCATTCCAATTGGTGTACGGTCTGGAAGCAACTCTTCCGGTTGAGTGTGAAATTCCTTCCTTAAAGTTGGTTGTGGAAATTTTGCCTGACACTTCTCCTGAAGAAGAGCATCTCTTGTATTTAGAATGGTTGGATGAAACCCGCCGCTTGGCTGCCTTAGTCATTGAGGCACAGAAGAAGTGGGTCAAAGCGCACTTTGATCAATCAGTCTCTCCAGGTTCCTTTGTCGAAGGGGACCTTGTCCTCCTATACGACCAAGCGCACAACAAAATCGAGGCAGGAAAGCTCCAACCCATGTGGCATGGGCCCTACATAGTAAAACGAGTATTGAAAAATGGGGCTTATGAGCTCATTGATTATGAAGGATTTCTATTGGCGCAGCCTAGAAATGGGTTGTACCTTAAAAAATACTACGCTTGAAGTTATTTTTGGTGTGGTGTGTGTACATAGGTGTGTATATTCATTTGTGTGCATGTGTGGTGTGGTGTGCGATGTAAGCATATTTCTGCTGATCGGGTCTTCCTGATTGTGCAGATGTCCATTACTCCATTCGTGGGTTTCGCGGACGGTGCCTCCCACAGTAACAGGAATCTGTCTTCAGCAGCCTGGGTAATTTATGATCCTGCTGGTGAGTTGGTTAATTTTCAAGGTGTGTGTCTAGGGCCTACCACAAATAATGTTGCAGAGTATAGTGTTGTTTTAGAATTATTAATCGAGGCTGTTAACCTTGGGATTCATGCATTACTTGTGTATTTGGACTCACAGCTTGTAGTATTACAACTTAATGGACATTATTCAATAAGAAACCCATCCATTTTACGTCTGTATCTGCGTATTCATCTACTGGAAAGAAATTTTGATTATATCACATATCAACACATACCCAGAAATATGAATACATTAACAGATGCAGTAGCTAATTTGGTTCTAGATAGACATTTGCACAACTTATAAACAAAAACATCATCACATGTAAAAATATCCATCCAGAAATAGGTATATATATGTGTGTGTGTGTGTGTGTGTGTGTGTGTGGAAATTTTTGCATAGTGTGCATCACATAAAATCAAAAAATATACATGTTCGTCTTAATACAGCCGGAGACAACATGTCTCTCAAAAAATATGCATGAAAACCCCTAGATGTCTAATCTGCATGGTGCTCATGGTAACAAGTCACCGCGCGCACTAAGCGTCTTAGTAGTTAGTGGAGGTGACTGGGCACCCCCACGGTGTTTCACTGATATGCTAGTGGAACATCTACTAGTCGTGCATAGTCCGTGATACCCCGGGCAATGCCCTCCAAGTTCTGGATCAGTTCACCCCCTTCGCCACCCTCAACCTGAGGGTCCTGTGCCTCATAGGTTCTCCGCGCAATGGGCAACATTTCCGCGGGCCTCTCTAGGCCAACATCTGCATGCACATAAAACTGTTGTTAGAACGGACATGTATTACCAAAAAATCATAAATATACAAAAATAAAAAAGAGAAGAGTCATACCCAACTCCTCATCCCAGTCCTCCCCCTCCGGGAGCGGAAGATTGGGATCTCCGGTGAAATCTGTCCCAGCATAAGGCCAATCCTCAACCACGATCAGTTGACGCCGTAACCACCCAAAGAATTCGGACCTACAGGACATCTATTGACCTCCTCCTGACCTGGGCATAAGTGCTGCCCAGCGAGCCATCCTCGGCTCTCTCGGTATCGGCTCGGCAAATATTGCCCCTTGGCCTTGGAAAATGGGTAGTCGTTCTAGGATGAATGACACCAAAATGGAACCGTAGCCAAACTGCTTTAGTTTGACTTGCTTGCATCTTGTTAGTTGCCTCTTGATATTTCTTGTCACTGTGGTGGCCCAATCAAACAATGTGGGGTTCATACACTCGGAGGCTAGTATGATTTGGGCCTTGGTTGCCTCATGCGGCGCCTGCGATCCCGCAGCCCGCGTAATGGTGTGTAGCACTACTCTAAGTGCTAGATCATTGACAGTGTGGATATCCACCTTCCCGCTTCCCGATTCGGTTCATGCCCTTGGGCACACTCTCACCATTACTTGTTCCATCCTCTCTCCAGATGGTCTGCTGCCTGTCAGAATAGGTACTGGACCTCTACGCGATAGTCCGGTTATGAAATACACGTCGGAAACCTCAAGTTCCAGCACTTGGTTCCGAAGTTTAAATACTTCTTCATTTTCATCCCATATACTGACCAAGTATTGTAGCAGCTCAGGTTGAGCTCGTAAGCATGGTGTAAGGAAGAATTTTTTGAGTCCACAGTTCTTGAGTGCGGTCATACAGGCTTCATTTTCCATAGCCATTTCATCTTCCTCTCCATGTTCCCTCTCCTTCCATTCAATAACCATTGTGCTTGGTTACCTGCATCAACATGATAAAAAACCCTTGTTAGATCTCTGTCATGCTTGAAAGTCTATATGAATGGCTCACTGTTTATAAATTGAAGGCGGAAAATTATGTCATGCCAGTTGGTGTGACCCCTTTGTAAGCAAAGGTCCATTGGCGCGGGTCCATGCCCGATACCCGCGCCAATGGCGGAGCCCTAAAAAATTAAAATATCTCCTTCAGAGATTGAATGTGCAATGGGAACATATAAAAAATGGATTAAAATGGAGCTTAAGGGAACGCCTTTTACCTGGAACAAACGAGGAGCTGAATGATGTCCCAGATCAGTCGCAATCGCCGTCAAAAGTTCGCACACAAACAGACCACTATTACTCTCCAGACAAGGTAAAAAGTAAAAGTAAATTTTTTTTACCACTTACGACATATTTATAACTTTTCAAATCTAAATTAGGTTTAAAATTCATTTTTCCTCAATATTTTAATATTTTTTGTCGAAAAATGGATTTTACACTTGCCTTTATGTGCAGCAACAGGTTTTTCGCAGCTTGGACGGTGAAACGAGTTGTATTTTATACTTTTTCGGACTCGGTAAAAACACGAAAAAGTCATTTTGGAGTCATCTTTCAGCTCTTTTCTGACTCTCTAAACATGAAAATATTGTCGAGTCCCTTGTTTTTTTGATCTCGTTAAAGTGGTTACGAAACGACATCTACCCAGTATACGTTTATCCCGTTTTCGGGCTGGGATAGATTATTTACGAAAAAATAATACCCTAGCCTATCGCGACTAGGAGGTTTTCTCAGATTTAGTTTTCTACCTTTTCGAATATGAGGAACTATTTATGAAAAGGGACCGTTGGAGTTTACTTTTCTGCTGTCTTTTCAAACTCTCTAAACATGAAAAGATGTCGAGTTCTTCCTTTGTCAGACTCGTTAAAGCCTGATGACATTGGATTCAGTCGTAATGATGTTATTCGAGTTCCTCCTTCCTAGGGCTCGTTAAATGTACTAGGATGGATTCATTCGAAGGACGAACTTATATTACAAGCATATGCTATCCCCTTCAAGCTTGTTATCAAAAATAATTGGGGTACTCGCCAGAAATGGTGGGGAAAAATGGAACCAGAATCATTGTCGTGTCGGCAGTATGTCGCTCTTGAACATGGAACTTGTCTGCTTTCGTGTCGGGTTGGGGACATCTCATCTCGTTTTTCACTTGCCTCTGTGGGTTTGGGTAATCCCTTTTGACCTATCATCTGATCTTTGCCTCGTCGCTATGACCTTTGATCCGTTGATGTCAAATACTACCAAACTCACTGTCATGCCGCCATATGTTCAAGAGAAGTTGACCTCTGCAAAATTCCAACCTTCCTTTGATTCTCATCTGAGCCTGATTCACAAATACATTATGTTCCTCTGTCTCGCATCAATGATGTAGGAAACACTATGGCCCACCTTCGATCAAGATCACTTCCTATCAACTTCAGCTCATTATCCAGGAAGCTGATCTAGAGACTCCCTTCTGGTGCCTTGCAGCCTGCATACCTCAATGGCAGGTTCTTCGCATTCGACGTGAGGTTTTCATCATTGGCCTCCGATCGAGTGATACTACGGGTTTTCTACGTTAGCTCATTGTTCACATGCTATAGATTGTACCTGTAGTACCTTGAGGACCATTGGAATTAATGGTGGTACCTCTCGTATCTATTAACAACTTTCATCATTGGATGGTAATTAGACGATGTTCTTGCATGTTCGACTTCAGCTCACTTATTTGCGTGCTTGAACTTGTACTTTGTTTGGGTCGAGATGGAGCGCAAGACCCTAGATTTTGTCTATTAGAATCTAGGCTGCGATTTTGTGGATTATTATGATTAGTTACATGACTCATTGATTGGATGGCTACGACCATACCTGATTCTATTTATCAATCCTCACTGGATGGCTACGTCCATGCCTTGGATCTGGATTATTGTATACTCTATTATGGATGGCTGCGCCCATACCACATATATATCATGTATTTGAGATATCAGCTGTACTTCTCTACGCAGGTTTTCCGACGGCGATGTTTTCGGTTGGACACGTTCTCGTAAAGCATTTCACCCCTCTCTCTCTTTCGGGCTTCATGCTTTAGGGGGCATCTGTTACACAGCAATTTGTCACCGTCCCTGCAATTCCCCATCCCGCACATTGGATGGCTTATTTTGTGACCTGTGAGCAGTGACATAACTTGAAAATACTTTCATGGCATTCCCCTCAACATGTACTTTCATTTTCCTAAAGACAACTCCTTGTGAAAAAACCTAAAAATAGCTTTTTTATCCTTGGCACGACTAGCCAGTGTTATACACACGCCAATGGAGGAAATCCTCCAAAGAGGGCGCACCAATTGGCGCTCTATCCTAGAGTTGTACCCGTGTCAGGCTTAATAAAGAGTGTTTTTTTTAAATAAATGGCAGAAGATTCATTCTAACCAATTCCTAAACTGGTCTCTAATTTGAGTTGGGAGGTTAGCTCCGGATCTCCATGTAGAGGAAGTAGTTTTCCACCTCTCATGGAAGCTTCCTTGAGGATAGGGCCAATCCCATGATTGTAGGGATCCCAACTCCCCTTCCACCATCTATATAAGCTTGCCATTTTCCTTTGCAAGCTAATCTCCAAGAGCCTTCAAGAGCCTAAAGAATGTTGCAATAGTCCTCATAGTGTCAAATCTATAGCAAGGAGATTGAAGATCGAAGAGAGAGGCTTGTCCCCATTCCCGACAAGCTTTACCAAGACGTATTCTGCTGGCGACCCACTGAAGGAGAATTCAGCGTCAGAGCCAGGTTGTATTTTCCTTTGTATGAATTAATGATAAGCGACTATTGGTTATGGTTCCACTCATTTTGTTCATTATGATCATGAGTTGTGTCCTCTCTGACTGACACATAATTGTATATATTGGATTTTATACTTGTGTTTGTCATGTTTCTTGCGTGTGCAGGTGTTCAATTGTGATGAGCGTGAAGGATTGTGATCTACTGGAGCAAGGGAATAGGAGCACTACCTCCTCTACAAACTACAGCGTTGGATTCAAGGCAAGCCTTCTTTGCAAGCTGGTTTATTGCAATTAGGAACTTGCACCATTGTGTGTTATGATTGTTTCTAGACCCGATCTGGGCTAGTAGGGATCGCCTCTGTCTGCAGAGGGGATTTACCTCTTTAACAACCCTTAACCTTAAGGTTAAGGTTTGGTCAAGGTTAGGGTTAGGTTATAGTTAAGGTTAAGGTTAGGGTTAAGGTTAGGGGAAGGTTAAGGTTAAGGTTACGGTTAAGGTTAGGGTTAAGTTTATGGTTAGGCTAAGGTTAAGGTTAAGGTTAACCTAAGGTTAGGGTTAGGTTAAGGTTAAGGTTAAGGTTAAGATTAGGGTTACGTTATAGTTAAGGACAAGTTTAAGGGTATGGTTAACGTAAGGTTAAGATAAGGTTATGGGTAAGGTTAAGCTTAAGGTTAGGTTAAGGTTATGGTTAAGGTAAGGTTAAGGGAAAATTTAAGGTTAGGTTATAGTTAAGGTTAGGATAAGGTTAAGGTTAAGGGTTTGGTCAAGGTTAGGGTTAGGTTATAGTTAAGGTTAAGGTTCAGGACTTGGTCAAGGTTAGGGTTAGGTTATAGTTAAGGTTAGGTTAAAGTTAAGGGTAAAGTTAAGGTTAAGGTGAAGGTTAAGGTTAGGGGATTAAGGTAAAGTCAAGGTCAAGGTTAGGGTTAGGTAAAGGTAAAATCAAGGTTAAAGTTAGGGTTAGGTTAAGGTCAAGGTTACAGGTTTAGTCAGGTTAAGGTTAAGGGTTTGGTCAAGGTTAGGGTTAGGTTATAGTTAAGGTTAAGATTAGGTTAAGGGTAAAGTTAAGGTTAAGGTTAGGGTTAAGGTTAGGGGATGGTTTTAGTTAAGGTTAAGGTTAAGGTTAGGTTAAGGTTAAGATAAACTTAAGGATCACGTTAAGGCTAAGCTTTAGGTTAGGTTAAGGGTAAAGTTAAGGTTAGGTTAGATTAAGCTTAAGGTTAAAGTAAGGTTAAGGTTAAGGTTAATGTTAAGGTTAAGGGTTTCATCAACGTTATGGTTAGGTTATAGTTAAGGTTAGGTTAAGGTTAGGTTAAGACTAAAGTTAAGGTTAAGCTGAATGTTAAGAGTAAGGTTAAGGTTAAGGTTACGGGTTTAGTCAGGTTAAGGTTAAGGTTAAGGGTTTGGTCAAGGTTAGGGTTAGGTTAAGGTTAAGGTTAGGTTAAGGGTAAAGTAAAGTTTAAGGTTAAGGTTAACGTTAAGGGTAATATAAGGTTAATATTAAGATTAAGCTTAAGATTAGGTTAAGGGTAAATTCAAACCTTAACCTTAACCTTCCCCTAACCTTAACCCTAACCCAAACCTTAACCTTAACCTTAACCTAAACTTAACCATAACCTTAACCTTAACTTTACCCTTAAACCAACCTTCACCTTCCACTAACCATAACCTTAACCTTAACCTAACCTTAACCTAACCTTAACCTTGACCTTGACCTTAACCTTAACCTAACCTTAGCCTTAACCTAACCTTAACCTTAACTTTACCCTTAACCTAATATTAACCTTAATCTAACCTTAACCTTGACTTTACCCTTAACCTAACCTTAACCTTTACCTGATCTTAACGTTAACCTTAACCATAACCTTAACCTTAACCTTAACCTTAACCTAACCTTAACCTTGACCTTAACTATAACCTAACCCTAACCTTGACCAAACCCTTAACCTTAACCTTAACCTTACCCTTAACGTTAACTTATCCTTAACCTTAACCTTAACCATAATCTTAACCTCACGCTAAGGTTAAGGTTAAGGGTAAGGTTAGATTTAAGGGTAAAGTTTAAGTTTAAGGTTATAGGTTGGTTTATTTAGGTTAAGGTTAAGGTTAAGGGTTTGGTAAAGGTTAGGGTTATGTTATAGTTAAAGTCAAGGTTAAGGTTAGGTTAAGGTTAAGGCTAAGGTTAAGGTTAAGGTTAAGGTTATGGTTATGGTTATGGTTAAGGTTAGGTTAAGGTTAAGGTCAAGGTCAAGGTTAAGGTTAAGGTCAAGGTTAAGGCCAAGGATAAGGTTAAGGTTATGGTTAAGTTTAGGTTAAGTTTAAGGTTAAGGTTAGGTTATAATGAAGGTTAAGGTTAAGACGTGTAACCTTATCCTTGACCTTACCCTTAATCTTAACCTTATCCTTAACTTTACTAACCCCACAACCTTAACCTAAACCTAACCTTGACAAAACCATAACCTTAACCCTAACCCTAACCCTAACATTAACCATAAACTAAAATTTACCCTTAACCTAACCTTAAGCTTAACTATACCCTAAACCTAATATTAACCTTAACCTAAGCTTAACCTTACCCTTAACCTTGACCTTAACCTTAAATTAACCGAACCTTAACCTTATCCTTAACTATAACCTAACACTAACCCTGACAAAACCCTTAACCTTAACCTTATCTTAACATTATCCTAACCTTAACCTTAACCTAACTATAACCTTACCCTTAAACTTAACCTTGACCTTAACTATAACCTAACCCTAACCTTGAACAAACCCTTAACCTTAACCTTAACCTTACTAAACCCGTAACCTTAACCTAAACCTTAACCTTAACCTTGCGCTCTTAACCTTAATCTTAACCTTAACTAAAACCTAACCCTAACCTTAACAAAATGCTTAACCTTAGCCTTAACCTTAACCTTAACCATAACCCTAACCTTAACCTGACGTTAACCTTAACTTTAACCTTAACCTAACCTTAACATTAACCTAACTTTAACTTTAACCTAACTATAACCTTACCCTTAACCTTAACCTTGACATTAACTATAACCTATCCTTGACCTTGACATTAACCTTAACCTTAACCTTAACCTTAACCTTAACTTTACCTTAACCTTTACTTTACCCTTAAACTAACATTAACCTTAACCTAACCCTTAACCTAACCTTGACCTTAACCTTAAACTAACCTAACCTTAACCTTAACCTTAAACTAACCCTAACCTTAAACTAACCTTAACCTTAAACTAACCTAACCTTAACCTTTACTTTACCAAGTAACCTTTACCTTAACCTTCACCTTAACCTTAACCTTAACCTAACCTTAACATTAACCTTAACCTTGACCTTACCTTAACTATAACCCTAACCTTAACATTAACCTTAACCTTAACCTTAACCTAACCTTCACCTTAACCTAACCTTAACCATAACATTAACCTCAACCTTAACCTTACCTTAACATTAACCTTAACCTTAACCTTAACCTTAAACTAACCTAACCTTAACCTTTACTATACCCTTAAAATAACCTTAACCTTGACCTTAAACTAACCTAACCTTAACCTTAACCTAACCCTATCCCTAACCTTGACCTTAACTTTAACCTTAACCTTAACCTAACCTTAACTTTAACTTTACCTTAACCTTTAATTTACCCTTAAACTAACCTTAACCTTAACCTAACCCTTAACCTTGACCAAACATTTAACATTAACTTTACCCTTAACCTAATCTTAACCTTAACCTAACCTTGACCTTGACCTTAACCTGAGGTTAAGATTATGGTTAAGGTTAAGGGTAAGGTTAAGGATAAGATTAGGGTTAACGTTAGGGTTAGGTTAAGGTAAAGGTTAGGTTAGGTTAACATTAGGTTAAGGTTAAGGTTAAGGTTAAGGTTAATGTTATGGTTAAGGTTAAGGTTAAGGTTAGGTTAAGGTGAAGGTTAGGTTAAGGTTAAGGTTAAGGTTAGGGTTATAGTTAAGGTAAGGTCAAGGTTAAGGTTAATGTTAAGGTTAGTTTCAGGTTAAGGTGAAGGTTACGGGTTTAGTCAGGTTAAGGTTAAGGTTAATTTCAAGGTTAAGGTTAGGTTATAGTGAAGGTTCAGGTTAATGTTAAGGTTAGGGTAAAAGTTCATGTCAAGGTTAAGGTTAAGGTTAAGGTTAGGTTTAAGGTTAGGGTTAGGTTAAGGTTAAGATAAAAATAAGGTTAAGGTTAAGGTTAAGGTTAGGTTAAGGTTAATGTTAAGGTTAAGGTTAAGGTTAAGGTTAGGGTTAGGTTAAGGTTAAGATAAGGATAAGGTTAAGGTTAAGGTTAGGGTAAAGGTTAAGGTTAAGGTTAAGGTTAAGGTTAAGTTAAGGGTAAATTCAACCTGTAACCTTAACCTTAAACTTAACTATAACCAAACCCTAACCTTCACCAAACCCTTAACCTTAACTATAACCTAACCTTAACCTTAACCAAACCCTTAACTTTAACATTGACTTTACCCTTAACTTAACCTTAACCTTAACCTTAACTGTAACTTGAACCTTAACTGTAACCTTAACCTAACTTAACCTTAACCTTGACTTAGACCTTAACCTTAACCTCAAATTTACCCTAACCTTAAGGGTTTAGTCAAGTTAATGTTAAGGTTAAGGGTTTGGTCAAGGTTAGGGTTAGGTTGAGGTTAATGGTGAAGGTTAAGGGTAAGGTTAAGGTTAAGGTTAGGTTAAGGGTAAAGTTAACGTTAAGGTTAGGGTTAAGGTTAGGGGAAGGTTAAGGTTAAAGTCAAGGTTAAGCTGAAGGTTAAGGGTAAGGATAGGGTAAGGTTAAGGTTAAGGTCAAGGTCAAGGTTAAGTTTAAGTTAGGTTAAGGTAAGGTTATGGCTATGGTTAGGTTAGGGTTAAGGTTAGGTTAAGGTTAAGGTTAAGATTAGGTTAAGGGTAAAGTTAAGCTTAAGGTTAGGTTAAGCTCAGGGTTAAGGTTAGGTGAAGGGTAAAGTCAAGGTTAATGTTAGGTTGAGGGTAAGGGTTTGGTCAAGGGTAAGGTTAGGTTATAGTTAAGGTCAGGTTAAGGTTAAGGTTAAGGGTTTGGTCAAGGTTAGGATAAGGTTATAGTTAAGGTTAAGGTTAAGGTTAACGGTAAAGATAATGTTATGGTTAAGGTTAAGGTTAGGGTTAGGTTATAGTTAAGGTTAAGATTAGTTTAAGGGTAAAGTTAATGTTAAGGTTAGGGTTAAGGTTAGGCAAAGGTTTTAGTTAAGGTTAAGGTTAGGATAAGGTTAAGGGTTTGGTCAAGGTTAGGGTTAAGTTAAGGTTAAGGTTTGGGTTAGGTTAAGGGTAAAGTCAAGTTTAAGGTTATGGTTAAGGTTAAGGGTAAGATAACCTTAAGGTTAAGGTTAAGGTTAAGGTTAAGGGGGTAAGGTTAAGGTTAAGGTTATGGTTAGGTGAAGGTGAATATTACGGTTAATTCAAGGTTAATTTTAATGTTAAGTTAAGGTTAAGGGTAATATAAGGTTAATCTTAAGATTAGGTCAAGGGTAAAGTAAAACCTTAAACCTTAACCTTCCCCTAAATTCAACCCTAACCCGAACCTTAACCTTAACCTTAACCTAACCTTAACAATAACCTTAAGCTTAACTTTTCCCTTAAACTAACATTAACCTTACCCTAACCATAACCTTAACTTTACCCTTAACCTAATATTAACCTTAACCTAACCTGAACCTTGACTTTACCCTTAACCTAACCTTAACCTTACCTTAACCTTTACCTAACCTTAACCTTAACCTTAACCTTAACCTTAACCTTAACCTTAACCATAACCTTAACCTAACCTTAACCTTGACCTTAACTATAACCTAACCCTAACCTTGACCAAACCCTTAACCTTAACCTTAAACTAACTAAACCCGTAACCTTAACCTTAACCTTACCTTTAACCTTAACTTATCCTTAACCTTAACCTTAACCATAATCTTAACCTCAGGTTAAGGTTAAGGTTAAGGGTAAGGTTAGGGTTAAGGGTAAATGTTAAGTTTAAGGTTACAGGCTTAGTCAGGTTAAGGTTAAGGTTAAGGGTTTGGTCAAGGTTAGGGTTAGGTTATAGTTAAAGTCGAGGTTAATGTTAGGTTAACGTTGAGGTTAAGGTTAAGGTTAAGGTTATGGTTATGGTTAAGGTTAGGTTAAGGTTAAGGTCAAGGTTAAGGTTAAGGTTAGGGTAATGTTAAGGGTGAAGGTTAAGGTCAAGGTTAAGGCTAAGGTTATGGTTAAGTTTAGGTTAAGGTCAAGGTTAAGGTTAACATTAATGTTAGGTTATAGTGAAGGTTAAGGTTAAGACCCATAACCTTATCGTTGACCTTACCCTTAACCTTAATGTTAACCTTAACCTTAACCTTAACCTTACTAACCATGTAACCTTAACCTTAACCTCAACCTTAACCTTAGCCTTAACGTTAACCTTAAGTATAACCTAACCCTAACCTTGACAAAACCATAACCCTAACCTTAACCCTAACCCTAACCCTAACCTTAAACTTAACCTTACCCTTAACCTAACCTTAACCTTAACTATACCCTTAACATAATCTTAAGCTTAACCTATGCTTAACCTTACCCTTAACATTGACCTTAACCTTAATTTAACCTAACCTTAACCTTAACCTTAACTATAACCTAACATTAACCTTAACCAAACCCTTAACCTTAACCTTATCTTAACCTTATACTAACCTTTTTTTTGTAAGCTTCGCAGTACCTTTCTATTATCAAATATATAGGGGAAATTGTCATACAAGATAGAACAAATACATCGACCTCAACCTGCCCAAAGGAAACCAAGTCTGTTGGCCACTATATCGAGTTAAATGCAGACCAAAAACGAAATTTTATTATTCTGCTATTTACAGCGTTAAGAAATGCAGTATGTCCATAATATTTACAAATAAAACAAGTAGTTAAACTGACGAACTCCAAAATTATATAGAAATATAAAACAGTTAACCAGAAAGATCCACTGGAACTAGAGCATTAGTAGTGGTACCTAGCACCTGCTCACTGCATTGTGTTATTTGCAACTGCTTTTCTATCTTACCAACCCTGTCATTCAACAGAATCTGAGCTTTGAACATTGCATGCATGTCCAGCTTCATTTGTTGCAGTTCAAACAAAATTGAAGAGTTGATGCTCTTTTCCTCTTGACATGCCATGGCCTTAAAAAGAAGGCATTTCATCTTCCAGTAGGTCTTCACCGATTGTTGAAAGAGGGACACTCGACCCTAAGTACTCCCTGGATCTATTATAAAATCCATTTTAGAAATCCGAGCTTCCATGTCTTCATCCTCGTTGTTTGTTTGTATTTCCCAACCATGAATTTTTGTTTTAATTTGAGCCAAATTCCCTGATTCATATACCTAAGAAATGTCTTGCAACACTTGTTCATTTGACTTCCTACCCCTCTTGCTCCTGCCAGCCTCTTGATGAGGCTGCCTACAGTGATTTACCTTCCTTGTTTTCCCTTTAACCATATTGGAAGTGGTAGAACTTGAAAACAAGCATATGGCTAGAAGTAAGTCAGAAACGTAATGTAGTAAAACTGAATAAAGCTCCGTTGCAGTGAGCCCAGCTCACATAGCCATACCATTAATGAACAGGGTGACAAAACATCAAAGACTGTTATGGAAATTAACCAGGAAATGACCCGTAATGAAATCACAGAGAATATTATGACAATGCCTCTTCATAATTAAAGATAACTGCCAACAAGAGATAGCAAGAGAGCCACAAACTATCCGCCTGGCTGTGACATATCCAACAACGTTTTGAAAGATTACGACATAAACCATGCCAAGGAAAATTGAAAGAAAACTATGGCCATGCCATCCTATCAAACCATGCCCAACAGACACTACAGGGACCGTTACACCAACATGACAAGGCTAAGCAGGAAGCACTTTATGAAGCCCAAAATGCATGCAATGCCGAAATAGATAGCCAATATCAAAAAAAGCCCCATGAGAAAGGTTATCAATAGCAGGTGAACAGACAATACTGCCAACCATGAACCCATACAAAAGGAGCATGAACCACAAATGCAATAATCTAGAAGAGACATGAAAGCCCTGAGAACTATACAAAGAGAAAAGACCAAGACGAGGACAGAGAACAAGCAAACCGGGAGGGCTTCTGAAATTAGGTTCTATATATATAAATTCCATGTTCCCCATTCAAAACCACCTTGAAGAAACATTACGGGCACAGAAATCCCAATAAAAATTCTCAAAAACTAGAAGAAGGAGGGATTTATCATGCAGAGTAAACAAAGCTAGAAACATAAAATGAAAGCAGAGCATGAAAGGAAGAATTTCCATGACATGCCACAAGCAGCTTCCACCCTATCTCTGAAGAACCTGCTTCAAATCTGGATCGATTGCCTGCTGGAAAATTCCAATGAAATAACTATACTGGGAGCAAATGCTAATGAGAATGAAAAGAGCAATAAAGCTCATCACCCGCTGCACATAACACTGCATTAAAACCTTCTGACAGGAGGTGGGTGATTTGGACAGGCTGGTGCATGCAAATAAATACAAAGAGTGGAGGCCTGCTGTCGGAGGACTGTCGCCCTAATAATCACACAAGGGTATGTAATGTCATCCACCATGTGGAAGCCCACTAACCTGTCCATCATTCTGGCACCCCGATCGGGGGTAACCTTATACTAACCTTAACCTTAACCTTAACCTAACTATAACCTTACCCTTAACCTTAACATTGACCTTAACTATAACCTAAACCTAACCTTGACCAACCCTTAACCTTAACCTTGCCCCCTTAACCTTAATCTTAACCTTAACTAAAACCTAACCCTAACCTTAACCTTAACCCTAACCCTAATCTTAACCTTAACCTTAACCTAACCTTAACCTTAACCTAACTTTAACCTTAACCTAACCTTAACATTAACCTTAACCTAACTATAACCTTACCCTTAACCTTAACCTTGACATTAACTATAACCTATCCCTAACCCTTACCTTAACCTTAAGCTTAAGCTTAACCTAACCTTAACCTTAACTTTACCTTAACCTTGACTTTACCCTTAAACTAACCTTAACCTTAACCTAACCCTTAACCTTGACCAAACATTTAACATTAACCTTAACATTAACTTTACCCTTAACCTAACCTTAACCTTGAATTTACCATTAATGTATCCTTAACCTTGACCTTAACCTGAGGTTAAGATTATGGTTAAGGTTAAGGGTAAGGTTAAGGATAAGGTTAGGGTTAAGGTTAGGGTAAGGTTAAGGTTAGGTTAAGGTTAAGGTTAAGGTTAAGGTTAGGTTAAGGTGAAGGTTAGGTTAAGGTTAAGGTTATGGGTTTGGTCAAGGTTAGGGTTAGGTTATAGTTAAGGTCAAGGTTAAGGTTAGGTTATAGTGAAGGTTAAAGTTAAGATAAGTGTTGTGGTGGATTTGACACTCGGGTGTACGAAATCACATGCATTTAGAGAATGTGGTCTTTTCTCTAAACCATAAGTAACGTGTAGTATCTGGGGGGAGCTCAGAAGTATAAGACTTAAAATGAAGTAATACACTTAAGTATGCTCTATTGAAAAAGTAAAACTAAAAACATAAAAAGAAGCTAAATAGAGAGTTCCAAACAATAACAAGGTAAACAATGGCTCAATGGCCTTCTTCTCATTTAATTCTTGGAATGAATACAAATCTTACCCACTTACAGAAGGGCCTAGGCAGAGGCCCTAGGACCCGACGCAAGGATGTTTGTCCTTCAATTTTTGCCTTCTGATGCAGTTCAACTCTCTCTCTTTGCTGCAATGGACTGAAATTGTTGAGTGGTCAATAATTGAGTCCCCTTCTTCAGCTCCTGCTCATTGGTTCACACAAACAGTTGGTGTTTCTTAGGCAACTTTGGGCAGCATAACCTTGTGCTCACAAATTTTTCATCTCTTTGAGGGTTTATATAGGTGAGCATTCAAACCTCCTTCCCTCCCTTGGTACATGGTGGATAGTGACCCAAGGGAGGGGCAATATTCCATTGTGGGTTGAAATATGCTTTTGTGTGCTCACATAAGGCCTAAGGAGTTGCTGGTGCTGTCCTTAGGCAGCTTTCACATAAGGAGAAACTGTCATTTTCTTGCTTGTGGTCCCGGAAAGGGACTTTTTCCATTTCCAGAAATGCGTGCTTATCGGGCTACAAAGTGTGAAAAAGGCGCTCTTCTCGAAGGAAAAAGTGTGCATTTGGGAAATTATGACTAGTTCAATCTTGAATTACTCAAAACCTTAGAGATTCTCAATATTTTTGATTCCATAATGTATCCATGTCTTGTAAATCCTTGGGCTCGACATTATTTGATGTCATTTTGTGCTGTACGATTTTCTAGTGTTAACAGATGCCCCCTAATGTGTGAGGTCTAGGAAGAACTATATAGCTGAAATACATTATAGTTTCTTTTTTGTATCGTACACAAAGAGAGAGAGAGAGAGAGAGAGTGAGGCTTGCGTGTAGAAGGACAACATCTTGCACCAGTTCTGAGATAACCACTGCCTAGGGGACCCCCTGCAAGTAGAGAAAATATACAACATATTTGCACAATTTCAACAAGGTGGGCATGTCCCATGCTCATGATGCTATGGATAGTTAAACAAAATTGACAGATACATGTGTTTTTTGTGTCACTATTGTGGTAGTGATGTTGGTGGTTGTTGACGACGATTGCTAATGCCCATATGCGTAATATTGGTATGGCATATCACTGCGCAATGTACGCATATGTACTGGCTAGGACCTTCCCATGTAAGCATTGTTGTCAAAGATACTTATAAAGGCAAGGGTCTTTGACGGATCTTGATCAAAGTGCAATGGTTGTAAGGTACGATACCATCGTGACATGAAATATTTTGTTGTAGTCGAATGTCAAGAGGATCGATGACATCTATGGACAATGATGTCTCCCATAGTGCCACCTGAGGATACCCCTTTATATGGGGAGGGGTTATCCAAGGTACTGCTTCCTTTTTGGAAAAGAGGTGTTGATTTCGACAAAAATGAAGCCTTAACCAAACCATAATGGGTTTAACATAGGCATGTTGGTGAGCGGTAGCTGAAAATGGGTGATTGGGATTCAGTGGCCTAAGTTCGAAGTATATTTGAGCAACTTGGCGGCAGTCACAGGTATTTTCTAAAGGGAAAAAATCCCTAGAGTCGGTAGGACTTCCAGGGCGGGTATGAACCAGCTATGATTGTCGTAATGGTGTGCGAATGGAGGGTATGAAATACTTCAACCAATGGAGATGGGGGACTGCTGCCATGGGAGGAAAACGTGCAATATGAGGGCGAAGAGGTGAAGGGTGTTGTTTGTGCTTTTTGTACAAAAAGAATAAAATAATGGGGCTTGGTTTGTACAAAACACAGAGACGGGTACCCAAAATCATGAAAGAGGGTTTCTCACTTGATGGTGTGAGGATGGTGTTTTGTTGGGGGTAGGGTTGGCTGGTCTCATGTGTGGGGTTGATGAAGCGGAAGATGTCATAGATGGATTAATGTTGATGGAGGTATGGTGGGCCAAATGCGGTGCACGGAGGTGCGCTTTCCTTCTACTTGTACAACCCGGTCGTCTGGGAAGGGGGTTGAGTTGAATGGTGAACTTGAACTTATGCATGATATATGGATGGGCATGAGGTGCTTCACGGACTACAGTGGTATGGCCATGGCGTCACTTTGTGGAGTGATGTATGGTCTACTTGAGATGACGATCGCCATGGAGGGGAGGCTATACTGACCATCGAGGATGTTTATCATATGCAGGGTGAGGTGATGATAAACGTGGTGGGGTGTGAGGACCCTAAGTTTTATTTCTGATGGAGAAATGATGTCAGGATATGCAAAGTTTCTAGGACTCTATCATGTTGAGGGTAGAATGATACTTGCTCCGGAACTTTCGGTGGTGATCGTTATGAATGGTTTGTGGGTTCTTCCTGCAAAAACAACTACCTCAAGTGAAATCATCTTCTTTTTATTCAATATTATTTGAAAAACATGAATTTTGGAAAGGAATATGGGAGGGTGCATACCTATGGGCGCTTGAAAAAATATTTCTTTGGAAAGCGAATGTGGGGCATCGCTTTTGTTCGTCATGGTATACTGATGATGGTGCAACTTACGATTTTCAGAATGGACCTTCTGATCTCCTGTTATGGACCTCCGAAGTTCTAAAAAAGGGCGATAAATAAGGGATTATGGCCCTAATCCTATTCATTTGTACTTGTTGAGTTTGGGAGATTAGAGGTGGTAGCAGAGCCTTTCTTGTCATTGCGGTCAGCCTGTGTACTGAGGATTAGTGATACTATGCCAAGGTAACTCTCATGATGTCTTGCATTTTGATTTTTTCAGTTTGATGATGCCAGGGGCCATACAAATTAGGTTTGTATGGCCTCAAAGGGGAATTTTTCCCTAGATTGAGCAGGCAATCTAGGGAAATAGGCACCCCCCTCTGCGTGCATTCTTCAGGTACAGCAACACGAAGGCGCGCTATCCCTCCCTCTTTGCACACAAGGGCGCACCTGTAAATAGAACAGGCACACAAGGGCTTGCCTGTCTCTCATCCCTACCTCTTTGCGTGCAAGGGCGTGCCTGTAAATAAAACAGGCGTGAAAGGGCATGCATGTTTAAGAGATAGGTGCAAAAAGGAAACATTTTGGGAAAAACTTGGGGTTTTTACTATCCTTTATGATTTTTCTTCTTTGTACTAATGGGTGCTTGTTGCCTGGCAAGTTAGTATGGAGAGAGCGAGATTGGCCTGAGATACAGACTACTCTGGTTGCTCATGCTAGGGCGCGCCGTTAGTTGGTAGCATGGGGCCTCCTGAAATTTGCTGAGAATGAGTGCATTTGGTCACAGGACCAATTGCTACATTAAATTATATGGCTTTGGTTCCAAAGGCGCAACATGTTTGTCCTGAGGGGGGAAAACTTGATTATTCATCTGGAGATGGATATTTACTTTGTGACCAGAATACTGCCTCAGGGAGAGGCGTTGAGATATCCACTTCCTGCTGGGCAAGTGAACATGGACAGGTTCCGACGGCATCATTGCGGTGGTGTGCCTCTGACTAAGGGGTGCATCAATATCGCCTTAGTGACAGATGTGGCCAAGATTTGTGCTCTGGCTATTATTGTGTGACTGGCGGGGTCGTTTGCACTACATCGGGCATCGGGCCCACAGGTGGGATTTTTATGCCACTTTAGGAATGGGCATTTCTTTGATTTTTCCCGTTTCTATTTTGATGGTATGGTGTCGCAACTAAATAGGTTCCAGCGTGGATCCAAATCATTTGCATACACCAGCATTTTTTGTAGCATCATGTATGAGAGGGTCATGTTGCTGAGGCCCATAGTGCCTGTGCCTATTGGGGGGCCGAGGGAGCCACGTATGAGGAGGTGGGCTCCAGTGATGCCACACAGTTGTGGTGGTAGAGTGAGTCATTATTGGAATGACATGATGGAGGCCTGGTTTTAGGCCAATCCGTAGATGTTTTTTCCATACCCTTATGCAGGGATGGACTTTCAGGGCGATCCAGATATTGGTCTCCCTTTTGGTTATGTTTGGGGTCTCGCAGGTATGTGTTATGTTTCTACATTTACTTGAGTTTTTTGTGTTCTTGAGTGTTCTTTATTGACACTAACATTCTTTTGGTTACTCGTGCAGATGTTGGAGAGGTAGGATGCCTAGTGGCCCAGCTAGTGGGTCACAACCCTCCACCACGACTGCCTGGTGGTCGAGGAGGTGGTGCCATCGGTGGACCAGGCGAGGGTGCCAATGGACCGAGCGACCATGGTGCTATCCCTTCTGGTGAGGGTAGTAGTGAGAGCTCGTACATATGTGGTTGAGGCACACGCTGCAGCACTTACAGCTCAGGTCAAGGCTCTCGAAGACTTCTGGGGTCGATTGGACCGTTTGACCCACAGGATACTTGCTCAGGGTCTTATGGATGACTTCGAGGAGATATTGCTAGAGACAGTGATGGCCCGCGAGAGGGACTACCGACCGACTCTATGACGGGTAGCTATCACAGTGGCGACAACAGCTCTGGTGGTGGCACCAGGAACGGTGGTGGGCCCAAGCGCTCCTCTTGAGGGGGCACCCTCCTAGAGTAGATTTGTACATAGGGAAAGTGCCCATTATGAGGATGCTTCCCTTATTTTTGACGACCTCTATATTTTTTGGTTGGTCAACGGGCTAGAAATACTATTTTTTGTACTCTGTTACACATATTTTTGATATATATATGAGAGATCTTTTTGCAGCTCTACATGGTGTGATGTCTATTTTGGTTTATGCATGATGCTGATGGATATACATGTTTTTGGTTTTTATGTATGGTTGTTTTCTCGCGATGCATTCCAATCTAGGATATTGTTAGCTATGCGATTAGCTGTTTAGTTTTGATTCCTTGATACATGTGAGAATGTAATATAATCAAATTGTTTGCTTAATCTTCTGAAACACAAATATTTTCTAAATAGGTTTGCATCCCTGGTTTCAAATGTTTGGTTTAACTGCGAGACTACTAACTAGGAATCAAGGTAGACATGCATATGGTGAATGCCCTAGTGGAGAGCCTTGCACATAAGTCCGATAACAGCATCATATTCTTCCTGATTGTTGGTTGTTGAACCGATGCACATGTCGTTTGAACACAGTGGTGATCGGTCAAGGTGATATATTACCCAGGCAGCTGCAGCTATGTTTTGAGACCATCACGATGCTCCATCAGCAAATCTGAAATAGGGTTCAGGTTGGTGATCCATGGTGATTTTTGAGTGCGTTTAGGGTTTTTTGGGTCAAAAATATTTTGGTGGTGGATTTTGTGTACTCTAACTCTAGGGGATAAGGGCTTGTGGGACCCTTACGGGTAGAACTTCTTGAGGTAAAGGCTGTTGATGGGGTTAGTGAGGTAGGTCTCGTCCAGTTCCGTCAAGATGTATGTCCCCTGTCGGAGATAATGTTTGATGATATAGGGACCTTTCCACAGGGTTTCAAACTTTGCTGGCCCTAAGGCTTCTTTTGCGACATCATAGCGAAGGAGTAGCTCTCCTTCGGTAAATGAGCGAGGGGTGATGTGGCAGTCGAATGATGCTTTTACCCTTTTCTTATGGGCCTCATTGTGTTGCAGCGATTGGCGCCTGTTTTCGTCAACTAGCTCTAGTTGTACTAGGCGTTGTTCTAGAGGCTGGGTGTCATCTAAGAGTTCGATGGCTGCATGGAAGTTTGGGAACTCGCGGAAATCAATACAAGGACGCAGGGTGCCATGGTTTTTTGTGATAGGAATAAAGCTGAATTCATGTGATGGAGGGGTTGTCGAAATCCTATCTTGGGCATGCGATGACACAAGTCGTATGTGATGAGTTTTGTCTCTAGCATGCGACAGGGGAAGGATCTCTGCAATGGAGTCCTGAGTGAGCCAATAGTCAGACTTCCCGCTAGGATAGTCAATTCCTGGTAAATGGAAGTTGATTTTATCACAGAGGTGTCTGAATGTTTGTAGCAACGGAAATCCATCTGGTGTGTGATTATGACTGGTGCAGATGGTGCAGGGTATCATAGTGCTGACAGAGTAGTGTGAGAATCTACACTACTTGATGTTCCAGATGTGGATGCTTGGAAAGGGTCTGTTACGGACTAAGGCATCTTTTGTTTCCATTTTTGCATCGGAGGTTGGAACTTACCTCCCTTTTTGGTTGGTGGGTGACTTAATGCTGCTCTAGCTGCTCTCAGTTTGGGGAGATGCGTGCACTTAAATGTATGATGAAAGTGTGAGCAAATTCAATAGTAATTCCATGTAATCTTCTCTTGATTAGAGAGAAGATTTTGAGGGAGAGATGTGATTATGCAGAGACTATTTGCAAGGGGTTTGAGTTCTCTACATTGATTGATTTGGTGATCGTTTAGATCACATAGGCTGCATGTTATCCTCGGCTGGGCCTGAGGTTTACATGATTGGTTTATGGTCTTAGCAGGCATGACGAACCACCGTGGTGGCGGGGTCGAAGTAGGCTTATAACACCATCGTGGTAGTGGGGGTGTCGTTGGGTCGATGACGTATATTTTATGCCATTCTTGAAGGTCACTCGTCCTCTTTTCTACAACATTAATCATGTAGATAGTGGTACGGAGTAGTGAGACATTAGTACAATGCCAGTCGTAATGATTACCCTGACATATCAAGCAAAAATTCCATGATATAGGTCTCCCATCGTGTGTGGTCTGAGGGCAGGTGGGGTACCATCATCGATATGCTGCTAAGTTGGGGCAGTGGACTACTATATGGTTCATCTGCTTGCATAATGTGCATGCAGGTGGCTTTCGTGACATTTTTTTGACGGTAACTATGGGTTGCTTGCTAGGCCGTTCTTCAGCTGACAAGAACGTGATTGACCCACTCATATCCTCTGCTTGGATCATGGAGCTGCCGATGGATTCGACATCCATATTTTCTTCTTGGGAAAGACAAAATATGGCTAAGCAGAGGCTAGAAAGGGCGAGTCGGAAGCGAGGTATGTAGTGACAATCCTCCAATAAGTGATTTTCAGGGCATAACGAGCATGTGAATTATGCTGCCCGTAGCCCCACGTAGTAGACCCTCTCAATTGGATACCATTTTTGGATGAGTTCCAATGCGGCACACTCTTCGAGGTAGTGGCCACATTCATCACATAGCATGCAACCTATAATGGGCATTACTGGGGGGTGCTCTACGTATCGTTGCTCCTCTTGTAAGTACAAGATGATGCGCGGCTCGTCATTGGTGGACTAGATGGAGGGATCCTCTTGATAGGATCGCTCAATCATGTGTAAGGCATCCCGATACCGTGGTATTTCTAGAAAATGGTGGGTATAGTACCCATAGTTGTCACAGAGGGTGCATACGTGATTGGTACGCAGCGGTTTGCTTGAATTTTTGGTGGCAAGTTCCTTTTTATGGGAGTACCATTTTGAGGTGCCTTCCTCGCAGCGGAGGAGTGGTTTTAATTCATCCAAATCTAGGCATATGTGAGTAGGGTGTCCTATGACATCACATATAGCGCAAGCTGATGACTCCCTCTACATGGTGGGGGTCACCACTTTCTTTCCTTTCTTGGCGATTTTATTTATCGTGGTCGCCGGTTTCGCAGCGGGGATTTCCCTTACGGGGGTGGTTTCAACTGCTATTTGGGTAAGTTGGGGCTCCTTGGGACCGAGAGGATTTAACCCAAACATAGTAATTTTGGTAGATGATGTTCCTGGATGGGAAATGAGGTACCACACTGGGAATGCCAATGATATTTTGGGTAGTACCAGTGTTGCCAAGACATGCTGGGAGGTAAAGCCAAGAGGTGGGTATAGGAAAGGAGTTTGGGAGGCATAATAGACTAAGGATGTTTCAGTAGTTGATGCCTTAGTGTCGTTACTACTTGAGTTCATTTCATGACTAACCTCGGTGCTTGACATGGACATCATGCATACCGGGGCCGCTGTGGTATCGGGTGATAACTCAGGGATAATAGGAGGATCTCCTAGGAAGGATCCTAAGATGAACAATGGTTTGAATTGGCCAAGGCCATATTCTTGATACCATGAAAGACCATCAGCGGCTGTGTCTACATAAGGTAGAACCATATCTGTATTGGTCAAGGGACGCTTTTCAATGTGTGTCATCTGGTCTACTATAATGATTTGATCCTCGTGGGGGAACATCATGATGCGGAAAATAGAGGATTCTATGGAGGAAATGGCGTACATGTAACTTCGCCCAAGGAGTATATTGTAATCCAAGTGAGCGTCCAAGACTTTGATGTCTATGTGGACCATTTTTCCGGCTAATCAAACCGATACGTTTTGGAATAGACCGACGGAGGTGGAGGGCTGACCGTCATATGCCTTGAGTGTGATGACGGAAGGTTTGAGTTCTGGGGCTCCTAACTTATGCCATACATTTTTTGACATGATGCATGTCAATGCACCCTCATCTATGACACATCGGTGAATAGTGATATTCTATACCAATATTGGTATCTGAAAGGTGACCATGGAGGGAAGCCTAGGGGTGGCTTTGTCTAAATCAAAAGCCATCATGCGCATGTTGGCGGGGTCAACGGTGCCTAAGGCGGAAATTAGGGCTTTCCTCTGTTTCGGGCATGATTGTAGTAATTCTAAAGCGGAAATACCTACAGGTGACTGGGCTAAATTATCTACAATGCTATAATTATGGGCTGCCTTGGAGTAGTTACCTACTCACCTATTAGGCCCTTTAACCATTTTTGGAAATGGTTCCAAAGGAATCTTTGGAATGGTTAAAGCTGCAGTCAGTGCAGACGTACTAGCCCCTGACATACCGGTGTCTGGTGGGGTGTCGTAGCTGTGATTCCGGGTTTGAAAAAACATTTCTTCACCGGCCATGTAGATTTCATGGCTATTTTTCTTGGAATCGTTGGGGTTTTGCTGCTGAGTGCTGACCATTCCTTGATGGGGGAAGGGTTCTTGCATAACTGCAGTTGGCTGGGAAGATCCCCCTTGTCCTCAGTTACTCTAGAGCTTTTTAAGCTTAGGGAGTTCGATACAGTGGTGAGTATAGTGCCCGTACTCACCACATATCAAACAAGAATGGTTTGTTTGTAGAGGTGGCCTTTTTCCTTGCTTTTGAGCATTGCTTGGCTCCTGGTTCTGATTCCGGTTGAAGTTATCTCTAGGTCAGGGTGCGGTGGGTGCTGTAGACTACTGCCCCATGTCTAGGGTTCCCTTTGGGTTTATTTTTTACCTTTTTTTTTACCACATTAGGAGGGTAATTCTCTTGATCATACTAGTGTGGTTGATCTTGGGACGACTGCACAAAGTTCACTTGTGCATTGTTTTACGTTGGTGGGTTATGTGCTTGGGACTGAGCATACTGTTGTCCCATATTTGCACTCGGCCGTTGGGGGGGAGTTCTTTCGTCAGTTTTTCTTCCTGCATATTGGGTCCCCCTGGCCGAAGGGTAAGGTCCTCCTTGGTGATACGCAGGCGCCTTATTAGTCAAATTTTGCTACTACATATGATGATTTTAGAATTCAGGTTGAGACATGTCCTGGGTAGACCCATGTGTATAACCGGGATTTTGATTGCTGCTGCCTAGGTACCCTTGGGTCATCGACCCAATAAGTATGTCTACAGAGTTCAACGCACCTGGAAATTCTTGATAAGATTGCAGGAGTGGGGCGTTAGGCAAGATATTGTATATGTACCCTGATTATGCATAAATCAGTTCAAGCTGCTAAGCTTTACTGATTGTGTCCTCTTCAGATGTGGGGTTACGTTGAACCAAATCCTTTGAAATCTACGCCGTCAGAGTTTTCAAGAATAAATATAAAAGGACTCGATCGTCGAGTTGAGCTTTGCATAAGCTACGACGTCGTCTCCACTCGTGGAGATGTTCAGAAATGTGAATGGGTAATTGAAAATAAGTGAGGAACACAGTAGCGAGGGTGCTAAATGTTCTGTGTGAAGCAGGGCGTTTCTCGACGTACCATTTCGTGGCCACTCCCGTGAGAGTGCGTTGAAACAACCTCAATCGAATAGTATCGTCAATGATGCTATTTGATGAGCACCACAGGTGAAAGGTCATTATATGATTCCTTGGGTCTTCCACTTTCTTGCCTTCAAAATTTTGTATGTTTGAAGGGAGCTTCGTGGGCATGGGAGGCCAATTTGGGTCATGTGCGATGGGGTCATTGGTGAGCTTGGTTAAATCTGGTAGATTTAACGCTGCTAAGAGGGGTGACTGAGAGGTTGACGCCATGGTAACGTGTGAAGACACGAAGTTCTGGTTAGAATGGGGGTTAGTATATGACGTACCCGGTTGTGAATTCAGTTGGCTTCCTGTATGGGATGCACTCTTCTGCCCCCTAGGGGACAAGGGGGGAGTGATGTGCGGTGTGGTGTTGGGATACTGACTATGGTTCCCAACGAAGGTTGCTCCAAGAAAGGAGGAACCAACCACTGTGGAAATGTTCCGTCTTTGACGCCTAAACGGAAAAAGACCTGGAACCCCTCCCGTTAATGGGTCCAAAAGACACCTGGACTGACGAGGTTCTGTTGGAACCGTTTGAGGGCGTCCAAGTTAGGTTTTTGAAAAAAAAATTGAGGGGATTGAGTCTATGATCACGTAAAATTTATGGCCACATACATAAAACAAAGCGAAAAAAAAATGATTTTTCCTTTAATTTAATCTATTGATCAATCAAGAAAAAAATGGTTTCGTCTATTTGCGCGTGATGCTAAAAAAATCCTAGAAGACCTAATAATGTCCTCACACTCTCAAAAATAATTAAGCCTTGAGATGATTTCTTGCAAGTGCTGGCACAACGTCCTGAAATAACTGGCGATTCTCCCAGTCAGCTGAAGAGAATCAACCAAGGTAAGGGTAGAGGGTATGGCGCTTGCCTACATCATCACCTATAAGGTAAAGGATGCCCTAATTTTTTCTACTAAGAACCACCGTCCCACGTGAGCATTCGAGTCTTGGGCTTCTTGGTAGTCAACTAACAATACCGAGTATCAGACGGGTCAGGTAGCCCCAAATGATACCGCATGCACTGCGCCTAAGCCTAACCCCCTCTGAATCGGGTCTCTGCCGCGCTTGGGTTTTCTTTTCCATGGGCTGATAGGTGGATTTTAAGATCCCTAAAAATGCAACTTCTATGTTTCAAATGTGAAGCGTGATCAAGGCAGCTTATTGGATGCCTACCCTCTTGATCCTAACTTAAACTATAATTTCTCTTGTGGCCCCTGTGGGGAGAGTCTAGTGAGTTGGTTTAAGTTATTTTTAGGTCGCTTTCTTTTCTTAGTGGGTGAATGTGTGTGAGAATATGGTGAAAAATCTCATAATTTGAACATATGTATATCGGTGATCCGTTACAAATGTCCCGCTAGTTAAACTATGTGACGTTGTTCCTTGCTCAAATAAAAATCATTTGCGAATAATGGGCCACTTCCAAGACCTCCTAATTAGTCTATGTGAGTGACTAAAGGGAGATGGTGAATAAAAAATATAGAGTGTTCATATGCTTGTCTAGGGTCACCCAATGGCACAAAGACAACATAGATTACTTACTCTAACTTGCGACTCAATCCTAGTCCCACAATTTCGTAAATGCAAAATTTGAAATTTAAACTAAACAATTTCTACACTAGCTTATGCATGTGTGGTCCCAAGCCACTTACTTGGACTAGTTAAACTAAGCGTGCATACCAAAATTTGAAAAAACATAAATTGTTTGGAAAGAAATGGTTAATTCACCCCCTACTTAAACTATGTGAGTAATTTTTGCAAAAAATCAACTTAAATGAAAACTAACTAAATTCCTACAAAAAGTAGCAAAAATCAATCTTCAGAAGATGTGGGGTATCAACACAGGTGTTGGAAGATACATTAGGGGCTTCCCAACACACTTACAAGCAAAAAAATGTAGTAGATATGGAGAAAAAATCTCTCTGCAAATTGCGCGCAAAACCTTCTGACAGGTGCACCTTCCTACGTGCAAGTCACCGTTTGTGTGTAAAAACAGCGCGCAAAATTCCTGCAAGTAAAAAAAAAATTAGGAGCTGCCTTCTTCAGTCTGTCACTTCAGTGAGTCTAGGGACTGGAAGATGGGTCAGAGGACTATCAGCTCTACTCCAGCATAGACTAAGGGTCTCCTGCAAATAATGGCACAACCACATAAACTTGAAACACGTTAGTGGAGTTGCCAATCCTGTTGTGGTGGATTCGACACTCGGGTGTACGAAATCACACACATTTAGATAATGTGGTATTTTCTCTAAAACATAAGTAACAGGTAGTATCTGGGGGGAGATCAGAAGTATAAGACTTAAAATGAAGTAATACACTTAAGTATGCTCTATTGAAAAAGTAAAACTAAAAACATAAAAAGAAGCTAAATAGAGAGTTCCAAACAATAACAAGGTAAACAATGGCTCGATGGCCTTCTTCTCATTTAATTCTTGGAATGAATACAAATCTTACCCACTTACAGAAGGGCCTAGGCAGAGGCTCTAGGACCCGACGCAAGGATGTTTTTCCTTCAATTTTTGCCTTCTGATGCAGTTCAACTCTCTCTCTTTGCTGCAATGGACTGAAATTGTTGAGTGGTCAACAATTGAGTCCCCTTCTTCAGCTCCTGCTCCTTGGTTCACACAAACAGTTGGTGTTTCTTGGGCAACTTTGGCCAACATAACCTTGTGCTCACAAATTGTTCATCTCTTTGAGGGTTTATATAGGTGAGCATTCAAACCTCCTTCCCTCCCTTGGTACATGGTGGATAGTGACCCAAGGGAGGGGCAATATTCCATTGTGGGCTGAAATATGCTTTTGTATGCTCACATAAGGCCTAAGGAGGTGCTGGTGTTGTCCTTAGGTAGATTTCACATAAGGATAAACTGTCATTTGCTTGCTTATGGTCCTGGAAAGGGACTTTTTTTATTTCTAGAAATGCACGCTTATCGGGCTCCAGTGCATGCAGAAGGCACTCTTCTCGAAGGAAAAAGTGCACATTCTGGTAATTATGACTAGTTCAATCTTGAATTGCTCAAAACCTTAGAGATTCTCAATATTTTTGATTTCATAATGTATCCCTGTCCTGTAAATCCTTCGGCTCGACATTATTTTATGTCGTTTTCTGCTGTACGATTTTCCAGTGTTAACAATAAGGATAAGGTTAAGCTTAGGTTGAGGTTGAGGTTATGGTTAAGGTTAAGGATAACGTTAGGTAAAGGTTAAGGTTAAGGTTAATGTTAAGGGTTTGGTCAAAGTTAGGGTTAGGTTATAGTTAAGGTTACAGGTTTATTCAGGTTAAGGATAAGGTTAAGGTTAAGGGTAAGGTTAGGTTAAGGATAGATTAAAGGTTAAGGGTAAAGTCAAGGGTTTAGTTAGGTTAAGGTTAAGGTTAAGGTTAAGGGTTTGGTCAAGGTTAGGGTTAGGTTCAAGTTACGAGTTTAGTCAGGTTAAGGTTAGGTTTAAGGTTAAGGTTATGGTTAAGGTTAAGGTTAAGGGTAAATTCAAGGTTAAGGTTAGGTTAAGGGTAAACTCAAGGTTAAGGTTAAGGTTTGGTCAAGGTTAGGGTTAGCTTATAGTTAAGGTTAAGATACGTTTAAGGTTAAGGTTAAGGTTAAGGTTATGGTTAAGGTTAATGTTAGGTTAAGTTAAGTTTAAGGTTAAGGTTTGGTCAAGAATAGGGTTAGGTTATAGTTAAAGTTAAGGTTAAGGTCAAGGTTAAGGGTAAGGTTAAGGTTAGGTTAAGGTTAAGATTAGGTTAAGGGTAAAGTTAAGGTTATGGTTAGGGTAAGGTTAGGGTTAAGGTTAGGGGAAGGTTAAGGTTAAGGTTAGGTTAAGGGTAAAGTCAAGGTTAAGGTTTGGTTAAGGGTAAGGGTTTGGTTATTGTTAAGGTCAGGTTAAGGTTAAGGTTAAGGGTTTGGTCAAGGTTAGGGTTAGGCTATAGTTAAGGTTAAGGTTAAGGTTAGGGAAAGGTTAAGGTTAAGGGTTTGGTCAAGGTTAGGGTTAGGTTATAGTTAAGGTTAATGTTAGGTTAAAGTTAAGGTTAAGGTTATGGGTTTAGTCAGGTTAAGGTTGAGGTTAAGGTTAGGTTAAGGTTAAGATTAAGGTTAAGGTTAGGTTAAGTTTAAGTTTAATGTTATGGTTAAGGTTAATATTAAGTTAAGGTTAAGGTTAAGATTAGGTTAAGTTAAGGTTAAGGTTAAGGTTAAGGTTAAGGTTAAGGGTGAAGGTTAAGGGTAAGGTTAAGGTTAAGGTCAAGGTTAAGCTGAAGGTTAGGGGAAGGTTAAGGTTAAAGTCAAGGTTAAGCTGAAGGTTAAGGGTAAGGATAGGGTAAGGTTAAGGTTAAGGTCAAGGTCAAGGTTAAGGTAAGGTTAAGGTTACGGTTAGGTTAAGGTTAAGGTTAGGTTAAGGTTAAAATTTGGTTAAGGGTAAAGTTAAGGTTAAGGTTAGGTTAAGGTCAGGGTTAAGGTTAGGTTAAGGGTAAGGGTTTGGTCAAGGTTAAGGTTAGGTTATAGTTGAGGTCAGTTTAAGGTTAAGGTTAAGGGTTTGGTCAAGGTTAGGATTAGGTTATAGTTAAGTTTAAGGTTAAGGTTAAGGGTAAAGATAATGTTATGGTTAATGTTAAGGTTAGGGTAAGGTTATAGTTAAGGTTAAGATTAGGTTAAGGGTAAAGTTAAGGTTAAGGTTAGGGTTAAGGTTAGGGGAAGGTTTTAGTTAAGGTTAAGGTTAAAGTTAAGGTTAGGTTAAGGATCAGGTTAAGGTTAAGGTTAGGTTAAGGGTAAAGTTAAGGGTAGGTTAGGTTAAGGTTAAGGTTAAGGTTAAGGGTTTGGTCAAGGTTAGGGTTAGGTTATAGTTAAGGTTATGTGAAGGTTAGGTTAAATTCAAGGTTAAGCTGAAGGTTAGGGGAAGGTTAATGTTAAGTTCAAGGTTAAGTTGAAGGTTAAGGGTAAGGATATTGTAAGGTTAAGGTTAAGGTCAAGGTCAAGGTTAAGGTTAAGTTAGGTTAAGGTAAGGTTAAGGTTATGGTTAGGTTAAGGTTATGGTTAGGTTAAGGTTAAGTTAAGGTTAGGTTAAGGTTAATATTAGGTTAAGGGTAAAGTTAAGGTTAAGGTTAGGTTAATGTCAAGGTTAAGGTTAGGTTAAGGGTAAAGTCAAGGTTAAGGTAAAAGTCAAGGGTTTGGTTAAGGTTAAGCTTAGGTTATAGTTAAGGTCAGGTTAAGGTGAAGGTTAAGGGTTTGGTCAAGGTTAGGATTAGGTTATAGTTAAGGTTAAGGTTAAGGTTAAGGGTAAAGATAACATTATGGTTAAGGTTAAGGTTACGGTTAGGTTATATTTAAGGTTAATATTAGGTTAAGGGTAAAGTTAAGGTTAAGGTTAGGGTTAAGGTTAGGGGAAGGTTTTAGTTAAGGTTAAGGTTAGGTTAAGGTTAAGATAAGGTTAAGGATCAAGTTAAGGTTAAGGTTAAAGTTAGGTTAAGGTTAAGTTTAAGGTTAAGGGTTTGATCAAGGTTAGGGTTAGGTTATAGTTAAGGTTATGTTAAGGTTAGGTTAAGGGTAAAGTCAAGGTTAAGGTGAAGGTTAAGGGAGAGGTTAAGGCTAAGATTATGGGTTTATTCAAGTTAAGGTTAAGTTTAAGGGTTTGGTCAAGGTTAGGGTTAGGTTAAGGCTCAGGTTAAGTTTAGGTTAAGTTTAAAGTCAAGTTTAAGGTTATGGTTAAGGTTAAGGGTAAGATAACGTTAAGTTTAAGGTTAAGGGGGTATGGTTAAGGTTAATGTTAAGGTTAAGGTTATAGTTAGGTGAAGGTGAAGGTTACGGTTAGGTCAAGGTTAAGGTTAAGTTAAGGTTAAGGGTAATATAAGGTTAAGGTTAAGCTTAAGCTTAAGATTAGGTTAAGGGTAAAGTCAAACCTTAACCTTAACCTTATGTTTAACCTTAACCTTCCCCTAACCTAAACCTTAACCTTAACCTTAACCTAACCTTAACCATAACTTTAACCTTAACTTTACCCATAAACTAACCTTAAACTTACCCTAACCATAACCTTAACTTTACCCTTAACCTAATCTTAACCTTAACCTAACCTTAACCTTGACTTTACCCTTAACCTAACCTTAACCTTACCTTAACATTTACATAACCTTAACCTTAACCTTAACCATAACCTTAACCTTAAAATTAACCTTAACCTAACCTTAACCTTGACCTTAACTATAACCTAACCCCAACCTTGACCAAACCCTTAACCTTAACCTTAACCTGAGTAAACCCATAACCTTAACCTTAAACTTACCCTTAACCTTAACTTATCCTTAACCTTAACCTTAACCATAATCTTAACCTTAGGTTAAGGTTAAGGTTAGGGGTAAGGTTAGGGTTAAGGGTAAAGGTTAAGTTTAAGGTTACAAGTTTAGTAAGGTTAAGGTTAAGGTTAAGGGTTTGGTCAAGGTTAGGGTTAGGTTATAGTTAAATTCAAGGTTAAGGCTAGGTTAAGGTTAAGGTTAAGGTTAAGGTTATGGTTATGGTTAAGGTTAGGTTAAGGTTAAGGTCAAGGTTAACGTTAAGGTTAGTTTAAGGTTAATGGTCGAGGTTAAGGTCAAGGTTAAGGTTAAGGTTATGGTTAAGTTTAGGTTAAGGTTAAGGTTAAGGTTAAGGTTAGGTTATAGTGAACGTTAAGGTTAAGACCCGTAACCTTATCCTTGACCTTACCCTTAATATTAACCTTAACCTTAACCTTAATAACCCCGTAACTTTAACCTTAACCTCAACCTTAACCTTAACCTTAACTATAACCTAACCCTAACCTTGCCAAAACCCTAATCTTAACCCTAACCCTAACCCTAACCCTAACCTTAACCTTAACTTTACTCTTAACCTAACCTTAACCTTAAATATACCCTTAACCTAATCTTAACCTTAACCTAAGCTTAACCTTACCCTTAACCTTGACCTTAACCTTAACTTAACATAACCTTAACCTTAACCTTAACTATAACCTAACACTAAACTTGACCAAACCCTTAACCTTAACCTTATCTTAACCTTATACTAACTTTAACCTTAACCTTAACCTAACTATAACCTTACCCTTAACCTTAACCTTGACCTTAACTATAACCTAACCCTAACCTTGACCAAACCCTTAACCTTAACCTTAACCTGACTAAACCCATAACCATAACCATAGCCTTAACCCCTTAACCTTAATCTTAACCTAATCTTAACCTTAATTAAAACCTAACCCTAACCTTAACCAAACCCTTAACCTTAACCTTAACCTTAAACTTAACCTTAAACTTAACCCTAACCTTAACCAAACCTTAACCTTAACCTTAACCTAAACCTAACTTTAACCTTAACCTAGCCTTAACCTTAACCTTAACCTAACTATAACCTTACCCTTAACCTTAACCTTGACATTAACTATAACCTATCCATAACCTTGACCTTAACCTTAACCTTAACCTTAACCTAACCTTGACCTTAACTTTACCTTAACCTTGACTTTACCCTTAAACTAACCTTAACCTTAACCTTGACCAAACATTTAACATTAACCCTAACATTAACTTTACCATTAACCTAATCTTAACCTTAACTTAACCTTAACCTTTACTTTACCCTTAACGTAACCTTAACCTTGACCTTAACCTGAGCTTAAGATTATGGTTAAGGTTAAGGGTAAGGTTAAGGATAAGGTTAGAGTTAAGGTTAGGGTAAGGTTAGGGTTAGGTTAAGGTTAAGGTTAGGTTAGGTTAAGGTTAGGTTAAGGTTAAGGTTAAGGTAAGGTTAAGGTTATGGTTAAGGTTAAGGTTAAGGTTAGGTTAAGGTTAAGGTTAAGGTTAAGGTTATGGGTTCGTTCAAGGTTAGGGTTAGGTTATAGTTAAGGTCAAGGTTATGGTTAGTTTATAGTGAAGGTTAAGGTTAAGATAAGGTTAAGGTTAAGGTTATGGTTAACGTTAGGGTTAACGTTAGGTAAAGGTTAAGGTTCAGGTTAATGTTAAGGGTTTGGTCAAGGTTAGTGTTAGGTTATAGTTAAGGTTACATGTTTATTCAGGTTAAGGTTAAGGTTAAGGGTAAGGTTAGGTTAAGGGTAAATTTAAGGTTAAGGGTAAAGTCAAGGGGTTAGTCAAGTTAAGGTTAAGGTTAAGGGTTTGGTCAAGATTATGGCTAGGTTCAAGTTACGGGTTTAATCAGGTTAAGGTTAGGTTTAAGGTTGAGGTTATGGTTAAGGTTAAGGTTAAGGTTAGGTTAAGGGTAAACTTAAGATTAAGGTTAAGGTTTGGTCAAGGTTAGGGTTAGGTTATAGTTAAGATTAAGATAAGGTTAAGGTTAAGGTTAAGGTTAAGGTTATGGTTCAGGTTAATGTTAGGTTAATTTAAGGTTTAGGTTAAGGTTTGGTCAAGGTTAGTGTTAGTTTATAGTTAAATTTAAGCTTAAGGTCAGGGTTAAGGTGTTGGTGAGGTAAATCCCCTCTGCGGATAGAGGCGATCCCACTAGCCCTAGGGTGGGTCTAGCAACAAACAAAACAAGTTATAATATTGATTCCTATTTAACGAATGGACAGAGATTTGATAAAATGACTTACTAAAGGTCTTATGTTGTTGTTGTCGTTGAAAAGAGTAGCTACCTCTCACCCCTGGTTTGACAGATCACGATCCACTCACTTTCACGCACATACACCTGCACACACACCATAAAAAATGATAATATACAACATACTAATTCACATTCGTAACTATTAGTCAGTCGAAGAGGACTAAATCAATTGCATTAAATAAACGACATAACACAATGATAGAACCAACACCATAGTCGAGTATATTAATAAATAAAAGGAAGAGTACAACCAAGCTTCAACGTTGCGGTCCCCTCCAACAGGGTTCAAGTGGAGCTCGTCTCACAAAGGCTCGTTGGGAATTCAGACGAGACTCTCTCTACGGATTTCTCCTTGGTTCTACCTTCTGTTGTGTAACGAGCTCCAAAAATAGAAGAAAAGAGATATCAACGCCTTAGAAATAAGCCACTTCGAGGGGGTAACCTCGAATACATTACATAAATGAAAAATTCTTGGATGATACAATTTACAAAACCTCCTTTCTATATATAGGAGTCCATGGGGCCATAATTTAATCCTAGTGGGGCCACAATGTAATCCTAGCCGACTTAACAATAATAATTTAAGGGCACAATAATAACAATATGGGGGTTACAAGGGTACAATAATAACAATAAGGGGGTTACACTAACAACAATAAGGGACTATACTAGTAATATAGGGACCTAACATACCCCTCTCCTTCAAAAAAGTGTTGTCCTCAATGCTTGAGTAGCTCTGGGTGCTTCTGTATAAAATTCTCATCCTCCCATGTAGAATCTTCAGTGGGTAAGTTCTTCCACTTGATGAGATACTCTGAAATTGATCGATTCCGTAGTTGTAGAGTTCTTGTTTCCGTGGCCGCTTCAGGTTCCAATATGATTTTTCCTTCCTCATCAAGTTCTGGCAATATTGTTTGAACTGGAAGATTTTCGCCTATAACCTTCTTTAAGCATGAAACATGGAAAACTGGATGCACTCATGAAGAAGCGAGAAGCTCCAATTTGTATGCCATAGTACCAATCTTTTGCAACACCTTGTAAGGACCATAGTACTTTGGCGATAATTTATTATCCTTCTTAGCTTGCTTGAGGGAAATTTTTTTGTATGGTTGTAGCTGTAAAAATACCCAATCTCCTAAATCAAAACTTCTCTCGCTGCAATTCTGATCTGTCTGTTGTTTCATTCAGTTTTGTGGAAAATTCAGGTTATCCATTAAGAGTTGGAGAACTTCTTGTTGATGCTCAATGTGATCTTCCATTGCTTGAACCTTCGAATTTTCTCTTAAAGATGATGTGATGGATGGTGGATGATATCCATAAAGTGCCATAAATGGGGTCATTTTTGCTGCAGTATGGAAGGAAGTGTTATACCACCATTCAGCGAGAGGTAACCACTTGACCCGTTGTGTTTGTTTATCAGATACAAAACAACGAATATATCCTTCCAAACATTTATTTACTATCTCAGCTTGACCATCGGATTGAGGATGATAAGATGAGCTATGAGCTAATTGAGTACCCAAACAAGAAAATAACTCCGTCCAAAAATTTCCAGTAAAAATGGGATCTCTGTCGCTCACAATAACCCTTGGGTTTCCATGTAGCTTTTGAATTGTGTCCATAAATCTAGTAGCAACTGTACTTGCTTTAAATGGATGAGATAATGCACAAAAGTGTGCATACTTGGTAAGTCTATCAACTACCACCATGATGACACTCTTTCCTCCAGACTTAGGTAAACCTGTGATAAAATCCATTGAAATCTCCTCCCAACGTTGACTTGGAATGGATAAAGGTTGTAGAAGTCCCGGGGTCTTAATTGTTTCCACTTTATTCTACTGGCAAACCAAACATTCCGCTACAAAATTTTGAATATCAGATTTAAGGCCATCCCAAAAAAATTCTTTCTTCACCCTGTGGTAAGTTTTTAAAAATCCTGAGTGTCCTCCTAAAGGAGAAGTGTGCAATTCCAGAAGAATATTTTGTTTTAGTTGGGAATTCTTACAAAGATATAAGCGATCTTTGTACCATAGGGAATCATTTTTCCAACTAAATGTATCAGATGTACTAGGATCTTGCTGCAACTTTTGAATGAGTGTCCATACATCTTTTTCCTTCTTCCATTCATCTCTTGCTTCAGTTATCCAATCTGGTTGAATAATAGAAATGGCACAAAGAAATGCTTCCACCTCTTCATTCTTTCTTGAGAGTGCATCTGCAACAACATTAAGCTTTCCTTTTTTGTAGATTATTTCAAAGTCATAACCCAACATCTTTGTGACCCATTTTTGCTGCTCTTCTGAAGATAGTCTTTGTTCCAAAAAGTGTTTAAGTCTATCATGATCAGTTTTTACCTTAAAGTGTCTTCCCATTAGGTAAGTTCGCCATTTCTTTAGTGCATGCAGTATTGCTAACATTTCCTTCTCATAAATAGGTTTTTTTAAATACTTTCCTTTGATTGAATGACTTTCAAAAGCAATGGGTCTTCCTTCCTGCATTAAAATAGCACCAATTCCATTTCCTGAGGCATCACATTCCACAATAAAGGTTTTTGTGAAGTCCGGCGTAGCTAAGACCGGTGTTAGGCACATTGCCTCTTTAAGATGTTCAAAGGCCTTAGTTGCTTCAGGAGTCCATGAAAATGCATCTTTCTTCAATAATGTTTTTAGAGGTGCTGCTATTCTCCCATAATTCTTAACAAACTTGCGATAATACCCTGTTAACCCGAGAAATCCTCGCAACTACTTTATGGTTGTGGGGACTTTCCATTCCTTAATGGCTTTAATTTTGTTAGGGTCTACCTTAAAACCCTCGTGAGATACAATATGACCCAAATATTCCACCTCTTGTACTCCAAAGAAACATTTGGATGTTTTTGCATATAATTGTTTCTCCTGCAATAGTTTGAGCACCCTAACAACATGTTCAACATGATCCTTCCAAGACCTGTTGTAGAATAGTATATCATCAAAAAATACTAGCACAAATTTTCTAAGGAAGGGTTTGAAAATGGAATTCATCAACCCTTGAAATGTAGAAGGTGCATTAGTAAGGCCAAAAGGCATGACCAAAAATTCATAATGACCCTCATGAATTTGAAATGTTGTTTTTGGAATATCTTCAGTCTTCATTCTAATTTGATGATATGCTGAACGAAGATCCAACTTGGTAAAATAAATTACTCCATGTAATTCATCCAATAATTCATAAATCACAGGAATGGGAAATTCATCTTTAATGGTGAGCTTATTGAGCTCCCTATAATCCAGACATATTCGCCATGATCCATCCTTCTTGTGTACCAATACTACAGGAGCAGAGAAAGAAATTTGACTAGGTTGAATTATACCTGCATCTAACATTTCTGCAATCATACATTCAATTTCTCTCTTTTGGACATAAGGATATCTATAAGGCCTGATGTTTGGAGGAACACTTCCTGGAATCAAATGAATAGTATGATAATGATCATGAATAGGTGGGAGTCCTTTGGGAGTTTCAAACGCCTTGGAATGATTGTCCAAGACTTGTTGGAGATCTGCAGAAATGGATGATTTTGATGTTGGAACTTATAGTGAGCATAATTGTGCAATTACACCTCGTTGTTCTTTCTTTAGAAGCTTTTTCATGACATTAGAGCTTATTATCTTTCCCGGCCTCCCCACAATACCCCGTAATTCGACTTCCTTTCCTTCTGAAAAAAATTTCAAGAAAAGTTCTTGAAAATTAAAAGCTACTATCCCTAAAGATTGTAACCGTTGTACTCCTAGTACAACATCAACACCTCCCATAGGAATGGAAAGAATTGGACTATTCAATACATAATCCCCCATGGTTAGCTTGATATTATGGCATTTTCCAGAGCAATTTATAGTTCCTCCATTTGCAACCATCACTTGACATTTTGGTGCCGGGTATAGGAAACAATTTAATTCCTTGGCTACCTTACAATGAATAAAATTATGGGTGCTACCTTAATCAATCAACACTATTACCTTTTTCTTCTTGATTTGTCCTTTTATCTTGAGAGTTTGAGGAGTGGTAATTCCTGCCAGTGCATTACACGATATGGTCGGATTCATTTCTTCCTCTTCTGGGGCTGGTTCCCGGTGTATATCCTCTTCTTGTTCATTTTCTTCTTCCTCTTCACAATCTATGTAAAATAATTTCTTCTCAGCACACTTATGACCTTTAGTGTATTTGCTATCACAACTGTAGCAAAGCCCTTTTTCTCTCTTTTCTTCCAATTGTTGTGGTGTCAACCTTGTAGGTTGTGGAAATCTAGGAGTAGCAACACTTCCCTCTTTATAGAAGTGAGTGGTAGGCTTCCTTGTCGCCATAATTTTACATTCAATTTTTCTTGCCAACCTGAATGCCTTCTCCAATGAATCAGGTTCCAAAACGCGAACTTTATGTTGGATGTTATCCTTTAAAGTACCTATGAAGAGATCAATCCTGTGTTCCTCTGGAATATCAGTTACCCTTATATTCAATTTTTAGAAGTCCTCAATGTGCTCCCCCATTAAACCCTTTTGTTTGAGATTTATCAATTGGCTAAAGAAGGTGTTGCTCTTTGTATCCTCATAATGTGCTATCATTTCCTCCGTAAAAATTGACCAAGTGACAATTTTTTTACGAGAGCAAAGCCATCGATACCATACAAATGTATTTTTTTTTAAATGTAAAGTTGCAATGCGTACCTTTTGTGTGTTTTGCACATTATGGAGATCAAAATATTGCTCCATTTGTAGTATCCATGTTACAGGATCCTTTCCATCAAACTTCTTCATCTCCATTTTTGGAATATGGTGTTCCTTCCCGCCAACATTAGATTTTTTGAAATCACGATTAACATTTATTTTGTTCTCATCATGAGTTTCTTCTACTATCTTTTCACCATTATGAAACATTTCTTTTATCAACTTTGTCAAACCTTCCATGTTTGCTTTTAGATCATTCTTCATGTTTTCCATGTTGTCTTTCATGTCATCCATCTTAGCTTCCATGCCATCTTCCATGCCATTCATCTTAGCTTCCACTCTTTTCTTCAAAAATTCCATTTCATTTTTTTTTGCTCTTTGCGAGAGCGAAATTTGGTGCACTTTCTCTTGTAATTTTGATAGATCATGTTGCAATTCTTCATCTTCATGAGTCACAGTAGAGCCTTATGAAGGATTAATGGGTGTTGAATTATTTTTACAGGGCATCTTTTAGAACCCAATACTGATATCTATTCTACAATATGCCCTTGGAATCAATTCAAATTGATTCTTCAAACAAGACTTATGCAATTCGGAAAAACAAATACACACCTTTTTCTTTCTTTTGAGGAGCTCGATATTGAAATTTGATTATCTTTGTGATTGCAGCACTTCAATATTTAAATTTTGGTACCAACGTAGCCCTCTGAATTCTCTTTCGAATTCCACAGGTCTGACCTGATTCGTATTCTCCAAGACAAAGTTGAGTCCAATCTCCCACAATAACCTAATTATGGACTGGTTCAATAGAGTGAACTTGTATGACTTTCCACATGTCACTGTTTCTTCCTTCAGCTCTAAAATTGATAGCCAATAAACTAAAGTCCGTGTACTTGCGACCAATTTTTACGGAACTCCAATCCGATGCTCAGAGAGAGAGTTATGAATATTTTTCCACGATCACCTCTTTGAGATGAAGTTCGGGAGCCTGAAAAAGCACTACCTTCCATAGTTCATATCTCCGAAGATATTGCGAACCAAGATCTAAAATTATTTTATGAGTTTCCTCAAGATTTCAGCTTCATACCCTAAAAATTTCAGATTCTAAACCTTCGTAGAAACAAAGTTATAGCAAAAATTCCACGATGACCTGTTTAAAGTAGGGAAACCCTAGAATCCAAAGCTCTGATACCAAATGTTGTGTAACCAGCTCCAAAAATAGAAGAAAAGAGATATCAACGCCTTATAAATTATCCACTTCAAGGGGGAAACCTCCAATACATTACATAAATGAACAATTCTTGGATGATACAATTTACAAAACCTCCTTTCTATATATAGGAGTCCATGGGGCCATAATGTAATCCTAGTGGGGCCACAGTGTAATCCTAGCCGACCTAAAAATAATAATTTAATGGCACAATAATAACAATATGGGGGTTACAAGGGTACAATAATAACAATAAGGAGGTTACACTAACAACAATAAGGGACTATAGTAGTAATATAGGGACCTAACACCTTCTCAATAGCAATTACTCAGCTATAGTATTCTTCTCCAAGTTCAGCTAGCTTTCATAAAGGGGGAAGGCCTATTTTTATAGAGGGAGAGGGAGAGGTTAGGATCCATATAATTATGGAAAGGAGGCCTATCTTCAAGGAGTGTTCCATGGGAGGTGGAAACCACTACCTAAAGAGGGAGATCCGTGGTTGATCAACTTAACCACTTCCAGTGACTCATCCCTGAGGTGGTTAGAAGGAAACTTCCACCTCTAATTTTTAAAAAACATTCCCAAAATAGCTTGGAGTGGGTACTGCATTAAGACAGAGCGTCAGGTGCCGCGGGCTCTAGTGCAAATCTTCCACATCGGCGCAAGGGGTGAACTAGCTACCCACACCAAGGCCAAAACATAAGTTTTGTGTGCTTTTTTGGGGAAATGTCCAACAATAGAAATGATGTCCTTATGAAGAGGGATGCAAAGAAGGTGTTTTCAAAGTATGACATTGCTCACAAGTCACGGGAATGACCCTCCAATATGTGGGGTGAGGGATTGTAGGGATGGTGACAAAATGTTGTGTAACAAATGCCCCCTAAAGCATGAGGTCTGAGAGAGAGGGAGGAGTGAAATGCTTTATGAGAACGCGTTCGACCCAAACACCAATGTCAGAAAACCTGCGAGTACAAATATAACTGATATCTCTGATACATGATATGTGGCATCGGCACAACCATCCATAATAGAGTATATAAAAAGTGAGATCTGAGGTATGGACGCAACCATCCAACAATAAGGATCAAAAAATAGACTCAGGTATGTTCATAGCCATCCAATCAGAAGAGTCATGTAATAATTCATAGTAATCCACAAAGAACCCGCAACCTGGAATTCATCAAACAAAACCCAGGGTCTTGCGCTCCATCTCGACCCGAACAAAGTATAAATTCGATCATGCGAATATACAAGTTGAAGTCAAACATGTAGGAACATCGTCTGATTACCAGTCAATAATGAGAGTTGTTAACAGACGCGAGAGAAACCACCAATAATGACAATGGCTCTCAAGGTACAAAAGGTACAATCCACGGAATGTGAACAGTGATCTGGCGTTGAACACCCGTAGAATCATCTGATCGAAGGTAGATGATGTGAACCTTGCATTGAATGCAAATAACCTACCATTAAGGCATGCAGGCTCCAAGGTACCTGAAGGGAGTCTCTAGATCAGCTTCCTGGAAAATGAGCCGAAGTCGATAGGAAGCGACCTGGTCGAAGGAGGGCCATGATGTTTCCCACATCATCGACACGAGACAGAGGAATATGATGATTTTTGAATCAGGACCAATAGAGAATCAGAGGGAGGTTTAAAATTGCAGAGGCAAAACGTCTCTCAAACATGTCGGCAGCATGACACTGGATTTGGCAGTATTTGACATCAAAGGATATGAGGTCATGGTGACACGGTAAAGAGCAGATGAGTGGTCAAAAGAGATTACCCAAACCCATGGATGCAAACAAATGACGAAGTGAGATGTCCCTAGCCCGACATGAATGCAGACAAGTGCCATGTTCAAGAGTGACATACTACCGACTAAAGCCTGGTTCCATTTTCCCCCACCATTTTTGGAAAGTACGCCAATTATTTTTGTAAATAAGCCTAAAGGGGATACCATATGCTTGCGATGTAAGTTTTTCCTTCGGACAAATCCAACCTAGTACATTTTATGAGCCCTAAGAAGGAGAAACTTGAGTAACGTCATAACGACAGAATCCGATGTCATCAATTTTTAATGAGTCTGACAAAGGGAGAACTCGACTTCTTTTCATGTTTAGAGAGTTTGAAAAGAAAGTGGAAAATAAAACTCTAGCAAGGCCCTTGTTGGAGAGGTAAATCCCCTCTGCGGACAGAGGCGATCCCACTAGCCCTAGAGTGGGTCTAGCCACAAACAAGACACACTATAATATTGATTCCTAGTTAACGAATGGATGAAGATTTGATAGATGACTTACCAGAGGTCCTATGGTGTTGTTGTCATCAAAAAGAGTGGCTCGCTCCTTTCTCCTGGTTTGACAGATCACGATCCGCTCGCTTTCACGCTCGGACACCTGCACACACACAAGAAACAACGACGATATGCAACGTACTAGTTCACATTCATAACTATCAGTCAGTCAAAGAGGACTAAATCAATTGAATTACATAAACAACATAACACAATGATGGAACCAACACCATAGTCGAGTATATTATTAAATGGAAGGAAGAGTACAACCAAGCTTCGAAGTTGTGATCTCCTCCAGCAGGGTTCAAGTGGAGCATGTCTCACAAAGGCTCGTCGGGAATTCAGATGAGACTTTCTCTACGAAGTTCTCCTTGGTTCTACCTTCTCAATAGCAATTACTCAACTATAGTATTCTTCTCCAAGTTCAACTCCTTGGCTATATGTTCAGCTAGCTTTCATAAAGGGAGAAGGCCTGTTTATATGGAGGGGGAGGGAGAGGTTAGGATCCCTATAATCAGGGAAGGGAGGCCTATCTTAAAGGAGTGTTCCATGGGAGGTAAAAAACACTACCTAAAGAGAGCTATCCATGGCTCATCATCTTAACCACTTCCAATGACTCATCCCTTAGCTAGTTAGAAGGAAACTTCCACCTCTAATTTAAAAAAGCATTCCTAAAACAGCTCGGTGTCGGGGCTGCACTGAGATAGAGCACCAAGTGGCACAGGCTCTAGTGAAAATCTTCTACATCAATGCAAGGGATGAACTGGCTATCCGTGTAAGGCCAAAACATGGGTTTTGTGTGGTTTTTTGAGGAAATGTACAACATGAGAAATGATGTCCTTATGCGGAAGGATGCAAAGAAGGTGTTTGTAAAGTATGACATTGTTCACAAGTCACATGAATGATCCTCCAATATGCGGGACAAGGGATTGCAGGGATGGTGACAAAATGATGTGTAACATATGCCCCCTAAAGCATGAGGTCCAAGAGAGAGGGAGGGGTAAAATGGTTTATGAGAATGCATTGGACCCAAACAATGCTGTCGGAAAACCTACAAGTACAAATACAACTAATATATTTGATACATGATATGTGGTATGGGAAAAACCATCCATAATAGAGTACACAAAAAGTGAGATCTGAGGTATGGACACAGCCATCCAGCAATAAGGATCAACAAATAGACTCAGGTATGGTTGCAGCCATCCAATCATAAGAGTCATGTAATAGGTCATAGTAATCTATAAAGAACCCGCAGCCTATATTTCATCAGACAAAACCCAAGGTCTTGCGCTCCATCCCGACCTAAAAAAAGTACAAGTTCAAGCATGAAAATAGATGAGTTGAAGTTGAACATGCCAAAACATCGTCTATTTACCAGCCAATAGTGAGAGTTGTTAACAAATGTGAGAGCAACCGCAAATAATGACAATGGATCTCAAGGTACAAAAGGTAAAATCCACGGAATGTGAACAATGATCTGGCGTCGAACACCTGTAGAATCATCTGATCACAGGCAAATGATGTAAACCTTGCGACGGATGCAAAGAACCTGCCAATAAGGCATGCAGGCTTCAGGGTACCTAAAGGGAGTCTCTAGATCAACTTCCTAGAAAATGAGCTGAAGTCGACAGGAAGTGACTTGGTCAAAGGAGGGCCATAATGTTTCCCAAATAATCATAACGAGACAGAGGAATATGATGGTTTTCAAATCAAGACCAACAAAGAATCATAGAGAGGTTGAAAATTGTAGAGGCAAAACTTCTCTTGAACATATCAGCGGCACGACACTGGATTTGGCAGTATTTGACATCAAGGGATCTGAGGTCATAGTGACGTGGAAAAGAGTAGATGAGTGGTCAAAAGAGATTACCCAAACCCATGGAGGCAAACAAATGATGAAGTGAGATGTCCCCAACCCGACACGAATGCAGACAAGTGCCATGTTCAAGAGTGACATACTGCCGACTAAATTCTGGTTCCATTTTCCCCCACCATTTCTGGCGAGTACCCCAATTATTTTTGTAAAAAATCTTGAAGGGGATAGCATATGCTTTCAATTTAAGTTTTTCCTTTGGAAAAATCCAACCTAGTACATTTTACGAGCCCTAGGAAGGAGGAACTCGAGTAACGTCATAACGACGGAGTCCGATGTCATCAATTTTTAACGAGTCTAACAACGAGAGAACTTAACATCTTTTCATGTTTAGAGAGTTTGAAAATAAAATGGAAAAAAAAACTCCAGCAAGGCCCTTTTCGTAAATAGTCTCTTAGATCCGAAAAGGTAGAAAACAATATCTGAGAGAACCTCTTAGTCGTGATAGGATAAGGTATTCCTTTTTCGTAAGTAATCTATCCCAGCCCGAAAAAGGGGTAAATGTATACGGGGTAGATATCGTTTCGCAACCATTTAACGAGTTCAAAATGATAAGAGTCTTGAAAAACTTTCAATTTTTAAGAGTAAGAAAAGAGTTGAAAGTTGACTCCTCCTGGAGGAACAAGTGGTATAAAGGGTAGCAACTGGTTTCGATAATGGCGGAACTGCTCAAAACAAGTAAAGGTCAAGAGGTTGGCTAACAAGACGACTCATTACAGATGTTCCTCAGGAATGGGTAAAACAACCAAGTGAAGGCATATGATCAGCCAAGCATATGGGGACGGTGGAATGAGAAAACCAAGGGTCATATGAGTGAGAGATCATATTAACTTGAACGTTCTTTAGTGGTGGAAGGGGAAAGATACCCATGAGGGTGGGGTTTTTGAAAAGACTCGGCCCTATGCTGTCGAGGGGAGAAGGAATTTGATCCACGTATGGAACATTGTTCTCAGAAGATGAGGTAAAGAATGACAACTGGTCTATAGTAATGATTTTTCCCTCATGTGGAAACTTTAGAAGACGAAAGAGGGTGGACGGAACGCACAGCATAGCGTGAGTCCAACTGTGACTGAGTAGGAGATTTTAATTGAGTTTAGCGTCAACTACTTCTACTTCGACATTGACCGTCTTTCTTTGTAATGTGATCGACAAGCTAGCGAGAACACCCAAGGGTTTCGATTCCCTTCCATCAAATGCCTCAAGGGCATTAGGTGGCGAAGTTAGGGCTGGAGATCCAATAGCCTTCCAGCAAGCAGATGACATGACACAAGTGGATGCACCTTCATCCACAATGGCTCTATGGATGTTGAGACTGTTAATTCCGACTTGTATGACAAGTGCAATATGGTGCGAAAGTCGGGGGACAAAATTCTCTAAGTCGAAAGAGAGAAGGCTAGAATCAGCAGGATCAATCCCGTCGATCACAGATAATAACGCTTTCCGTTGAGATGGACAACTCTGAATCACTTCTAACGTTGTCATCGTGGATGGCACCTGTGCTAAATCCTCAACAATACTGTAATGTTGAGCAGCACGGGCGTTAGGATTATAAGAATATTTCCGGAGAACACCTTTAGAAGGTGGTCGTACAACGGGTTCAGCACTGGGCCTTTCAATCTCAAGAGGACCAGAGGTAGGTGGGGGAGGAGGACCATCAACAATCTCTTTCCCGGCTGCTTGACGTGATCCAGTATAATCTTTTGACCGAGTAGTGATGGAAACAGGTGCAGAACCGTTCATCATGAACACTTGAGAGCCAAACGGTGCAGATGGCACAGATTTATCGACCATTTGTGTTTGCTGAGATGGAAGAGGTTCTTTAAGGACAACCGAAGTTCCCTTAGTGCCTTTGAGAAATTTACTAACTTGGGCTCGTCTAGGAAAATCCTTAGTGTAGTGTTCCTCATCGCAAATCAGACAGGGATACTTTGGCGTGCATTGTGAACCATCATCAGCACGAGGTTTAGAGGACTCTGGTTTTGGGGCATCGACTTTGGCCTTGCCTTTGCCCCTCTTTTTCCCCTTGGATTTTTTTGTCACTCCTAGAGAAAGCCTTGAGTTGTAAAAATACAAGTGCCTAGGACATCTTAAATGCAAGGATTTCATGATATAACTGATAGCAGTAGACAATAATATGGCTTCCTTGCTACTGACCAATGGTGGAAATTTGGTGATAGTGGGACCAAGCCTTCAGAGATAAACATAACAACTAGGAATACTTCTGAGGATTCTGTACGAGGCTAAATAAGTAGATGCATCAGATAGCTGCAAATCATCTTGATATAAAGAGGGCCGACTATTAAAATGATAAGCAATTATCAAGGTATGCGTAAGTGGAAACTATGAAGGAATATGAAGTGAGATATACACTGTAAATGGGTTTATATTAAAATAAGAATCCATAAAGTTCTTATTAGAAGAATTGTGGAAATGAGATAGAAAGTGAACAAAGTATCATGCCTGAGCCATATTTAAACTACTATAAATGTAAAGATATGAGTACCAACTATGATAAATTCACACCCAATACAAAGCACTTGCATTCCAGAACATTTAGATACAATAAAATGAATGGAGATGAAGTGAACACTATATAATCAAATAAGAAGGAGTACAAATTGTATAGCATTTCATGTGGAATTCTTTTCAACAACAAAACTCTTTATACCAAGTCCCAATGGGTTCTTTAACATCACCTATCCAGACCATACAAAAATACATACATAGAGCACTTTTAGTTTATAGTCTCTCCAAAAAAATGGAACCCTATATATGTCTTTTCTTTCTACTTTTATAACTTCTGATTTCTATACACGAAAAGATATTTTGGGAAAATATCTTTTCCGCATGCCTGTATGCTGTTTCAAGTCTTAATCAAAAATCAAAATTGATGATGGGGTAGAACACCTCCCATCATCTTACAAAGTGGGCTTGAAGCCATTTCTAATGGAAATACAAAAAAATTACTAACTGAAAGTAAAAATGCAAGAGTGAAATATGAATTTCACTCGAAATTAAAAATGAAAAGAAAAATAAAGTAAGAGGCCATGTAGGCCCAATCATGAGTTATCATTTCTTCTGGTGAGACAGAGTCACGGCTGCTACTGGAGAATGTAGTATTGTAGTCGTGGAAGAGCTGGCTTTCTTTTTGGAAGACGGAGTTGACAAGGACGTAGACACGGTGACTGGAGAGCTCGTATGATCACTACACCTCTGCTAGATGTCAGCTACAGGACTAGGTATTGCAACGAAAGCATCGACCAGGGCATGTACTTCTGTCAATTTGGCATAGTTCGTTTGAGTAGGCAACCCCTGCTTAACTTTATAGAGAAGGGAGAACTCCTTACTGAGTGAGGCAATTATTGTTTCGGCCTTAAGCCGAGTGGTCTTCTCAGATGGTGCATCTGTCTGATTCATCACCTTTGTCATTTTGCACTCGTATACTTTTAATGGTTGAAACACAGCAATTGTAAGCTCCCAACATGATGGGAGGCCTGCAAGCGTTATTTCATTCCATTTCATTTCAAACTATCCCAAACTAGTCACCATCCGTTCCAAACTGTCCAGTGCAAGGTTGCACAAAGCTTCCTTTTCCATTACCCTTCTGCATTCTGCTACCTCCTTGAACCTATCTTTAATTCCCCAGTTGGAAAATTCTTCTAAGCTCAAATTATTTAGGAAGGTAATATACCTTCCGACACTTTCAACCTTAGTTGCAGTGTCTGTATGCCCTTCATGTAGAGTCCTTCTGAATTGACAAGTTGTGTCCTTCTTTTCTTCAATTAAATTTAGAAAGGCCCAATGCTTCTTTACCTCCATTATGATGTCCGTCTAGATTAAGCGTCAGGCTTCCAAGAGGATGATATTTCCCTTCATCTGGCTAATCAGGTCCTTGATATTATTTTCCTGTTGTAGCTTTTCTTGTTTTGCCTCTTCTATTTCTTTCTGCAAAGCTGCTACCATTTTGGTATTCTCCTTGAGACGGGCCTCGAGCTCATGAATCTTTTGTTGTGTAGTTTGAGCCTGCTTCTCTACTACCTGAAGGTCAGCCAGTGTTGTAGTTAGTTATTTCGGAAGTGGCGTGGATCATATGTGTGTATCCCAGCTTCTTTGCAACTCGTCCATCTTGTGTTGGAGGGCAGTCATCTCGCTAGTAATTTTAGCTCTCTCCTCTTTCTCTTTAGCTAGGGAGTCTGCTAGGTCAGCCTTGTCCTTTTCCATCTGGGCTAATTCAGCAGTTTGCACATGCTGAAAACCAGGCATATTCAATTTATGCTTCAAAGTTGCGACCTGCATTTGCAACTCCGAAATGACATGACCCTGAGGATCAACTTTACCACTCCCTTTGCCATTCACAGTTGCTTGGAGACTCCGCAAATCATTCGAAAGTGCCCGAGCATTAGTATTTTCTACCCTGATGTTCTCAACCAATTGGTTATACTTGGTTTGCAGCTTCCTTAGGGTGAGAGAGAGCTTCACGACCTCGTCTTTCAGCATGTCGCCGAAACACTGAAACAAATTTCTTTTATCGATTGGGGGGACTTGTGACATGTTAACTGCAACCTCCAAAGCTCTATAGTTGGTGGTCCCAGCCTCTGGATCTATAACTGCTTCAGTCATGGCCATCAACAACTGCTTCTTATGCATATCAAGCTCGGCAGTAAACCGAGTATGATATTTGTCTACATATCCCGCTAATTCTGACCAAAGCTTCTCTCTGATAGTTCTGTTCTTGCCCTTTATTTCGTCTCCTACCTTGGCCCTGTTAATGGAGACAGCTTGTGAAACCTATGAGAAATCAGATGATGATGGACCAACATATCTCACCATAAAACTAGCTTTTCCTTTGTTTGACTCTCCATACAGTGCCACTTTTTCTGGCGGCGGCTCTTCCTTGACATCTTTCTCATCATTTGTTCTCTGCCTTTTAGGGGGCGGAGAATCTTCTCCTATGACTCTGGATTCTTAATCTTGTTTCTATCCATGACCATTTTGAAAAATAAAAAGCGGAAGGAAACTTAGGCAGTGAAAGAGGGACATAATACCTGTGAAGTAAGGAAAATGCTCAGGAGAAAACGATGCAGGGAAGTTGAAAGCGACTTAGTAAACCTGGTACTAGGAGCTCGTGCTTTGGCTATACAATATCTCGTAAAAGAAATTATTTTACCATAGTGGACACAAAACAGGGTTAAACGACTTTATATTACCCGAAAAATGAGGCTAGGACGACACTTGTAGGGCTGACGTCATAAGGACGTCGACATTGGGACGTGTAGCATTTGGTTATTGGTTATCAGAGTTTGGTTAGGTGTATACCACGCACCGGGTTAAATACCAGTACTGGTCATTTACCGGGTGTCCTAGGACTTACCTTACCTTCGTGTTACTTGCGACAGCTGTTATCTGAATGGGCCCACTAAAAAGTTCGGCGGGGCCTTGGAGCGGCTCTAAGCCCACGGCCATCACCCCACGGAATACCTGTCTTGGGTCCCACCATTGCTACGTCACCACCATTCTGGGGGGTGAGCTTCCACCTTCCCCCTGCCATCCTTGATCCCCCTGGAAATGCTTAGCGTTGTCTTCTTCTCTTGACTGTTCGTAACTCGGGCGGGTCCCGCTCTATCTAGTTGTCTTGCACATATATACTCCTTTATTTTGGGTAAATTTTTACCTCAAAGTTAAAACTATATGTCCTGTCCCCCTTTTTTGCATGCATTTTCATTCACGCCAACCCACTCACTCCTTTAAGTATTTCTCCCCTTTATGTTTCGGGTGGTCAGCTTTTTTAATTTTCTTAGGGCGGTGATGAATGATATAACAACATATGTCTTGTCCGCAGGATTGGCTTGAATGGCGTTGACCTCCGAGGTTTTGCCAGAATCTGGGGTAGGCTGAGAAGCAGAATCATTAGAGGAATTTGATTTTTGCTTCCCAGTGTTATAAGACTTACGTGAATTCTGAGACATGGAACCAATAACACCGTTGACAGATGGGGTGGCCGGCGCTTTAGAAGTCCCAGGTCGCGGGGCATCAGTCAAGATATCATACAAAATGCCTGATTGAGAGTACACTAAATCAAGGTATTGGGCATGAGAAATAGCCTGTTCCTCAATAACACATGCCCCCATGACTATATCTTTTGCAATATGATTGAAAAAAGAGGTGGTGAACCAATGGGTAAGAAACTGATCAGGAATTTTGAATTTTATCAGACAATGATGACGTCTCCATTCATGAATGTGGTCCGAGATGTAGGTAGCCCGGTCCTATTTCAAGGATGTTAGGAGATGCGTCCTAGCTTCATAACGAACTGGTAACTGAAAATGAGTAAGGAACGCCATAACAAGAGATTTGAAATCTTGAAAGATACCATGAGACAGCTCAATGTACCACTTAGCAACAGCTCTAGTGAGAGTTCGCTGGAAAAGACAGAGTCGAATAGAGTCATCTACCCAAGAATTCGAAGAACACCATAAATGATATGTCATGACATGTGCTTGGGGGTCTTCTCCAGCTTTGCCCTAAAACTTGGGGCAATCACCAGGAACCTTGGTTGGAACCGAAGGCCAATACGGATTATGAAGAATTGGATCATTCATTAATTTAGACACATCCGGTAATTCCAACGTGGCGAGAAAGGGTAATTGAGGGTTGAAAGGCATAGCAGGTCCTCGATAAGGACCAGTACCCACATTCCATCCTGGTTGAGTGTAACTCCTGCACCCATTGGTTCTGTCCTGAAGGATTCAGACCATAAGGGGTATGAGCCGGATAGTTTGGCTGATACAGCAGCTGAGGACCAGGATACTGATTCTGAGTATATGACGGTCCTGATTGAGAAGCATAAAGATTTTGCTGTGGAATGTAAGTATAGCCTGAACACTGTTACCGATGAAATAGGTAACTTGACCTCAAAATGGGAACTCTAGCCCAAAAAGACTCAAAAAACATGAAAAAACACCCCAAAAACAAAAAAAGTGTATTCCAGAACGCACTTGGTTTTTTTTGAAGGTCAAATTTCAACATTTTATAAAATTAAGCTAAAAGAAAATTTTTTTCTTGAAAAAAGGATTGAAAAAACACCCTCAAAACAAAACCAGTTGATGCTAGAATTAAAAAAAAAAAAAATTGTGTCATATTTTTAACATTTTTAAAAATAGAAATAACATTTTTAAATTTTTAAAATTTAAACATTAAAAAAAACCTAAAATTTAAGAAAAAAAATAAATTTAAAAAATAAAAACATTTTAAAGCTTAAAATTTAAAAATATATAGGAAAAAAAAATAAAAAAAAATAAAAAATAAAAATAAAATTAATTCAAACATTAAAAAAAACCTAAAATTTAAGAAAAAAATTTAAAATTAAAAATTAAAAAAAAAAATTTAAAGATTAAAATTTCAAAATATATAGAAATAAAAAAACAAAAATAAAAACAAAAGAAAAATATTAAGTTAAAAAGAAAAAAAATTTTAAAAAATAAAATATAGAAATTAAATTTAAAAAAGAAAAAAAAATGTTTATTAAATTAAAAAAAAAGAAATTAAATAAAAAAATAAATTTAAAGAACTATATTAAATTTTAATAAATTTAAAACTTAAAAAAAAAAAAAAAATCATTATTGAAATTAAAAGTAAAAAAATGAAAAATTAATTAAAAATAAAAAATGAAAAATAAAATACAATAAAAATATTAAATTTAAAAAAATATATATTAAAAAAACAAATAGATTTTAAAAAATAAATTAAATTTAAATTATAATATATATATATATATATATATATGAACTTAAATTAAAAATATATATATATTACATTTTATTAAATTTAAAAAAAAATGTTAATATTAAAATAACAAATTAAATTAAAAACAAATTAATTTGAGAATATTAAGTTTAATTAAAAAAAAAAAATCTAAGTTTAAATACACAATTTTAATTGAAATAAAAAAAATATAAAAATTTTATGTAATTAAAAAAATAATAACAAAAAAATAATAAATTAAAAAAAAAATATTAAATTCAAATAAATTAAAAAAAAATACAAAATTTACTAAATTTTAAAAAATTAAATGAAAAAACTAAACATAAAATTTAATAATAATAATAAATATGAAAAAATAAAAAAAATCAATTAAATTTAAAAAAAATACAAAATTTAATAAAAATTATTAACAAAATTTAGAAAAAAAAATTAAAAACAAAAAAAATGAATAAAATTCAAAAAAAATTCAAAAAAACAAAACAAATTAAAACAAATTAATTAAAAAAAAAATTAAATTTTTTGAATTAAAAAAAAAAATATTAAAAAAATCAAATTAAAAAAAAAAATATTAAAAATTAAAAAAAAAAATAAAAAAGAAAAAAAAAGAAAAAGAATTTTTTGATTGTGGTGACGCTGCTAATCGGCATCCCGCCCAGGTGGCGGCGGAGGCCGACCGCTGGGCGGGAGGCCGATTCCGAGAATCGGCCTCCTGCGGCGAGAGGTCGATTCCGGGAATCGCCCTCCTGCGGCGAGAGGGCGATTCCGGGAATCGCCCTCCCGCGGCGAGAGGGCGATTCCGGGAATCACCCTCCCGCGGCGGGAGGGCGATTCCCGGAATCGGCCTCCCGCCCAGGTAGCGGCGGAGGCCGGCCACTGGGCGGGCGGGGGGCTGCATGAAGCCTCCCCACCCGCCTAGCGGCCGGCCTCCGCCGCCACTTGGGCGGGAGGCCAATTGGCGGCGCCATCATGATCAAAAGATTCTTTTTTTTTTTTTTTTTTTTTTTTAATATATATATATATATATATATATATATATATATATATATATATATATATATATATATATATATATATATATATATAATTAATTCGTAAATTTAAATTTTTTTTTTTTTAATTCAAAATTTTTATTTTAAATTTAATTTGTTTTAATTTGTTTTGTTTTTTTTTTTAATTTTGTTTTTAAATTTAATATTTTAGATTAATTATTTTTTAAAATTTAAAATTTATTTATTAAATTTATTAAATTTTAATTTAATTTATTTTACTTTTTAAATCTTTTAGTTTATTTAGTTTTTCACTTTTAAAATTTATAAATTGTTTCATTTAAAAAAAAAGTAAATTTATGGATATTTGTTTTTTAATTATTTGCACGTGGTTTTTTTCATTTTTTTTGTTTTTTAATGATAGTTTTTTTTATTTTAATTTTCTTTTTCAATTTTAAATTTTGTTTTTTTTTTTTAATTTGTTTTTTTTTGTTAATTTTAAAATTTGTATTTTTGTTTTCTTATTATTATTATTTTTTTAATTTAAATTTTTAAATTTAATTTTTTCTTTTTTGGATTTTTTTTTTAATCTAAATTTTAATTTTGTAATTTAAATTATTTTTAAATTTTCTATTTTAATTTTTTTTTGATTATATGGTTTTTTTAATAACTTAGAAAAAAATGTTTTTGATGTTTTTTTTTTTAAATTTTTTGGTTAATTTTTGTTTTTTCTTTAAATTATGTGTTTTGTTTTTCAAATTTTGTCATTTCTTTTGATATAATTTTCGAATATTTTTGTTTTTTTTGTTTTATTTATTTATTTTTGTTTAAATTTTTTATTTTTACGAGTTAATTTTGTTTTTTTTTTACATTTTTATTGGTTTTTTTTATTGTTTTTATATATATATTTTTATCTAAGTTTTGTGTTTTATTACCAACATGAAAATCACCACTCTAAAAAAAAAAGGTTGATGCTGCATCAATAAGTTTCAAAATTAGCATGAAAATCACCGCTCTAAAAAAAAAAGTTGATGTTGCATCAATACGTTTCAAAATTAGCATGAAAATCACTAACATTTTAAAAAAAATATTCATACTTCATAAATAAAAATATTAGTGTAAAAAATGTGCTAAAAAAAAAAAGGTGATTCTGCATCACCACTTTTCAAAATCGAGTGCTTTTTATGCTATCAAAAAAAAGTAGGTAACAGTGCAGTTACCTATTTCATCAGTAACAGTGTTCCTGGCGGTTGAGGGTAATAAGCAGAACCTTGAGGTGCATTGTAAACTTGTCGATATTGACCTCGTGGGTAATAGGCACCTTGGGGTCGAACGGGCTGCTGATAAGTAGGGCCCTGCTGAGCTAGATAAATCGGGCATGCAGGTTGACCTGACTGTGGTGTAGAGTAGAGTGGTGGCTGAGTAGGGTGGACTATCTGTGCAGGTTGACCTGACTGATGAGGGCCACCAGGTTTCCCCTGCGGAGCAGGTTGCCCTGATGGATGTGATGGGCTAGTTTGTGCTTGATGACTAGGTTGACTTGAAGCAGGACCATAAGATGGTCCTGGTTGTGGTGGACCAGTTTGTGCCTGATGACCAGGTTGACCTGGAGCAGGACCATAAGATGGCCCTGGCTGCGTAACATTTTGACCAATTGGAGGATATGGGTGTTGCGGTTACACGAAAGGTTGCCCTTGAGATGGATAAATCTACCCCCCAGGACCGTATGAAGGCCTTGGTTGATATATTGGTTGCCCAGCAGGTCCTTGAGGTTGCCAAGGTTGGATCATAGGCTGACCTTGTAAAGGTTGGCCTTGTGGATTGTAAGATTGTCCTTGCGGAACATAAATTAATCCTTGTTGGACCGAAGGTTGTCCCTGAAAGGGTTTTCCTTGTGGGTCATAAGCATACCCTTGCTGGACCAAAGGTTGTCACTGAAAGGGTTTTCCTTGTGGGTTGTAAGCATACCCTTGCTGAACTAAAGGTTGTCCCTGAAAGGATTGTCCTTGTTGGTTAGAAGGTTGCACAGGCAAGGTAGTTCTAAAACTGGAAAGGAACTGATAAGCTTTCGAAGTAGGCAAATAGATAGGGTTTTCATACTCATCATAATGAAATAGAAGTGCATAAATGGGGTTACCAACCACATCATAATGAGAAAGATAAGGTTCACCAGAATCCTGAGGGGACTGGTAAGTCTGGGAGCTCTGTTGTTGAGTAGCCAGCCGATGCTCTTCGAAAGACAGGTCGTCGGGGATTGCCATGGAAATTAAAGTCTCTACTAAAGGCGAAGCCCCTGATGACTAAATTTTGACAACCAGTGCTGATGCAACCACGCAGACAGTAGGTCTGGTTGGGACAGACGTAACAAAAGGTTTTGACGAGACAGATGTCGTTGGCGACATCCCTAATGATGGAAGGACCGGACCCCTTGATGGAGTTGATGCTGACATGGAGGCAATACTGGTCATAATCTGACCCAAGGACTTATATCCGGCCAGAAGTGACACCAAGGGTGAAGATTGAGCGGACTCTTGAGGGATATTTTCCTGAAAATTTTGGTATTCTTCATCAAAAACAGGAATCCCCTCAGTGCCAATAGGACCAGACGAGTCCATATCTGAATCTGTCGTGATATATTGTAAAAGACTACGGGGACCAGGAGGTATGATAGCAGCCAAAAATGGTGATCCTGATGTAAGAGGGGGAAAGTGTTCCTCAACCCCAAACCCAAACCAGGCGTTTGAAAGAGGCCAATTGAACTCAACTGGTTCTCCAAAGGGGTACTCTAAAGGGAGAATAGGCTATTGAAGCTCGGTAGACCTAGAGGATTGAGAAGCTTTAGATGAATCATCCGAGAAAGGAATACCACTAGAAGAAACTGATGGTTCTGCCACTATGACCGTAGTACACTAGAAAAGGAAAAGAGATCGAAAACGAAGACTCTTGGATAAAAACCAAGGCAATCAAAGAAAAGCCAAGCGATCAAACTTTAATGGGCGTGTAATCACGGGTAATTTATTTTACCATATTGAAACCAAAAATTCGTTGTTTCATGTTTTAAGAGTCAAGAAACAAGAAAAAGATGACTCTAGTCACTTTCAGTTTTAAGCGAGCGTGAAAGGACAAGTGCTCGATGATCTTTTCAAATTTATGGAGTTAGTAAAGATCGAAAATGACTGCTCAGGTAGTCTAGGTAGAAGGGTGTACTAGGTTTCCGTGAACTTCCATATACACCTTGGTGATTAATGAAAGAAGAATGACCAAGGACTTGACATACATGCAGGTAGTCTCCTCGAATGTTGTGTTCGATGTATCATGATTACAAGGTAGTAGATTCGGCTTCCTATGGATAAAAGGATTGCAACCTAGAGGGGTCTCCCTTTATATACTTGACGGTACGGGGAGCGCAAGTCCGTACTAGTGCTGTCTGAAGCCAGATGGTGAGCGACATCTGCTAGGTTTAAAGACGTCAGAACACGTCTCTAACTTAGACCACTAGATGTTTCGTTAGGTTTCAATGTTGCCTTAGGTTAATTGAGTAAATTTTAAGTTGATCTTGTATTTACGTTTCAATTCCAAGGTCCTACCGAATGTTGGATCTCAAAAAATCTCTAAATGCAAGCTACATGCCAAAAGATATCATTCCGTTCAATGAAAATCTATCTACGAGAAAGTTAGGAGTTTTCAAGAAATAGCGAATAATGAGAACACGCAGAAACATCCGCTACAGTATCCAATGCAAGCTAATTAAAATGAACAATCTTTCTTATAATTGTCCAATGATAGATATGCGAAAGACTTTCAATTTCACAATGCAAACAAGAATGCAAACAAATTTTTTTTTTTTCGATGTAGTAGAGCAAACAGTGCACTAAATAACATGAAAAACAAATTGAAACACTAGCTCGATAATGTTGATGCAAAATTTGAAGCGAAACAATTTCAATCAACCCAGGACAAACATAAAAGAACTCAAACCAATGTTGCAATCTCTTGAATTGAAGAAAGATTTCCAAACAAACCCATGTAAGCAGTGATCTATGCCTGGAGTGACAAGAAGGAAAATTGAATGAAAGAGGCAAGAATCATTCAACCAATGCAATCACTCAAACGGATCAAGGGAGCTAAATGCAACCAAACCAGGAATGAAGTTGACTGCGAAACAAAAGACTCAAACTCCTATAGGAGGCTAAGCATACCAAAGCACTTAGAAACCCTAAGGTTGCGATGCTGATAGGAAATGGACAAAAAACTGAAGGAATAAAGCTAATCACTATAAAAAACAATCCCAAAGCACTCAATGCATACCTAAAATAACCCATAAGTACAAGCACTGACCAAAAATATCCAAAACAAAGCAACCCCTAACACCTACAGGGGTTGGTGCAGCTGTTTGGCTTTAATCAGCGCCAAACAGGGGATGGCACAGGTGCAACACTAGAAACATGTGCCAATTGGCGCGTCTATCTAAGCAGAAAACGCACCAAGTCAGTTCACTCAGGTAAAAGGGAAAATTTTGAAAGACAGAGGTCAGATCTGATCCTCTGGGGCTGAACAAGGCTTTAAGACTTAGCAGAATAATCAGAAAAGTTAAAACAAGAAAGCAAAGACCAAAGAAGACCTAATGGGTGAAATAAAAACTCGCACTGGTCCCTAGTGAAGTTGTCAGTTTTTTGGTGAGGTAAATCCCCTCTATGGACAGAGGCGATCCCACTAGCTCTAGAGTGCGTCTAGCCAAAAACAAGACATGCTATAATATTGATTCCTAGTTAACGAATGGACAGAGATTCGATAGATGACTTACCGGAGGTCCTATGCTGTTGCTGTTGTCGAAAAGAGTGGCTCGCTCCTCGCTCCTGGTTTGACAGATCACAATCCACTCGCTTTCATGCTCGGACACCTGCAGACACACAAGAAACAATGATGATATACAACGTACTAGTTCACATTCGTAACTATCAGTCAGTCAAAGAGGACTAAATCAATTGCATTACATAAAAAGCATAACACAATGATGGAACCAACACCATAGTCGAGTATATTAATAAATGGAAGGAAGAGTACAACCAAGCTTCAACGTTGTGATCTCCTCCAGCAGGGTTCAAGCGGAGCGCGTCTCACAAAGGTTCGTCGGGAATTCAGACGGGACTCTCTCTATGGAGTTCTCCTTGGTTCTACCTTCTCAATAGAAATTACTCAGCTATAGTATTCTTCTCCAAGTTCAACTCCTTGGCTATATGTTCAGCTAGCTTTCATAAAGGGAGAATGCCTATTTATATAGAGGGGGAGGGAGAGGTTAGGATCCCTATAATCATGGAATGGAGGCATATCTTTAAGGAGTTTTCCATGGGAGGTAAAAACCACTACCTAAAGAGAGAGATCTGTGGCTCATCAACTTAACCACTTCCAGTGACTCATCCCTGAGGTAGTTAGAAGGAAACTTCCACCTCTAATTTAAAAAAACATTCCTAAAACAGCTTGGCGCGGGGGTACACTAAGACAAAGTGCCAAGTGGCGCGGGCTCTAGTGCAAATCTTCCACATCGACGCAAGAGATGAATTGGCTATCCGTGCCAAGGCCAAAACATGGGTTTTGTGTGCTTTTTTGAGGAAATGTACAATAGGAGAAATGATGTCCTTATGCAGAAGGATACAAAGAAGGTGTTTGCAAAGTATGACATTGTTCACAAGTCACGGGAATGATCCTCCAATATGTGGGATGAGGGATTGCAGGGACGCTAACAAAATGTTGTGTAACAGTCCTTTTCGTAAATAGTCTCTCAAATCCGAAAAGGTAGAAAACAACATCCAAGAGAACCTCTTAGCCATGATAGTCTAAGGTATTCCTTTTTTGTAAATAATCTATCCCAGCCTGAAAAAGGGGTAAACGTATACTGGGTAGATATCGTTTCATATCCATTTAATGAGTTCAAAACGATAAGAGTCTCGACAATCTTTTCAATTTTTAAGAGTTAGAAAAGAGTTAAAAGTTGACTCCTCCTGGAGGAAGGAGTGGTATAAAGGGTAGCTATGGGTTCCAGTAATGGTGGAATTTCTCAAAACAAGTAAAGGTTAAGAGGCTGGCTAACAAGACCACTCATTGCAGTGGTTCCTTAAGAATGGGTAAAACAATCAAGTGAAGGTGTATGATCAGCCAAGAAGATGGTGATGACGGAATGAGAAAACCAAGGTTCATCTGGAAAAAAGGTTGATAAAATGGTGATCACGAGAGGTAAAATTGGAACGGTTTCATTTTTACACAAGCTTGAAATTGGGAAACTCTGCTTGAGGTTGGTTTCATTTTTACACAAGCTTGAAACAAAGATAAACTATGCTTGAAACCGATTTCATTTTTACACAATCTTGAAACGGAAACAAACTATGCTTGAAAAAAAGTAAGCATGCACCCAGCATGGTGACTCAATTCGAGGTACATGCCCCCCAAGCTTCAGTCCATATGAAAGGCAGATGGAGTGAAGGTTCAAATTACGAGATCAGAGAAAGACTCGACTGGGATTTTACGAGATCTGAGCAAAGACTCGAATTGAACGAGAACATGTTTCATTGTTTTAATGAGGTTGACACATTAAAAGAACTATCCTCATGAGATAATTCATTTTTTTAACGAGGTTGACATAGAAGATGAACTATCCTCGGGACCTAATTCATTTTTTTAACGAGGTTGACATAGAAGATGGACTATCCTCGAGACACCTTGTTTCATTGTTTAAGTAGCTTGACACAAGACAAGGAAATCTGCTCCGTCAACCTTTTATGATGACGAATAAGAGGTCATGGAATCCAAGATGTTCACATATAATGGGAGAACAACATCTTGGAAATCAGGACCCAATGCCCCCAGCACACGATGCATAATGGCACTGTCACTGAATGCGGGCATGGGATAGGTAGCCACATAATTAACTTGTGGCGGGGAAAAGACAACCAGTGGATAAAGATCCCAAAGGGATGATGGTGGACCAGATGTCATGTCATGACCAAAGAATAAAAGCTGATCAATGGTCACGATCCGACCTTTATGTGGAAAATAGATCACACGAAAGAGGGAAGAGACGACTGTCCCCATGACATAAGTATAGTCATGCCCCAAGAGTAAATTGAAATCTAAGGGGCCTAAAACAACCATCACGTCCATATAGATGATTTTCCTTCCCAAAGTAATAGGAAATCTCGGAAGGATCCCTAACAATTGACTGGTTCCTCTATTAAAAGCCAACAGATTTTGCATAACAGGCATAAGCGGTGGAGAACCAAAAGATTTCCAAGTAGTTGAAGACAAAATACTAACAGAAGCACCTTCATCTATAATGGTGTTGGGTATGACCAGATCAAAGGTATGTATCGTTATCTCAAAAGGCACATAAGAAGGAAGGCAGTATGCTGCAAATCGACTCCAATCGAAGGAAGCAACCAAAATACTTGGAGGGGGTACCATAGACCTAAAATGGTGATCCCTCGGTGTTACTGGAGCAAGAGGAGCATCCTCTAGGACTTCCATCATGGGAGAAGGAGGAGCAGCTTCTTGAACTACAGGGACAGAAGAATCTTTCTCCAAGTTCGAAGAATCTAAAGAAACAAGAAGAACATGAGAGGGATGAGATCCACTGTCGACGGAAAAGACCTGATGAGCCACAGGCGGGGTCAAATCAACCGATTTTGTGACCAATGATTGGTCGGGAATGGATTCCTCAATTTGAATTTCGGGGGGAGCGGGATCGACCAAGGATGAATCTTGACTGATCATGGAATCAACTAGCAGAGGACTCAAAGAAAGTTTCGGGTAACCAGCCGGAAGGCAAGGTGAAAAAATAGTATGGTTGTCCAATACTCTCTTGGCTTCATCCATGTATGGAAAAAGGTGAATGGGATGATAACCTTCACACAACTTACAGGGATTGGTAATCTTACCCTGTTTTTTATGAGTCGTATCAGCACTAGTCGGAGATGTGCTACCAATATGACTTCTGGAAGCCAAAGGAAATGGTGGACGACCATTGGACCATGCTTCAAGTACCTTGGGAATGCCAAGGAAGTCTCGAAGAAGATGGTCACCTTTGCACAACATGCAAGGGAATTTGACTTTCTGTGGAAGGTTGGACGATTTCTCAAGGGAAGGTGTCTGAGGTGCAATAGCTGCAGCATTAACCTCTCACTTATTTGACTTCTTCTTTTTTGTCTTCTTCTTCTTCTTCTTAGCCACCTAGTTACTGGAATCCAAGCTTTCTCCAGGCGAAGTAGAAGAGGAGGATGAAGAAATAGGCGAAGAAAGGGAAAGGTCCACCTTGGAATCAACATGGTGTTGTTTAGGTGGAGGCGATGGTCAAACAGAGATCAGGGTATTCAGGACCATTGAGGTCAAAAACAACCACACGGGAAAACCAATAGTTAACCCTGGAAGAGACAACGTTGCCATATAAGGAGAACCAATATTCCCAAAAGTAGGAAAAGGACCAGGATTCCCTTCGGAGGGGATTTCTTGATTGGTAAACTACGGAAAAGTTGTCATTAGAAGCAATGTTAAAAAAATGCTAAGGAAGCTAACTTTAACCAGGAATATTTCATGGATAGTTAATTTTAAGACACTGAAACAAAACTCTGTCGTTTCATATTTTAAGAGTCGAGAAATAAGAAAAAGGTGACTCTATCACTTTCAGGTTGAATGAGCGTGAAAGGACAAGTGCTCGATGATCTTTTCAAATTTATGGAGTCATTAAAGATCGAAAATGACTACTCAGGTATTCTAGGTAAAAGGGTGTACCAGGTTTCCGTGAACTGCCATATACACCTTGGTAATCAAATTAAAGAAGAATTGATGAAGGACTTGACGTACGTGCAGGTAATCTCCCTGAATGTTGTGTTCGGTGTATCATGGTTACAAGGCGGCAGACTCAGCTTCCTATTGATAAAAGGATTGTAACCTAGAGGGGTCTCCCTTTATATACTCGACAGTATGGGGAGCACAAGTCCGTATTAGTGCTCTCTGAAGCCAGATGGCGAGTGACAGCTACTAGGTTTAAAGACGTCGGAACACGTCTCTAACTTATACCACTAGATGTTTTGTTAGGTTTCAATGTTGCCTTAGGTTAATTGAGTAAATTTTAAGTTGATCTTGTATTTATGTTTCAATTCCAAGGTCCTACCGAATGCTGGATCTCAAAAATCCCTAAATGCAAGCTACATGCCAAAATATACCATTTCATTCGATGAAAAGCTATCTACGAGAAATTTAGGAGTTTTCAAGTGATAGAAAATAATAAGAACACGCAGAAGCATCCGCTACAGTATCCGATGCAAGCTAATGAAAATGAGAAATCTTTCCTAGAACTGTCCAATGCTACATATGTGAAAGACTTTAAATTTCACAATGCAAACAAGAATGCAAACAATTTTTTTTTTATTTTTCAATATAATAGAGAAAACAATGCAGTAAATGACATGAAAAGCAAACCAAAACACTAGTTCAAGAATGTTAATGTGAGAGTTGAAGCGAAATAATTTCAATCAACCCAAAACAAACATAACAAAACTCAAACCAACATTGCAATCTCTCAAATTGAAGGAAGATTTCAAAACAGACCCATGCAAGCAGTGTGATCTATGCTGGGAGTGACAAGAAGCAAAATTGAATGAAAGAGGAAAGAATCATTCAACCAATCCAATCACTGAAACGGATCAAGGGAGATGAATGCAACCAAACCAGGAATGAAGTTAACTACGAAACAAAAGACTCAAACTCCTACAGGAGGCTTAGCATGCCAAAGCACTTAAAAACCATAAGGCTACAATGCTGATAGGAAACAGACAAACAACTGAAGGAATAAAGTTGATCACAATAAAAAACAATCCCAAAGCACTCAAGACATATCTAAAAATAACCGAGAAGAAAAAGTACTAACCAAAAATCTTCAAAACAGACCAAACCCTAAAACCTACAGGGGTCGACGTAGATTTTTGGCTGTAATCAGCACCAAACAGGGGATGGCGGGGACGAAACACTAGCAATTAGCACCAATAGGCGTGACTGTCTGAATAGAAAGCGTGCCAAGCCAGTTCACTCGGGAAAAAGGGAAAAATTTTGAAAGACAAAGGTCAGATCTGCTCCTCTGGGGCTGAACAAGGGTCTTAGACTTAGCAGAATAATCAGAAAAGGAAAAATAAGCAAGCAAAGACCAAAAACAAGACCTAATGGATGAAAGACAAACTCGCACTAATCCCCAGCAGAGTCACCAATTTTTTGGTGAGGTAAATCCCCTCTGTGGACAAAGGCAATCCTACTAGCCCTAGGGTGGGTCTAGCAACAAACAAAACAAGCTATAATAGTGATTCCTGGTTAACGAATGGATGGAGATTCGATAGATGACTTAGCGGAGATCCTATGTTGTTGTTGTCATTGAAAAGAGTGGCATATTTAAGGTTAAGGTTGAGGATAAGGTCAAGTTCAAGGTTAAGATTAAGTAAAGGTTAAGATAAGGTTAAGGGTAAGTTTAAGATAAGGGTAAGGTTAAGGGTAACGTTAAGGTTAAGGTTGAGGGTTTGGTCAAGGTTAGGGTTAGGTTATAGTGAAGGTTAAGTTAAGGGTAAATTCAAGGTTAGGGTTAGGTTAAGGTTAATATTAGGTTAAGGGTAAAGTTAAGGTTAAGGTTAGGTTATGGTTAAGGTTATAGCTAAGGTCAATGTAACATAAGGTTATGGGTAAGGTTAAGGTTACAAATTTAGTGAAGTTAAGGTTAAGGTTAACATTAGGTTAAGGGTAAGGTTAAGGTTAGGTTAAGGTTAAGGTTAAGGTTAAGGTTAAGGGTAAGGTTAGGGTTAGGTTATAGCTAAGGTAAAGTTTAAGGTTAAGGACAAGGAAACCCTTAACCTTAACCTTAGCCTTACCCACTTAACCTTAACCTTAACCTTAGCCTAACTAAACCCGTAACCTTAACCTTACTAGACCTGTAACCTTAACCCTAACCTTAATATAACCTTAACCTTAACTTTACCCTTAACCTAAACTTAGCCATAACCTTAACCTTAACGTTAACCTTACCCTTACCTAACCTTAATGTTAACTTTACCCTTAATCTTAAAATTAACCTTAACCTTAAACTTTATCTAACCTTAACCTTAACCTTAACCATAACCTTAACCTTTACCCTAACCTTAACCTTGACCAAACCCTTAATCTTAATCTTAAACTAACCTTAAACTTGACCTTAACTATAACCTAAACCTAACCTTGACCAAACCCTTAACATTAACCTTAAACTTAATATTACCCTAACCTTAGGTTAAAGTTAGATTAAGGTAAGGTTAGAGTTACGAATTTAGTCAGGTTAAGGTTAAGGTTATGGTTAAGGGGGTAAGGTTAAGTTTAAGGTTAAGGTTAAGGTTATGGTTAATGCTAGGGTAAGGTTAAGGTTAAAGTTGATGTTAAGGTTAGGGTTAGGTTATAGTTAGGGTCAAGGTTAAGGTTAGGGTTAATGTTAGGTTAAGGTTAACGGTATGATTAAGCCCTTAACCTTCCCATAACCTTAAACTTAACCTTAACCTTAATTTAACATAACGTAACCTAACCTTAACCTTATCCTTACCTTAAAATAACTTTAACCTTAAACTTCCCCTAACCTGAACCCTAACCTTACCTTAAACTTACCCTTAACCTTCAACTTAATTTTAACCTAATCTTAACCTTAACTTTACCCTTAACCTAACCTTAACCTTAACCTCAACCTAAATCTAACGTTGACCTTAACGTTAACCTTAACCTTAACCTAACCTTAACCAAACCCTTAACCTGACTAAACCCATAACCTTAATGATAACCTTAACCTTAACCTAACCTTAACTTTGAATTTACCCTTAACTTAACCTTAACCTTAACCTAACCTTAACCTTACCTTAAGGTTAGGTTAAGGTTAAGGTTAAGGTTAGGTAAGGGTAAGGTTAAGGTTATAGGTTTAGTCAGGTTAAGTTAAAGGTTAAGGTTTTGGTTTATGGGGTAAGGTTAAGGTTAAGGTTAAGGTTAAGGTTAGGTTAAGGGTAAAGTTATGGTTAAGGTGGTTAGCCACCCATAAATTCTGTCATATCAAGTGGTCGCTAAATGATTTTGGATAGCCTTCAAGAAACATTTTCATTGCTAAAAAATTGTTGATGCTTAATGTATTTTGATGATATCCTATCCTTTGGATAATTGTCACTGCTTTTCCCCTTTTCAACTCAGAAATTCTGTTGTCATTACATGAAGAAAAACTGCTACAAAATCCCATTTTTCCCTTTCTTCCACCACAAAACTAACTTTCATTTTTACCCCTTTTACCCCCATAAAATCCTCTATTTTCATGATTCCCCTTCTTCCATTCATGAAAATCATTTTCCATAGTTTAAAACTCATTTTTAAACTATACTGAAAACCCCAAATCCTTTGAAAATCATTGAATATCTATAAAAATCATATTTTTTAGACTCAAGCCCCTTGGGCTAAGTCTTTAACCCTTCCCTTCCATACACCCTGGTGCTGAAACCAGGCACTAGCCTTCCAAGCACTTATCGTATCGCCCGATTGCGATTAGCCCCTTCCTCTATAAACCCCTGATCATATGGTTTTCCATATAACCCACAGCCCAGCAGTCGGGCGCCTGTCCGCTTTAAATTAATATTTTACCTGCAAAGTCTAAACCTTCGGTTATATTAATTTGTCGGTTTTTTATTATTATCATAAATTTTTCCGCCAGTGTAAATTTTCATTCACTCTCCACCGTTGATCTGATTTGCAGATTGACGGCGCGCAATCCATCGCCCCAGTGGTCCCTGCCAGCCACTTACTGTTGCAAAACCTAGCGGATTTCATCGCACCGCTTTTGAGAGCGAGGTGGTTTTCCTCTGATCGGTAGCGATTCCATACACCGACTGCCACGTGTCTTGGGCCCATTTTCGAAAACCTCCGTTCATCACGCGTTAAATATCGACGATGGAGTGGGCATGATATTTACATCCACCATCCAATCTGAGGCTGCTCATCGGACAGTGGTAGCACTCTGAAGAAGCCCATGCGATAACCACAGGTACGGTGCAGTCATAAAATATTTTCCGTCGTCGATCTGATCTGCAGATCAACGGCCCATACTCCATCACCCTGGACCCCAGTGCCACATCAAAATCCACACGATATAGTTTAATTGGGGTGGATCTTCATGTGTTTTCCATACAGTTACCCAATACTGACTCGGGAGCTTTATTCAACAAAGTTTTATTACATGTTTGATGTCTGGGCGCATTTCTAAGGTTTATTGGCACCTGTTTTTCCACCGTTTATCGTGTGGGCCAATCTCATCCGATGGCCCATGTATGTCCCAATCCCCAAGCTTAATTTTAGCCATTTTTCGGCTAGAACAAAGGTTTCAAACCTTTTTCCGTTTTTTTATTTTTATTTTTTAAATAACGTGACCCCTTCACGTTGTTCAGTCACCCTCGATCCTGACCGTCGATCTCTGCGCGATCAACGGTTCTAATTTAATTTCCTCCTCCACTCTCCTCTAACCTCCTCTAACCAATATCGACCGTTAGATAATGCCATCCAACGGCCACGCTCTCTCCATATGTCCTTCCAAAGCAGTTAACCTATGCATGCAGGATTTCATAACGTTTTTGTATTTTTGCAGGGTTTAAACGTTTTTCTGCTATATTTGAAGAAAATTCAAAGGCAGAGTGTGACGATGCTCCTGCCTTCATTTCTCTCAAGGAAACCATTCGCAGAAAGTAGCTCCATGTTTCATCAATGATTCATGAAGCATTGATGCCATATCATTCCTGCGCAACCCTGCACACCAGCAAAACACAGTAAAGCAGGCACAAATCAAAGAGTATCAGTGTAGAAGAAAGGAACACACCAGAACATGAGACTAAGGGCACATTTGTGGGGATCATGGCTAAGATGGGTTATCAAAAGCCTAATCCCCCAATTAAAACACATTTTGAAGAAAATCTCAAGTGTTTTATCAACAGGAAAGCCCCCATCGCCACATATAAGGAAAATCAATTCCTCCCAGCTACCACAAAGCCACTTGTGCCTCGAAGCATTCAATCAGAAGCTGAAGTTATTGATCAGGATTAGATATCTACCTCACAACGCAGCCAGAGAGTAAATTCTGCAAACGAACTTAATGAAAAAATATCAGCAGAGTTACTTTGACATCTCATAGAGCCTCAAAGGTCAAAAAGAGCTCCCATCGAGCTTAAATCTTTATGTAAATAATTTAATACAAAAGACACCTATGTAAGCTTCTTCATTGAGTCCCCAAAGGTTGAGAAGCCATTTAAATCTATATTAATTATCTTTAGAGATCTTTTATCAGATCTCACCTCCTCATTCTTGTATATATACTACTGCAGAAGATGAGTGAGGGTTGTTGGTTTGTTGGTTTATAACTAGTTATAATATTGGACCTCTCTGAAATAATACATAGTTTGTTGAAGTTGAAGAAGAAATTGAAGTCCTGGAAGCCCTGATGATGTTGTTGCATGCTTGTTACTGAGAAGGCTCTATCATTGGATCCATGATCTTGGCTATTGGTGAAGTATTCTAAACTGTTTGATGTTTTCTCCTGTTTTTATTATGTTCCATAATTTCTTACTACAGTAGGTTGAAATTTTTAGGCTAAGAAATGACTCCTGGAAGCACCTTAGACTTGTTCATCCTTCACTATTTCATGTTTTCTTCTGTTGAGGTATTTTAAAGTCTTTAATCTCTCTCTTTAGTCCTCATGCTTGTTTATTTCTATGATAGTTTAAATAAGATGGTTTCAGCATAATTTATGGTTCTCCCTGCTTGTCTGCTGCCACTTAAAAGGTTGTTATTGAAGTCTCCCTTTGAAGTATTTATGTTTACAGTAAGCCAAGGAGGTCTATTCTGATCTTGCCCTTTGTCCTTACTTAAAAAGTTGTCTTAAAGGTCTTTATAGTTGTAATCATAGATGTTTTAGGTGTTCCCTCTTCTATGACTGCAATTATCAGTGAATCATTTATGTTTTCTAAGTCATTTGAAATAAAATCTTTGAGGAAATAGGGTGTTCCCCGAATCTTATATTTCATTTTAAAATTTGTTTTGAAATCATTATTTTCTTAAAGGTATTATTTGTAGAATTCATGGTTAGCCTTGTCTATCAAATAACTCTTTATTGTTCAATTTGTGTTTTCAAATTCCCGTTGTTGAGAATTAAACTTCTCTTTCAAAATCATTGATGTCCATCTCATTCCAAAAACCAAAGGATCTTGTGGGAAATTTAGATTTGCCCTCTGATATCCCATATCCATTGATAAGTTTTTCATGACCTCTTTTTGATTCCATTGCCCAATGAAGCTACTACTTCCTCTTTCTACCTATCTTTCCTAGACCTTTCATATCCTGCTGTATCAATTCAACCAAACAAACAATCAAACACCTGCACTTAATAACTAGTCTAAAACCAATACTCTAAGCACACAAGATAAGCCTTTGCAAATAAACATTTGAGAGATCCCTCTCTAATAATAGGAGGACTGGATCATAGAACTCTAAAGATTAGTTCTGATGTTTCCTTGTCTTTTGATTTGACAAACTATCAAAACATGGGACACCAATATAATGGCGATCACGGTGGGACCTACTGAGAATACAGTGGTTTGAAAACACTTCTTAAAACTCTTTAGTCCCTTAAACTTGATAAAGAATACCTTATGGACTTATCCCACTACTCACACCAACATAATGGCGATCACGGTGGGACACTGAGTAAAAAATTCAAGACAAAACACTTAATGTCCAATATAACATAAGTAACCTTCTTCAAGCACTACCAAGCAATGGTAATCATGATAAAACTTGTTTGAATCAGTGATAAACTAAGTAACCCTTAGGATTCTCATAAGCCCTTATCAAACCTTGAAGGAACCAGTTACCAAGCCATAAGAGTAAATTTTTTTTGTTTGAACACCTTAGCTAAGTGAAAATCAGACTTAGAACACTCTCTTAACCTATAAGACCGAAATAACTCAGAAAAACCCAAAAAAATTTCAGTTTGTCTTCACAAATAAACATGGTGGTGGAACCATCCAATATTTTACCTTCATAAAAGCTAGAAAGTTTCCACCTGGTGACTCCACTAGCCCCAGTAGGCCTATTACTCATCTAGGTTCCCAGATCTCTTTAGGACTATGTTAACCAGCCTGGAAGAAGTTTAGAAGCCTAGTCCCATACTAGATAAGGCATCGTGAGAGGTAAAATTCCCAAAAACGGTCCTTAAAAACCTCAACCTCTCTCATTTTTGAAAAACATTCTGGCTTCACATATGATCAACACTAGATCCCATCTAGACCCAAATCCTCCTTTAATCGTTGACAATCCTGAGAGAATTCTGTGGCAGACTTCTAACTATGGAAAATCAGCTACTAATAGGAGCCTCTTAAGAAAAAAATATTTCCTTGAAAGCCTTGTTGCTTTGGAGGATTTACACTTTGATTTACATCATACAAAGAACATATTTAGAACTATATCTCAAGGTGTTTTAAACCAAACTGATCTTGACATTGCAGATTTGCAATAGAGCTTCAGTAGAGAAGCCTCACCTTCCACTCCTCCTGATTCCCAGCTTCTTCATCACTTTAGCCTTTCCCATAACAAGTCTGCTCAAAATCAGTTTGCTGGCCCAAGTGTTTCTTCCACTCCAATCCATACTACCATTGTGCAAAACACACATGTTCAGCCCATTTTCCCTTTTGCAAACCCACCCCATGTAAATCCACCCTTATTTCCAGCCATGGCAACATGGTATTCCCCATTAGTGTTACCACAACCTCTACTTCCCTTACCAAATTATTATCAATCCAAAATCCCTCACTTCACTAGAAAAGATTCCACAACAGCTCAACATCACGTAGATAGGATGGAGGATGCATTTGATTACATGGAGATATAAGAAGAAACTATGAAGATGAGAATCTTTGCCCAAAGTTTAAGAGGAGATGTAAAGAAATGGTTTAAAAACTTACCTCCTAACATCATAAATGATCTCCCTGCCTTGCATCAAACATTCATCAACAAATGGGAACTCAAAAGGAATCCTCTCCAAATACTAGCAGAGTATAACAGCCTCAAGAGAAATCAAGGGGAAAGTGTTCATGATTACTCCACTAGGTTCAATAGCGTTTACAATGCTCTTCCACCTCATATGAAACCTCCTCAAGGCATGCCCTTGGTAAGGTATCCCGAAGGCCTTGATGCTGAAATGACTTATCAGTTAAGGGAGAGAGATTACTTAACCTTAGAAGACATGCAGAAAGGGGCTGTGAGCGTAGAAGAAAACATAATTGAGAAAAGAAACAGGTTGAGATTAGAGAAGAGGGTAACTTATAAATATGACCTACCACCTTCAACCTCAACTTCTGACACAAGAATTGACAACTTAGTGAAGGTAATGGAGAGTATGCTTAAGAAGATAAATTTAAATGAGAGAGTGCCACCGAGAGAACCTCAAAATAACCAAAACAGAAATAGAAATCAGAATTATAGAAGAGAAAACAATCAAGATAAGCAAAAGGAAAGTGACCAACAAATTAGACCTCCCTTCCAACAGAACTATGTAGATCAATATGAGGAAGATAGGGAGTTGGAAAGGTTGGGAGAATCTCATGTAAACTTGATTGGATCAGACAGTGGGGATGATGTATTCCTCACTGAGGAAGAACAAAGTTTATTTTATGATTAAAGTACAAACAGCTATGAATATTCTGATGACTATAGATTGGGGTTTGAAAATGCAATCATGGAGGTACACAAACAGTATGATCTTAGGAGAAAAGGGAATGTAGACAACTTAAAGGATAAGAACACTAATACTGCTATCAAGAAAAACACAAAAACTCAGCCCAAAAGGACAACAGAAAAAACCAACATTTTGACCAAGAAACCAGACATCAACAAAGACAAAAGTGTCCAGCCAAATGTTGAACAGAGTACCCCTAGCACTTCAGCTAGTGGTCCCAATAAAACTATCCAAATTACCAGTCCAAACAAGGTTCAACGAATCAAAATTGCTGAAAATAATTCAATTGAAAAGACAAATGTAAACATGAATAAGTCAATTGTTCCTTTCAGCCTTGAGGGAGAGATTGCTAAGATAAAAATTACCATTCCCCTAGCTGAACTAGTGACCCAAGAGGTGTACAAAAACCAATTTTTGAAATCTTTGAACTTAGGAAGTGATACCGACACCTTAAACTTGACAGATGATGAACCTGAGTTGTTGTTTGGTCCAGAAGTTGAAGGAAAATATCAAGACGGAGTTGTCCCTCCCTTCTATGTTAGCTTGAACATACACAAGAAAATTTTACATAATGCCATGTTAAATTCTAGAGCTTCACATAATCTAATGCCCAAGGTAGTGATGGAAAGCTTAGGCTTAGAAATTACTAAACCATACAAATATTTGTATTCCTTTGACTCAAGCAAGGTCAAATGTTTGGGTTTAATCAAATATTTGTGTGTTAACTTATCCCAAATCCCTGCTAAGAGTTTAGTCATGGACATAGTTGTAGCTGACATTCCCCCTAAGTATGGCATGCTCTTATCAAGATCTTGGGGAGCCAAGCTTCAGGGAAGCCTTCAAATGGACATGTCTTATGCCACCATCCCTGTTTTTAATAAAACAGAAGACTATACAGGGAATCTCACATGAAGTATATGGTGAGAAATATATACAAACCAAACAATTTTAGATTCCTTTATCTTATGTAACGAAGATGAAATCACTCAACAAGATGAGGAAAACACAGACCAAATCAGTTCACCAGAACAATCAAATCTTCCCTTGAATCAAACGCAAAACATTGAAAATAAACAGCAACGAGAGAATGAAAATAAGGATGGCATGCTTTGGATAATAAACTTTGATGGATCTTGTAATAAAACAAGTGAAGGATCAGGTGTGTGGATTAAAAATACAAATAAGATCTTTTCGTATAAATTGGATTTCCCATGCACTAATAATATTGCTGAGTATGAAGCACTCCTCCTATGCTTACAATTGCTTAAACAATTAGAAGCCCAAAGAATATCAATCTTAGGAGATTCTGAATTCATCATAAGACAAATCAAACGAGAATACTCAGCTAGAAATCCAAGGCTTATGGAATATCATAATGATGCCCTTGATCTATTGAAAACCTTTGAAAATTATGAACTTATTTTCATTCCAAGAGCACTAAATAATCTAGCAAATGAACTCGCTTTTAACGCCAGCAATTGTCAAATACCTGAGATAAATCAATAGCTTAGTGTAAAAGTAAAACACAGGCCTGTTGTGCCTGATAATGAAGATCACTGGCAAGTGTTTGATTCTGACAAGCACATAGATGATTTCTTAAAATCAGAAAATGATTTCAGCATACCAATATCAGAAACTAGCCACAAAGGAAACTGTTTATATATTGAACAAATCCCAGAAGTTGAAATGACATATTCTGCTGATATAAATCATTATGAGAATCCTTTTAAAGCAGAGATAATTGACAACGCAGACCAAGAAGAATTGGAAGTTTTACAATGTAAAAATGATAAAATTCCAAGAGGTCTCACACCTTTAGAACACCTTTTCGATTTTAATGATGTAGCCAAAGAACCAAGAATGGAGCCTGTAGAAATGAATATAGAAGAGCATAACATAGGCAGTCTAGTAGAATCCAATATGATCAAAATGTCCATCACTCTTGCAGCTCACATAAAATTGCAATACATAGAGCTGTTCAAAGATTTTAAAGATGTTTTTTCTTGGGGATACAAAGACCTAAAATCATATGATACTAGCATCATCCAGCATAAAATCCCTTTGAAGGAAAATCAAAAGCCTTTTAAACAAAAACTAAGGAGAATAAACCCTATTTTATTACCTTTAGTTAAGGCAGAGATAGAAAATATGCATGCTGTTGGGATCATTGTACCAATTAGATATTCAGAGTGGGTATCAAACTTAGTTTTTGTTAGAAATAAAACAGGGGAAATCAGGCTCTGTATTGAATTCAGAAATTTAAACATAGCCTCTTTAAAAGACAACTACCCCTTACCCAAGATGGACCATATACTTCAAAGGGTAGTTGGGTCAAAAAGGATATCTCTCTTAGATGGGTTCTTGGGTTACAACCAGGTGTTAGTGCTCCCAAGTGATCAAATCAAAACTGCTTTTACCACACCTTGGGGCACCTTTATGTATGTCAAAATGCGTTTCGGACTAATGAATGTAGGGGCCACCTTCCAAAGGGCCATGGACATAGCGTTTTTTGAAGATATTTTCTATTTCATAATCATTTACCTTGATGACATAACCGTTTTCTCAAAAACTGATGAAGAACATTTGATTCACCTAAGAAATTTTTTTGAGAAGTGTAGGAAATTTGGCTTGTCATTGAATCCCAAGAAGACACTCTTCGGTCTCCAAGAAGGTAAACTTCTTGGCCATATAATTTTGGAAGAGGGAATCAAAATACACCCTACAAGGATATATGGCATATTACAAATCAGTCATCCAAGAAGCCTCAAAAAGTTGCAATCTTTCATCAGAAAGATTAATTTTCTGAGGAGGTTTATCCCTAATATTTCTGAGCTATTAAAAAACATTAAAAACATGCTTAAGAAATATGTCGGTGTAAAATGGACTTTACCAGCTAAACAATCATTCAAACTGGTCAAACAAGCTCTTACTCAAACACCAGTCCTGATTAGTCCAGATTTTACCAAATACTTTTACATCTTTTATTTTGCATCTGAGCATACAATAGCTACAGATTTACTTCAAAAGAATGACTTGGGGCAAGAACAACCAATATCTTTCTGTAGTAGGGCCTTAAGAGATGCTCCTCTCAAATACAACATCATGGAGAAGCAAGCCTTAACATTAGTGAAAGCTTTAAAAGACTTTAGGGTCTATATTTTACACTCTCACATAATTGATTTTGTTCCACATACTGTCGTCAAGGACATTCTAAGTCAAGACCCTGATGGTAAAAGGGGAAAATGGATTGCAACTATTCTTGAGTATGACTTAGAAATCAGGCTCACCAAACTAGTTAAAGGGCAAGGACTAGCAAAACTTATGGCCGAGTCTAACTTCCAAGCACTAGACATGAATATGGTAGATGTTTTGGAAGAAATAGAAGAATATACCGCTCCTTTTATTGAAGAAATTTTTTTGAATTATCCTTGGTATGCTGACATTATTTATGTGCTTTTATATTTGAATTCCCCTCCTCCTTTTTCTAAAAATAAAGCTAGATTTTTGAAACAAAAGGCTTTGAGTTTTTGCATCTTAGATGGGGTATTATATTGGAAAAATGCTGTTGGAATTTTGCTTAAATGTTTACTTGAAGATGATGCAGGAAAAATCATGCATGAGTTGCATGACAGAGAATGTGGAGGACACCTCTACTAAAACGCCACAGTGAAAAAAATTCTTAGATCTGGTTACTATTGGCCTACCCTTTTCCCAGACACTCAGAAGTTGGTCATGTCTTGCCATAAGTGTCAAATCTTTGATGGAAAAACAAAACTTTTTCCCTTACCCGTACATCCCATCAGAGTTGAGGCACCTTTTCAACAATGGGGTTTAGAATTCATTGGGGAAATTCACCCATCCTCCTCATCTCAACATAAGTGGATCCTCATAGCCACTGACTTCTTTACCAAATGGATAGAAGCTATACCCTCTAGGAATGTTAATGACTCTGTCATTATAAAGTTTCTTGAAACAAATAGCCTATCCAGATTTGGTTGTCCCAGAAAAATCATAACAGACAATGTTGCTGCTTTTAAATCTAAGGCTATGGTTTATTTCTGTTACAAATACCACATAACCTTGGGCCATTCCACTGCTTACTATCCCCAAGAAAATGGATTAGCTGAATATTCCAACAAAAGCCTCATCAATATCATTAAAAAACTATTGGAACAAAATAAAAAATCATGGCACAGTAAACTAGTTCATGCCTTATGGGCTGATAGGCTAACCACAAAGAAATCAATAAATATGTCTCCCTATCAGCTAGTTTATGGCATGGATGCATTCTTTCCCACCTCCTTAGGAGTGTCAGTCATGAAGCTCCTTCAAGAAGTACAGGTTGAAGAAAATGATATGCAGAGGAGAATCAATCAAACCATCCATTTACAGTAGACCAGAGAAGAAGTTTATGAGAGAACATAGTTGGTTCAAGAAAATATGAAAAAGCTATTTGATAAGAAAACTAAGGCAGAAAAATTCCAAGTCAGAAATGTCGTTCTTAAGTGGGATTCAAGGAGAGAAGAGAAGGGAAAACATGGCAAGTTTGAGAACTTGTGGAAAGGTCCCTATATTATTCATGCTGAAAGGGGTCACATGCATTTTTCTTGAAAGAATTGAATGGAGAGGATCTGTATGGAGGTCCTATGAATGGCAGAATGCTAAAGCATTACTTCTGCCAAGAATCATGAGTTTCAAAGCATTGTATTTTTTCATTGTAAATATCATAGTCTGAACATTGCATTCAAAGTTATATAAAAAAAAAAAAAATTCATCAAAAATACAAAAGCAAAGAAAAGAAAGAAAAGAGGGTAGATTGTCAAAAACAATAAAGGTATAGCCCCATACCAAAAAAGAGAAACAAATTCTGAAAGTGTGCAAGCTCAAATGCCACTCCTGAAGAGCACACTTCTAGTTAGTCAAACAGCTTAATCTTGACTAATTAGCATTAAATTTTCTGCTGATAGGATAGTGAATTCGATTTTCCAAACCATTTAATCTTGGCTTATCAGTAGATAGTTTAGGATAGAAATTAAAGGTTCAAACATGCTCAAAATATGAACCTAAGTTTTAAAGAGAAAATGATTCAATTCTGTTTCAAATTCCGAGTCAAGAAAGATGTAAATTTGGTTCCAATTAACTCAAAATCTGAACCAATTTTCAAAAGAAAAATAGCTCAAACAAAAGTCAAAACAGAGCTATGAAAAGAGGAAGGAAATGCTTTGAAATCTCAGATCTCAAACCTTCCATTTTTGTTTCAAATTTTCTGCAAAATAAATGTCTATGTGCAGCTTGTTTTTTATGCCATAGATCACAGTAAGTCAAACAGATTAATCTTGACTTGACTGTTTTTAAATTTATGTTGTAGAAATATAGGGAATAAAAATATGTTGGACAGTTTAACCCCAACAGATAGTAGATTAGGTAGAGAATCACATGGGCTCAACTGTTTAATCTGAGTCCATGGAGAAATAAAGAGTAGAAATAGATTAGATTTCCTGCTTTCAAAAGAATAAAATGTTGTGAAAGAGTTTGTCAATCCAAGTGCACTCTAATGAAGAAAAAATGTTATATTAGTAGGATTGGGTAGGTAGAAAGATTGTATTGATGAAGATCCATTGTTTTTATGGCTTCTAATGTGTTTTCAAAACAAGATCATCCCGACAAAGGAAGGGCAGATCAATGGATGAGGCAACTGATCAGCCTCCCAGAGAATGCAAGTCTGAAGTTCTTGATGCCTTCAAGAAGGCACCATCCCCAAGTGGAGCCACTATTAGCCACCCATAAATTCTGTCATATCAAGTGGTGGCTAAATGATTTTGGATAGCCTTCAAGAAACAATTTTGTTGCTAAAAAATTGTTGATGCTTAAATTATTTTGATAATATCCTATCCTTTGGATAATCGTCACTACTTTTCCCTTTTTCAACTCAGAAATTCTATTGTCATTACATGAAGAAAAACTTCTACAAAATCCCATTTTTCGCTTTCTTCCACCACAAAACTAACCTTCATTTTTACCCCTTTTACCCCCATAAAATCATCTATTTTCATGATTCCCCTTCTTCCATTCATGAAAATCATTTTCCATAGTTTAAAAATCATTTTTAAACTATACCGAAAACCCCAAATCCTTTGAAAATCATTGAATATCTATAAAAATCATATTTTTTACACTCAAGCCCCTTGGGCTAAGTCTTTAACCCTTCCCTTCCATACGCCCTGGTGCTGGAACCAGGCGCTAGCCTTCCAAGCGCTTATCACATCGCTCAATTATGATTAGCCCCTTCCTCTATAAACCCCCGATCATATGGTTTTCCATATAACCCAAGGCCTCGCAATTGGGCACTTGTTCGCTTTAAATTAATATTTCGCCCCCAAAGTATAAACCTTCGGTTATATTAATTTGTCGGTTTTTTATTATTATCATAAATTTTCTGCCAGTGCAAATTTTCATTCGCTCTCCACCGTCGATCTGATCTACAGATCAACGGTGCGCAATCCATCACCCCGGTGGTCCCTACCAGCCACTTACTGTTGCAAAACCAAGCGGATTTCATCGCACCGCTTTTGAGAGCGAGGTGGTTTTCCTTCGATCAGCAGCGATTCCATACACCGACCGCCACGTGTCTTGGGCCCATTTTCGAAAACCACCGTTCATCATGCGTTAAATATCGGTGATGAATTGGGCGCGATATTGACGTCCATCGTCCGATCTGAGGCCGCTCCTTGGACGGTGGTCGTACTCCGAAGAAGCCCATGCGATAACCACAGGTATGGTGCAGTCATAAAATATTTTCCCTGTCGATCTGATCTACAGATCGATGGCCCATACTCCATCACCTTGGACCCCAGTGCCACATCAACATCCACACGGCAGAGTTTAATTGGGGCGGATCTCCATGTGTTTTGCATACGGTTACCCAATACGGACCTGGGAGATTTATTCAACAAAGTTTTATTACATGTTTGATGTCCGAGCGCGTTTCTAAGGTTTATTGGCACCTGTTTTTCCACCGTTGATCGCGTGGGCCGATCTCATCCGACGACCGACGTATGTCCCGATCCCCAAACTTGATTTTAGCCATTTTTCGGCCAAAACAAAGGTTTCAAACCTTTTTCCATTTTTTTATTTTTATTTTTTAAATAACGTGACCCCTTCATGTTGTTTAGTCACCCTCAATCCCGACCGTCGATCTCTGCGTGATCAATGGCTCTGATTTAATTTCCTCCTCCACTCTCCTCTGACCTCCTCTGACCAATCTCGACCATTGGATAATGCCATCCAACGACCATGCTCTCTCCATATGTCCTTCCGAAGCAGTTAACCTATGCATGCAAGATTTCATAACGTTTTTGTATTTTTGCAGGGTTTAAAGATTTTTTCCGCTATATTTGAAGAAAATTCAAAGGCAGAGGGTGACGATCCTCCCGCCTTCGTTTCTCCAGAGGAAACCATTCGCAGGAAGTAGCTCCATGTTTCATCAATGATTCATGAGCATTGATGCCATATCATTCCTGCGCAGCCCTGCACACCAACAAAACACAGTAAAGCAGGCACAAATCAAAGAGTATCAGTGTAGAAGACAGGAACACACCAGAACATGAGACTGAGGGAAGATTTGTGGGGATCACGGCTAAGATGGGTTATCAAAAGCCTAATCCCCCAATTAAAACATAGTTTGAAGAAAATCTCAAGTGTTTTATCAACAGGAAAGCCCCCACCGCCACATCTGAGGCAAATCAATTCCTCCCGGCTACCACAAAGCCACCTGTGCCTTGAATCATTCAATCAGAAGCTAAAGTTATTGATCAGGATTAGATATTTGCCTCACAACGTAGCCAGAGAGTAAATTATGCAAACGAACTTAATGACAAAATATCAGCAGAGTTACTTTGACATCTCACAGAGCCTCAAAGGTCAAAAAGAGCTCCCACCGAGCTTAAATCTTTATGTAAATCATTTAATATAGAAGACACCTATGTAAGCTTCTTCATTGAGCCCCCAAAGGTCGAGAAGCCATTTAAATCTGTATTAATTATCTTTAGATATATTTTATCAGATCTCACCTCCTCATTCTTCTATATATACTACTGCAGAAGATGAGTGAGGGTTGTTGGTTGCTTGGTTGATAACTAGTTGTAATATTGGAACTCTCTGAAATAATACATAGTCTGTTGAAGTTGAAGAAGAAATTGAAGTCCTAGAAGCCTTGATGATGTTGTTGCATGCTTGTTACTGAGAAGGATCTATCATTGGATCCATGAGCTTCGCTGTTGGTGAAGTATTCTAAACTGTTTAATGTTTTCTCCTGTTTTCATTCAGTTCCATAATTTCTTACTACAGTAGGTTGGAAGTTTTAGGCTAAGAAATGACTCCTGGAAGCACCTTAGACATGTTCATCCTTCACTGTTTCATGTTTTCTTCTGCTGAGGTATTTTAGAGTCTTTAATCTCTCTCTTTAGTCCTCATGCTTGTTTATTTCTATGATAGTTTAAATAATATGGTTTCAGCATGATTTATGGTTCTCCCTGCTTGTCTGCTGCCACTTAAAAGGTTGTTATTAAAGTCTCCCTTTGAAGTATTTATGTTTATAGTAAGCCAAGGAGGTCTGTTCTGATCTTGCCCTTTGTCCTTACTTAAACAGTTGTCTTAAAGGTCTTTATAGTTGTAATCATAGATGTGTTAGGTGTTCCCTCTTCTATGACCGCAATTATCAATGAATCTTTTATGTTTTCTAAGTCATTTGAAATAAAATCTTTGAGGAAATAGGGTGTTCCCAAAATCTTAGATTTCATTTTAAAATTTGTTTTGAAATAATTATTTTCTTAAAGGTATGATTTGTAGAATTCATGGTTAGCCCTATCTATCAAATAGCTCTTTATTGTTCAAATTGTGTTTTCAAATTCCCATTGTTGAGAATTAAACTTCTCTTTCCAAATCATTGATGTCCATCTCATTCCAAAAACCAAAGGATCCTATGGCCAATTTAGATTTTCCCTCTGATATCCCATATCCATTGATAAGTTTTTCATGACCTCTTTTTGACACCATTTCCCAATGAAGCTACTACTTCCTCTTTCTACCTATCTTTCCTAGACCTTTCATATCCTGCTGTATCAATTCAACCAAACAAACAATCAAACACCTGCACTTAATAACTAGTCTAAAACCAATACTCTAAGCACACAAGATAAACCTTTGCAAATAAAAATTTGATAGATCCCTCTCTGAGAACAGGAGGACTAGATCTTGGAACTCTAAAGATTGGTTTTGATGTTGCCTTGTCTTTTGATTTGCCAAACTATCAAAACATGGGACACCAACAAAGGTGAAGGTTAAGGGTAATGTTAAGGTCAAGGTTACAGGTTTAGTCAAGTTAAGGTTAAGGTTAAGGGTTTGGTCAAGGTTAGGGTTAGGTTATAGCTAAGGTTAAGGTTAGGGTTAAGGTTAAGGTTAAGTGTAATATTCCAAAATTTTAGCCTCCAAGATAAATGGAATATTAGAGTTATTTTATCACTAGGTAGGTGAATAAATGGGTAGTGAGACCCATTAACCTCTTTAGAGGGATCAATAACACTCTTAATGTGAAATAAGTAAGAATACGTAGCTAATTTAAGCACCCTTGGGTGTGAACAGAGATGGGATCATGTTGATTCAGTCAACTTTGACCAAGTCAACAAATCTGTCTAGATACATTGAACTTCCTTGATGGACAACACAGTTTTGGTGGAGGACAACTTGCATGAGCTTGATGGCACATGTGTATGGGATCCAATGTGGAGAGGTTAAATTACTATATATGGAGAGGATGGGAGCCTTTGATATGGATACTTTGCATTTTATCTTTTGATCTTGTCTATTTAGACTTGGCTTCCTCTTGCTGATTAGTAGGGTCATAGTGTTGTTGAGCACAGGGTGTTCCCGAGCGGGAATCCCACCTCTTCCCTTCAGAGGCCTCTTGGGAGAGCTTGACCTGTATTTCTCCACATCTAGGCTTAAAGCCAAGCACCATTCTTCAGTCCCAGCATTATTTCTATGGCAGAATATTGCTGAGTTGTAGGGTGTTGCAGTGGAGGTTTTTTACACCACTTTTGGGTCTGTTTCTCAGTAGAAGGTGCCTTCCTTCTCCTAAGATATCAGCTAGGAATATTTCTGGGTACATTTCATATCTTGGTATTAGGACAAAGTATTTCTCATCTCCTACAGCACAGTCCCTTGCAGGAATTGCGTCATTTTGCATAGATTTTCTGCAGCAGGGTTAAAACCCTTGTTTCTGAGCTAGTTTCCTAGAGAAAGGGCCAACCCTTCTCCCGGAAAGCTAGAGGAAGGGATTATCATCCCTCTTTTATATTATTCAGCTATATTTCTGTAATTTTTCAGTAATACTGCATTTTCTAAGCTAAATATTCAGATTTTCTCTTTTTGTACTTGTACTTTCATGAAAACCTTGTCGGGTTGGCTTTATAATGCAATAAGGAGGTCAGATCTTCATTTTCTTGGCATATTGTCCCATATAGTTCCATATCCATGTTATTTTATCATTGTAATATAGGAACCCTCATAAAATAATGTTTTACATGCTTCAATCTTTTTCTGCATAATATAAGTCATGGGATTTGGCTATTTTTAAGCTGATATGAAGCTGCGAGGTCTGTTTAACATAAACCTTAACCTTAACCTAACCCTAACCTTACCCTAACCTTAAAATAACTTTACCCTCAACCTAACCTTAACCTTAACCTAACCTTAACCTTATCTTTACCTTAACTATAAAATAACCCTAACCTTGAAAAAACCTTAACATTAACCTTAACTTTACCCTTAACCTAACCTTAACCTTAACTTTGACTCTACCCTTACCTTAAGCATAACCTTCACTATAACCTAACCCTAACCTTTACCAAACCCTTAATCTTAACCTTAATCTTACCCTTAACCTTGACCTTAACCTTAACTTTAACTATAACCTAACCCTAACCTTGACCAAACCCTTAACATTAACCTTAACTTAACCTTAGCCTTAACCTTAACCTTGACCTTAACTATAACCTAACCCTAACCTTGACCAAACCCTTAACCTTTACCTAACCTTAACCTTAACCTAACCCTAACCTTAACCCTAACCATAACCTTAACTTTACCCTTAACCTAACCTTAACTTTAACCTAAACTCAACCATAAGCTTAACCTCTACCATAACCTTAACCTAACCTTAATGGTTAAGGTTAGGGTAAGGTTAATATTATGTTAAGGGTAAGGTTAAGGTTAAGGTGAAGGGTAAAGTCAAGGTTAAGGTTACATTAAGGGTAAGGTTAAGGTTTGGGCAGGGTTAGTTTATAGTTAAGGTTAAGGTTAAGTTTAAGGTTAAGGGTAAGGGTAAGGTTAAGGTTAAGGTTAAGGTTACGGGTTTATTCAGGTTAAGGTTAAGGTTAAAGTTAAGGTTAAGGGTAAGGTCAAGGTCAAGGTTAAGGTTAAGTTAAGAGTAAAATCAAGGTTAAGATTGTGTTAAGGGTTTGGTCAAGGTTAAGGTTAGGTTAAGGCTAGGGTTAGGTTATAGTTAAGGTCAAGGTTAATTTTAAGGTTAAGGGTAAGGTTAAGGTTAAGGTTAATGTTAAGGTCAATATTAAGATTAATGTTAAGGGTTTGGTCAAGGTTAGGGTTAGGTTAAGTTTAAGTTTATGGTTAATGTTAAGGTTAAGGTTAAGGTTAAGGTTATGGGAAGGCTAATGTTATGGTTAAGGTTAAGGTTAGGTTAAGGTTATGGGAAGGTTAATGTTATGGTTAAGGATAAGGTTAAGGTTAAGGGTAAAGTTAAGGTCAAGGTTAGGGTTAGGTTATAGTTAAGGTTAAGGTTAGGTTAAGGGTAAAGTTAAGGTTCAGGTTAAGGTTAAGGTTACAGGTTTAGCAAGGTGAAAGTTAAGGGTAAAGTCAAGGTTAAGGTTACGGGTTTAGCAAGGTGAAGGTTAAGGTTAATATTAGGTTAAGATTAAGGGTGAAGGTTAATGTTAAGGCTTAACCTTCACTCTAGCCTAACCTTAACCTTGACCTTAACCTTAACCTAAGCTTCCCATAACCTTTACCTTAACCTAGCTTTAACTTTAACCTTCCCCTAACCTTAACCTTAACCTAACCTTAACCTTAACCTTACCCTAACCTTAACCTTAACTTTACCCATAACCTTAACCTTACCCTTAACCTAACATTAACCTTGACCTTGACCAAACCCTTAACCTAACCTTAACCTTAGCCTAACCTAACCTTAACCTTAACCTTAACCTTCCCATAATCTTAACCTTAACCTTAACCTTGAATTTACCCTTAACAAAACCTTAACCTTAACTGTAAATTTAAGTTAACCTTACCCTTAACCTTATCTTAACCTTAACCTAACCTAATCTTAACCTTAACCCCTAACCTATCCTTACCTTAACCATAACCTTAACCTTAACCTTACCCTTAACCTTATCTTAACATTACCTTAACCATAACCCTCCCAAACCCTTAAACTTAACCTTAACCTAACCTTAACCTTACCCTTAACCTAACCTTAACCTTGAATTTACCCTTAATGTAACCTTAACCTTAACTTTAACCTTACTAAACCCGTACTCTTAACCTTATCTTAACCTTAACCTTTATTTAACCTTAAGGGTTAGGTTAAGGTTAAGGTTATGGCAAGGTTAAGGTTAACATTGACTTTACCCTTAACTTAACCTTAACTATAACCTAACTCTAACCTTGACCTTAACTTTACCCTTAACCTTGACCTTAACCTTAACCTTAACCTTGACCTTGACCTTAACCTAAACTTAACCTTAACCTAACCTTAACATAACCTTAACCTTAACCTAACCTTAACATAACCTTAACCTTAACCTAACCTTAACCTTAACCTTAACTTTACAATTAACCTAACCCGAAACTTGACCAAACCCTTAACCTTAACCTTAACCTTAACTTGACTAAACACGTAACCTTAACCTTACCCTAATATTAACCTTAACCTAACCATAACCTTGACCTTGTCCTTAACCTTAACCTTAACCTTAACTTGAATAAACACGTAACCTTAACCTTACCCTAATATTAACCTTAACCTAACCATAACCTTGACCTTGTCCTTAACCTTAACCTTAACCTTAACTATAACCTAACCCTAACCTTACCCTAACCATAACCCAACCCTAACAATAATCCTACCCTTAAACTTATCTTAACCTTAACCTTCATTATAACCTAAACTTAACCTTAACCTTAACCTGACTAAACTTGTAATGTTAACCTTACCTTAACTTAACTTTAACCTTAACCTTAATGTTAACCATAACCCTAACCTTGACCAAACCCTTAACCTGACTAAACCCATAACCTTAACCTTAACCTTAACCTGACTAAACCTGTAACCTTAACCTTAACCTAACTACAACCTTACCCTTAACCTTCACCTTAACCTTAACCTTAACCTGACTAAACTTGTAACCCTAAACCTTAACCTTGCCCTTAACCTTCACCTTAACCTTAATCTTGACTTTACCCTTAACCTAAACTTGACCTTAACTATAACCTAACCCTAACCTCGACCTTAACTTTACCCTTAACCTTTACCTTAACTTTAACATTAACCTTAACCTTAACCTTAACCTTATCTTATCCATAATCTAAATTTAACCTTAACCATAACCTAACCTTAAGTTTAACCATAACCTAACCTTAACCTTAACTTTACCTTAACCTTGACTTTACCCTTAACCTAACCTTAACCTTAACCTTAACATGACTAACCTTAACCTCACTAAACTCTTAAGGTTAGGGTAAAGTTAAAGTTAAGGTTAAGGTTAAGGCCAAGGTTAAGGTTAAGTTAGGTTAAGGTAAGGTTATGGTTAGGTTAAGGTTAAGGTTAAGGTTAGGCTAAGGATAAGGTAAGGTTACGGTTAAGGTTAAGGTTAGGTTAAGGGTAAAGTCAAGGTTAAGGTAAAGGTTAAGGTTAAGGGTAAGATTAAGGTAAGGGTAAGGTTAAGGTTACGTAAGGTAAAGGTTATGGTTAAGGTTAGGGTTAAGGGTAAAATCAAAATTAAGGTTAGTTTAAGGTTCAAGTTACGGGTTTAGTCAAGTTAAGGTTATGTCAAGGTAAAGGTTAAGGTTAAGGTTACGTTAAGGTAAAAGTTATGGTTAAGGTTAGGGTTAAGGGTAAAAACAAGGTTAAGGTTAGGTTAAGGTTATGGTCAAGGTTAGGGTTAGGTTATGGTTAAGGTCAACATTAAGGTCAAGTTAAGGTTAAATTTAAGGGTTTGGTTAAGGTTAAGGTTATAGCTAAGGTCAAGGTCAAGGTTAAGGTTAAGGTTATCATTATCGTTAAGGTTAAGGTTCGGTAAAGGTTAATGTTAAGGGTAGGTTATACTGAAGGTTAATGTTAAGACCCATAACCTTAAACCTTAACCTTAACCTAACCTTAAACTTAACCTTATCTTAACCTTAAGCTTAAGCTTAACCTAACCTAACCTTAACATTAATTTTATGCTTAACCTTACCTTAACCATAACCTTAACCTAACCTTAACCTTAACCTTACCCTTAACCTTATCTTAACCTTACCTTAACCATAACCTTAACCTTAACTATAACCTAACCCTAACCTTGACCAAACCCTTAACATTAAACTTAACCTTAACGTAACCGTAACTTTAACTAAACCCTTAACATTAACCTTAACCTTAAAATTAACATTAACCTTAACCATAACCTTACCCTAACCATAACCTTAACATTATCCTAACCCTACCCTAACCATAACCTTAACTTTAACCTTAACCTAACCTTAACCAAACCCTTAACCCTAACCTTAACAAAACCCTTAACCTTAACCTTAACCTTAACCTAACCTTAACCTTGAATTTACCCTTAATATAACCTTAACCTTAACTATAATCTAACCCTAACCTTGACCTTAACTTTACCCTTAACCTTGACCATAACCTGAACCTTGACCTCGACCTTAACCTAACCTTAAATTTAACCTAATATTACCCTTAACCTTGTTAGTGTCAGTCTAGTCATACTGCCATTAGTGATCAAAATTTCTCTTTTGCATCTGCATATTAGGTGTCTCATACCGAATAAATTTCACCATTCTGCTAGGTCATGGACTCATTGATGGTAGTAATTTTTATCAGTTTTCCCTCATGAGGTACTTGCTGATTTTCCTCCCTATGGTCTTCAGTCATTAGTCACTTTCATTCTCAAAATCATTTTAGTAGGTCATAGGATGGGTCTCATTAGTCTCTAAGGTCTCACCATGGTCAAATAAATGAGTCAAGTGTCAATAAAGATCAGCAAGGTCATGAGGAAGTCAATAAACTCAAAATTATAGCACCAGGAAGATCAGAGATATCATTCATTTAGTTTGATGTAATTTTCACCTCAAAACCATCTTTTGAGGTGAAAACATAATACTTTTCCTTTTAGCCACAATTCAGAAGCTGTTATCTCCACAAAGTGATGTCCCTGCCTTTCAGAGAAGTTTTCCGTAGCATGTTCATCACCAAATCATCTTCAAAGCAGATCCATCAGAAAGAGCCCGGAAAGAGCTTTCCTTGGTATACTAGACTCTCAAAACTGACTTCTGGATTGAATTCTATGCCTAAGTGAAGTAAAATCCTTTATATCCTCATATACCCCCTATTTTCCATTTTTCCCTTTTTAACTTTATAATACTCCCTTTAAAAAACCTTTTTCCCCCCTTTCCGATTAGAACATCGCATTATAAATATTTTATATACATATGCGATTTAAATACTTAACCACTTCCCCTTTCCATCCCCGTAAACTTTATAACAAAGTTTATGTTATATATATATAACCCCCTGCCGTATAAACCACTTCCTCGCCATGCATATAATAAAAAATTTATAATATAAATTTTAAAGTTTTATAAATCGCAATCGCAACCCTTGTCCAATCGCAATCACAATGTTTTCAAATCGCAACACTTATATGGAATGCTCCGATCAGTTCATCGCAAATATTTGTGATGCGATTGATCGCATCGCAGTTCTCCTACCTATCTTGCCCCATGAACTACTCTGTGTCCTTGATTTAATTCCTCAGCTCATGCTGTCCTTTTGTCCCATACATCCCTGAAAATTTCAGTCATTTATTAAAATCCCTTTTCCCATTTATATATCTAGCCTAAAATAAGTTCATTATTGTTTTATTGAATATCTATTCTACGGAGAGAGCCCACTCCTGTCCTTGTAGGGCTAGCTACAAGGCTGAGTGTGGTTTAGTTGTTACCCTAATTTTCCTTTTTCAGTATGAGGTTCAAATTAGGTGCTAACAAACCTAACCGTAACCTTGACTTTGACTTTACCCTTAACCTAACCTTAACCTTAACCTTAACATTAACCTAATTAAAACCATAACCTTAACCTTAACCTAACCTTAACCTTGACCTTATCTATAACCTAACCCTATCCTTGAACAAACCTTAACCTTAACCTTGAATTAACATTAACCTTAACCTTAACCATAACCTAACCTTAACCTTGACCTTAACTATAACCTAACCGTAACCTTGACCAAACCCTTAACCTTAACCTTAATCTTAATCTTAATCTTAACCTTAACCTTAACATTAATCTTAACCTTAACCTTTACCTAACCTAAACCTTAACCTAACCCTAACCTTACCCTAAAATTAACCCTAACCATAATCTTAACTTTACCCTTAACCTAACATTCACTTTAACCTAACCTCAACCATAACCTTAACCTAAGCTTAACGTTAACCTTACCCTTAACCTTATCTTAACCTTCTCTTAACCGTAACCTTAACCTTGATCTTAACTATAACCTAACCCTAAGCTTGACCAAACCCTTAACCTTAAACTTAACCTTAACTTTACCCTTAACCTAACCTTAACCTTAACCTTACCCTTAACCTTAACCAAACCTTTAACCTTAACATTAACGTGAACTTTAACCCTAACCTTAACCTTAACCTAACCTTAACCTTGAATTTACCCTTAACCTTAACCTTAACCTGACTAAACCCATAACCTTAACCTTGACCTAAACTATAACCTAACCCTAACCTTAACCTTGAGTTTACCCTTAACATAACCTTAACCTTGACTTTACCTACCCAAATTTAAGGTCAAGGTTAAGGGTAAATTTAAGGTCAAGGTTAGGGTTAGGTTATAGTTAAGGTAAAGGTTAGGTTAAGGGTAAAGTCAAGGTTAAGGTTAAGGTGAAGGTTAAGAGTACGGTTAAGGTTAAGGGTTAGGGTAAGGTTTGGTCAAGGTTATGGTTTGATTATAGTTAAGGTTAAGGCTAAGGTTAAGTTAAGGTTAATGTTAAGGGTTTGGTTAAGGTTAAGGTTAAGGGTAAAGTTAAGGTTAAGGTTAAGTTATGGTTAAGGTTAGGTTAAGGCTAAGTTAAGGGTAAATTCAAGGTTAAGGTTAAGGTTAAGGTGAAGGTTAAGGTTATAGTTAAGTTAAGGTTAAGGTTAAGGTTAAGGGTAAAGATAAGGTTATGGTTAAGGTTACGTTAAGGGTAAAGTCAAGGTTAAGGTTAGGCTAAGCTTAAGCTTAAGGTTTTGGTTAAGATAAGGTTAAGATACGGTTAAGGGTAAGGTTAGATTAAGGTTATGGTTAAGGTAAGGTTAAGTGTAAAGTTAAGGTTAAGGTTAGGTTAAGGTTAAGATAAGTTTAAGGGTAAGGTCAAGGTTAAGGTTAAAGTTAAGGTCAAGGGTAAGGTGAAGCTTAAGGATAAAGTTATGGTTATGGGAAGGCTAAGGTTAAGGATATGGTTAGTGGAAGGTTAAGGTTAAGGTTAAGCTTAAGGTTAGGGTTAAGGTTATGGTTAAGGTTAAGGTTAAGTTAAAGTTAAGGTTAAGGTTAAGTTAAAATTAAGGTTAAGGTTAAGGTTAAGGTTTGGTCAAGGTTAGGGTTAGGTTATGGTTAATGTTAAGGCTAGGTTAAGGGTAAATTCAAGGTTAAGGTAATGGTGATGGGAAGGTTAAGGTTAAGGTTAAGGGGTTAAAGTTAGGTTAAGGGTAAAGTCAAGGTAAAGGTGAAGGTGAAGGTGAAGGTTAAGGTTAATGTTAAGGTTAAGGGTTTGGTCAAGTTTAGGGTTAAGTTATAGTTAATGTCAAGGTTAGGTTAGGTTATAGTTAAATTTAAGGTTAAGGTCAAGGTTAAGGTTAAGTTAAGTTTAAGGTTAATGTTAAGGTTAAGGTCAAGGTCAATGTTAATGTTAGTGTTAGATTAACGGTAAGGTTAAGGTTAGGGTTAGGTTATAGTTAAGGTTATGGTTAGGGTAAGGTTAGGGTTAGGTTATAGTTAAGGCTAAGTTTAGGTTAAGGTTAAGGTTAAGGTTACATTAAGGTTAATGTTAAGGTTATGGTAATGGTTATGGGAATGTTAAGGTTAAGGTTAAGTTAAGTTTAAGGTTAAGGTTAAAGTTAAGGTCAAGGTTAAGGTTAAGGGTTTGGTCAAGGTCAGGGTTAGGTTATAGTTAAGGTTAAGGTTAGGTTGGGTTAAATTTAAGGTTAAGGTTAAGGTTAAGGTTAGGTTATAGTGAAGTTTAAGGTAGAGACCTGTAACCTTAACCTTGACCTTACCCTTATCCTTAACCTTAACTTTAACCCTAACCTTTACTCTAACCTTAACTTAACCGTAATCTTCAATATAACCTAACCCTAACCTTAGCCAAACCCTTAACCTTAACCTTAACCTTAACCTTACCCTTAACTTTAACCTTAACCTTAACATTACTAAAGCCATAACCTTAACCTTAACCTTAACCTTAACCTTAACCTAACCCTAACCTTGACCAAACCCTTAAACTTAACCTTGACCAAACCCTTAACCTTAAGCCTAACCTTAACCTTAACTCTTAACCTTAACCTTACCCCCTTAACCTTAACCTTAACCATAACCCTATCCTTGACAAAGTTCTTAACCTTAACCTTAACCTTAACATTAACCTCGACCTTAATGTTAACATAACCTTAACCTAACCTAACCCTAACTTTGACCAAACCCTTAACCTTAACTTTACCCTTAACCTAAAATTAACCTTAACTATAACCTAAACCTAACCTTGACCAAACCCTTAACCTTAACTTTACCCTTAACCTAACCTTAACCTTAACTATAACCTAACCCTAACCTTGACCAAACCCTTAACCTTAACATTAACCTGACTAAACACATAACCTTAACCTTAACCTTACCTTAACCGTAACCTTGCCTTAACCTAACTTTAACCTTAACCTTCCCCTAACCTTAACCCTAACCTTACCATAACGTTACCCCTAACCATAATCTTAACCTTAACCTAACCTTAATCAAAGCATTAACCATAACCTGAATCTTAACCTAACCTTAACCAAACCCTTAACCTTAACCTTAACCTTAACATAACTTTAACCTTGAATTTACCCTTAATATAACCTTAACCTTAACTATAACCTAACCCTATCCTTGACCTTAACTTTACCCTAAACCTTGACCTTAACCTAAACCTTGACCTCGACCTTAACCTAACCTTAACTTTAACCTTATATTACCCTTAACCTAACCCTAACCTTGACCTCGACTTTACCCTTAACCTAACCTTAATCTTAACTTTAACCTTAACCTAACTAAAACCATAACCTTAACCTTAACTTAACCTTAACATTGACCTAACCCGTAACCTTAACCTTAACCTTAACCTTGACCTTGACCTTGACCTTAACTATAACCTAACCCTAACCTTAACCTTGAGTTTACCCTTAACATAGCCTTAACCTTTACTTTACCTACCCAAAGTTAAGATAAGGTTAAGGTTAAGGTTAAGGTTATGGGTTTAGTAAGGTTAAGGTTAAGGGTTTGGGAAGGTTATGGTTAAGGGTAAGATAAGGTTAAAGTTAAAGTTAAGGTTAAGGTTAAGGTCAAGGTCAAGGTTAAGGGTAAAGTTAAGGTCATGGTTAGGGTTAGGTTATAGTTAAGTTTAAGGTTAGGTTAAGGGTAAAGTCAAGGTTAAGGTTAAGGTGAAGGTTAAGAGTACGGTTAAGGTTAAGGGTTATGCCTTGAATTTACCCTTAACTTAACTTTAACCTTCACTATAACCTAACCTTAACCTTAACCAAACCCTTAACCTAACCTTAACCTTAACCTTCCCATAACTGTAACCTTAACCTCAACCTTAAGCTAACCTTAACCTTAACCTTAACCTTTACCTAACCTTAACCTTAACCTTGACCTTAAGGGTAATGTTTGGTCAAGGTTAGGGTTAGGTTATTGTTAAGGTTAAGGTTAAGGTTAGTTTAAGGTTAAGGTTAAGGTTAAGTTAAGGTTAATGTTAAGGGTTTGGTTAAGGTTAGGATTAAGGGTAAAGTTAAGGTTAAGGTTAAGGGGGTAAGGTTAAGGTTAAGGTTAAGTAAAGCTTAAGGTTAGGTTAAAGCTAAGTTAAGGGTAAATTCAAGGTTAAGGTAAAAGTTAAGGTGAAGGTTAAAGTTATAGTTAAGGTTAAGGTTAAAGTTAAGGGTAAATATAAGGTTATGGTTAAGGTTACGTTAAGGGTAAAGTCAATTTTAAGGTTAGGCTGAGCTTAAGCTTAAGGTTATGGTTAAGATAAGGTTAAGGGTAAGGTTAGGTTAAGGTTATGGTTAAGGTAAGGTTACGTGTAAATTTAAGGTTAGGTTAAGGTTAAGATAAGTTTAAGGGTAAGTTTAAGGTCAAGGTCAAGGTTAAGGTTAAGGCTAAGGTTAAGGTTAAGGTCAAGGGTAAGGTGAAGGTTAAGGTTACGGTTATGGTTATGGGAAGGCTAAGGTTAAGGTTATGGTTAATGGAAGTTTAACGTTAAGCTTAAGCTTAAGGTTAAGGTTAGGGTTAAGGTTATGGTTAATGTTAAGGTTAAGTTAAGGCTAAGGTTAAGGTTAAGGTTTGGTCAAGGTTAGGGTTAGGTTATGGTTGATGTTAGGGTTAGGTTAAGGGTAAATTCAAGGTTAAGATCATGGTTATGGGAAGGTTAAGGTTAAGGTTAAGGTTTTAAGGTTAGGTTAAGGGTAAAGTCAAGGTAAAGGTGAAGGTGAAGGTGATCTAAAAATGGAATGTACTTGTTTGAGGGTGCAAGGTATCCATTTCCCATAATTTCAAATTGAGCTATACACTCCAAGTGACCTCTGAAAATGTGAGAACAAACTATTTCCTATACAGAGATGGACTGTAGGGGCATTCACCGGATGTTTCACCTTTCTAGGAAAGGATGAATCCGGAGGCTACTTGGCCCTCTACAGACTCTGCCTAAGGAAATAATATGTAAACACTTAGAAGTCTTTGACATTCACATACTTGAAATTTGATGTCTTGCGGAATAAGACAAATAACTTTCTGCAGCTGAGTAGGTGATTATGTGTATATGAAAGTTATGTATATTTGTTGTTTAACAATTTATATCAGTTTTTTTTAGCATATCATCTTCAGCAAATAAAGACATCAAAATGATAAGCAGTTCACCCCCTTCTCTGGGCTACATCTGCTGGACCAAGCCTCTCAAACTAGGCTTGTCCTCTTGTATTAAAAATGCTACAAAGGCTAATACAAGAATAAGAGTGTCTCGAAAGACAGATTTGACTGTAAATACAGAATCAGAAGATAGGAATTAGCTGAACATGCTATTTCCCAAACACTAAACAGTGAAAATTGTACCTGATACAGTACTTTTCCCCAATTGGCCCTAGTGGCCCTTTAGACTTGCAGGGAGAATTTCGAGGTGAAGATGACCTCAATTGGTTCTGAAACCTCTTCCATTCAACTCAGAAGGTCGAAAATATCAGAAACAGACTTCTGAATCACCAAAAATGGATGGACATAGCCCCCAAACAGCTCCAACACTGAAATGGCCCTCTTGGCCCTGAAAGCTTCCCTGAAGCTAAACAGTGAGAAGAATTCCTCAAAAGGAAAAACGAGCTGTAGAAATGGATTCAGAATGATGTAAAACTTCAGGAATGACCTTCGTTCCACATTCACTGGCTGCACAATTCCCAATGCAGCTCCCAAACTGATTTGGCCATAATAGCTCCTGGAACTTCCATGAAGCAAAATCACCTGCAAACGGCCTCAGATGGCTGTGAAACCTGTGCCAATGGCTTCAGGAGGTCGAAGAGACCCAAAATAAAAAAAAAATTCGTCTTCAAAGACCTCTCCTAGCAGAAGTTATGCCCACTTTACTAAACTGCCTGTTTGGGCTAAAAAATCTCCGCTAAATGTGGAAAGACTGGAGATAAGGCAGACAAATAAGCAAATGGCGCCAAAATAGAAGGGCGGACTCCGCCATTTCAACTGCGCGGTTAAACGTGGGCAATTAACGTTATGTGTTGTCACATTGCGTTCACATGAAACGCGGTCATTGCAACGGTTGTTACATAAATACAAACGTTATATTTTAAAAACCCACGTTATAATATAAACCAAAGTCATTAAACCCGCCACGTTCTGCGCGCCGATGGTTGACCTGTGGTTCCGGCCTGTAGTCCCATGGGAAGGGGCTGGCCCTTCGGGGCTGGCCCCTTTCCGGGCCCCGCCCAAACAACCACACACAACAAATATTAATCCGTCCGCACATAAAACAACAAATGCATCCGCAGCCTATTGGTAAAGTCGTTGTGTTATGAACCTTGTGGTCGGGGGTTCGAAACCTGTCGAGCCCATACAAAATTTTAAAACGCCATTTCATTCCACTTTGGGGCCCACGTGGCGGCCTCCGGGCTAGCCACGTGGCGCCTCCTGATTGGCTGCTAAGGAATATTCCCCAGAATATTCTGCGGAATATTCCACGGAATATTCCCAGAATATTCTGTGGAATATTCTTTTTTTAATAAAATTTTCCCAAAGTCAAATTTGCCATTTTTTTAATAAAATTGACAAAACTTTGAACTTGAATAACTTTTGCATACGGAGACCATTTTTCGAACCGTTCGCGGCGCCGGAATCAGGAAGACGAGCTCTATCCGGTCGTTTAGGTTCAAACCAGTTCTGAGCACTTTCATTTTTGACCATTTTACGACACTTGGTCCTGAGCTCCTGATCACACCTCCCAAATGAGAAGGCTTTTGGTCCCCAAAAGCTTACTGAAATTCTGAAACTGAACTGTAGAACAGAAAATGAGAGAATAACAACATCCTCTTCTCTTCAGCCTCCAAAAATTTCCTTGAATTGCCAACTGTTCACATGGCGAAATTTGCTGAATGAGCCATGTACTTGTGCCGAATCCCGACCAAGTTTTCTCGCCATACCAATCTGCCATACTGAAACCAACAATGACACTTGCTGAACTTTGTGCCCTCTTTGCTTTCATGCCTTTCCAACTCATGGAATCTTGCACTGCTTTGCATTGACACTTCGTTCACTGCACCAAACGACACCAAAAGCATCTTGTGCAACATATGACATCAACAACCAGTTGACAATGAGATGTGCTATACCAATGACACACAAAATCTGTAACAAGTGTGCACACAACCGACACAAGTCGATAAACAACAAGATACATCTTGACAAACATGTGTATGTATCATGTACAATGAACTATATACAGTTCGCTAATTACACATACAACCTCTATGTACATATGCAACTTCAACTCTTCTTTTCAAATACCCACAAGTACATCATCCCAAAAACATGTGGGTGAACAAGAGCTGAACCAAAAGATATTGCTGCAACATAAGTGAGTATCATACTCATCTTTTACACCTCCATGGCGAAATTTTGCAACAACAACGAAATTCTTTCAAATGAAACTGCTTTTACATGCAATCTTGCATCAACTTTTCAACTGAAATACATGCATACCAATCTGAACTTTGCATGTACAAAATGAGTAATGACTTACTGCAATAAGAAGTCCATCCACTTCTCACCAAGCCAATTCCATGGCGATTTTTGCTGCTGCAAATTTTCCTTTCCACATCAATAATGGACTCCATAGATCCACTTGCGCCAAACTGTTTGTTGGATGCAAAGTCCAAAAGTGAGAGACAACATGTCCCTTCTAAATCAAGAAGCCATAAAACACACTATTGGAGTTTGTTTTCCATAGTTAATCTTGAGGTAAATTGGATAAGGAAAATAGTCTTCAATCCTTTCCAAGACTCAGCTAACAACAACTATCCCTCCAACTCAAGAAAACTCAAACAACAAGTAGTTTGCAGAATAATAAAGCAGTCAATCTTCAACACTGCTTAAGACACCTTTCAAGCTACACAATCAAGCTAGTGATGTCAGTCAAGCAAACCTAGTGCTCCGATACCATCTGATCTGAAAATGGAATGTACTTGTTTAAGGGTGCAAGGTATCCATTTTCCATAATTTCTAATGTGAGCTATACACTCCAATTGACCTCTGAAAATGTGAAAACAAACTATTTCCTATACAGAGATGGACTGTAGGGGCATTCACCAGATGTTTCACCTCTCTAGGAAAGGATGAATCCGGAGGCTACCTGGCCCTCTACAGACTCTGCCTAAGGAAATAATATGTAAACACTTAGAAGTCTTTGACATTCACATTGAAATTTCCTGATGTCTAATAAGACAAATAATTTCTTTCAGAAATTTGAGTAGATTATGTATGAAAGTTATGTATATTTGCCGTTTAACAATTTATATCATTTTCTTTGTTTAGCATATCATCTTCAGCAAATAAAGACATCAAAATGATAAGCAGTTCGCCCCCTCCTCTGGGCTACATCTGCTGGACCAAGCCTCTCAAACTAGGCTTGTCCTCTTGTATTAAAAATGCTACAAAGGCTAATACAAGAATAAGAGTGTCTCGAAAGACAGATCTGACTGTAAATACAGAATCAGAAGATAGGAATTAGCTAAACATGCTCTTTCCCAAACACTAAACAGTGAAATTGTACCTGATACAATACTTTTCCCCAATTGGCCCTGGTGGCACTTTAGACTTGCATGGAGAATTTCGAGGTGAAGATGACCTCAATTGGTTCTGAAACCTCTGCCATTAGAATTAGAAGGTCGAAAATAGCAGAAATAGGCTTTTTAATCACCAAAAATGGATGAACATAGCCCCCAAACAGCTCCAGCACTGAAATGGCCCTGGTGGCCCTGAAAGCTTCCCTAAAGCTAAACAATGAGAAGAATTCCTCAAAAGGAAAAAAAAGCTGTAGAAATGGATTCAGAATGCTGAAAAACTTCAGGAATAACCTTCGTTCCACATTCACTGGCTGCACAATTCCCAATGCAGCTACCAAACTGATTTGGCCCTAGTGACTCCTGGAACTTCCACGAAGAAAAATCACCTGCAAACGACCTCAGATGGCTGTGAAACCTCTGCCAATGGCTTCAGAAGGTCGAAGAGACCCGAAATCAAAAAAAAAATCGTCTTCAAAGACCTCTCCTAGCAGAAGTTATGCCACATTTACTAAACTTCCAGTTTCACCTTGAGAAGCTCCACCAATTGTGGAGAAACTGTAGATAACGCCACCAAAATAAGGCAGGCCGCCAAGTGCTCCAACTGTTAACGTCTGGCATATTAAATGTAATAAGGTTTCATAAGGTGAAGCAGAGCTTTAACCGCTTGTATTGAATGTTAAACGGTTTTAATAAATATAACATATATGATATAAACCCATAACATATATCCAAAGTTTTCCTCTGCAGCGCGCCGATTTGTTATTGATATGGTTCCGCGCCTGTGGTTATGGGAAGCTGGCCTCGGGGCTGGCCCTTTTCCGGGCCCCAACAAACAACTACACACAACAAATATTAATCCGTCCGCACATAAAAACAACAAATGCATCCGCGGCCTATTGGTAAAGTCGTTGTGTTATGAACTTGTGGTCGGGGGTTCGAAACCTGTCGAGCCCATACAAAATTTTAAAACGCCATTTCATTCCACTTTGGGGCCCACGTGGCGGCCTCCGGGCTAGCCACGTGGCGCCTCCTGATTGGCTGCCAAGGAATATTCCCCAGAATATTCTGTGGAATATTCCACGGAATATTCCCAGAATATTCTGTGGAATATTCTTTTTTTTAATAAAATTTTCCCAAAGTCAAATTTGCCATTTTTTAATGGAAATTGAGAAAACTTTGAACTTGAATAAATTTTGCATACGGAGACCATTTTTCGAACCGTTCGCGGCGCCGGAATCAGGAAGACGAGCTCTATCCGGTCATTCAGGTTCAAACCAGTTCTGAGCACCTTCATTTTTGACCATTTTACGACACTTGGTCCTGAGCTCCTGATCAGAAGGTGAAGGTTAAGGTTAATGTTAAGGTTAAGGATTTGGTCAAGGTTAGGGTTAAGTTATAGTTAATGTCAATGTTAGGTTAGGTTATAGTTAAAGTTAAGGTTAAGGTTAAGGTCAAGGTCAAGGTTAAGTTAAGGTTAAGGTTAAGGTTAAGGTCAAGGTCAAGGTTAAGGTTAGTGTTAGGTTAATGGTAAGGTTAAGGTTAGGGTTAGGTTATATTTAAGGTTATGGTTAGGGTAAGGTTAGGGTTAGGTTATAGTTAAGGTTAATTTTAGGTTAAGGTTAAGTTAAGTTTAAGGTTAAGTTTAAAGTTAAGGTCAAGGTTAAGGTTAAGGGTTTGGTCAAGGTTAGGGTTAGGTTATAGTTAAGGTTAAGGTTAGGTTGGGTTAAAGTTAAGGTTAAGGTTAAGGTTAAGATTAAGGTTAAGGTTAAGGTTAGGTTATAGTGAAGGTTAAGGTAGAGACCCGTAACCTTAACCTTGACCTTACCCTTATCCTTAACCTTAACTTTAACCCTAAACTTGACTTTACCCTTAACTTAACCTTAACGTTCACTATAACCTAACCCTAACCTTGACCAATCCCTTAACCTTAACCTTACCCTTAACTTTAACCTTAACCTTAACCTTACTAAAGCCATAACCTTAACCTTAACCTTAAACTTAACTATAACCTAACCCTAACCTTGACCAAACCCTTAACCTTAACCTTAACCTTAACCTCCCCTAACCTTAACCCTAGCCTTAACCTTAACCTTAACCTTAAATCTTAACCTTAACCTCATCCCCTTAACCTTAACCTTAACCATAACCCTATCCTTGACAAAATTCTTAACCTTAACCTTAACCTTAACCTTAACATTAACCTTGACCTTAACGTTAACATAACCTTAACCTAACCTAACCATAACCTTGACCAAACCCTTAACCTTAACTTTACCCTTAACCTAAAATTAACCTTAACTATAACCTAACCCTAACCTTGACCAAACCCTTAACCTTAACTTTACCCTTAACCTAACCTTAACCTTAACTATAACCTAACCCTAACCTTGACCAAACCCTTAACCTTAACATTAAACTGACTAAACGCATAACCTTAACCTTAACCTTACCTTAACCGTAACCTTGCCTTAACCTAACTTTAACGTTAACCTTCCCCTAACCTTAACCCTAACCTTACCATAATGTTACCCCTGACCATAATCTTAACCTTAACCTAACCTTAATCAAACCATTAACCGTAACCTTAATCTTAACCTAACCTTAACCAAACCCTTAACCTTAACCTAACTTTAACCTTGAATGTACCCTTAATATAACCTTAACCTTAACTATAACCTAACCCTATTCTTGACCTTAACTTTACCCTTAACCTTGACCTTAACCTAAACCTTGACCTCGACCTTAACCTAACCTTAAATTTAACCTTATATTACCATTAAGGTAACCCTAACCTTGACCTTGACTTTACCCTTAACCTAACCTTAATCTTAACCTTAACCTTAACCTAAATAAAACCATAAGCTTAACCTTAACCTAACCTTAACCTTGACCTAACCCGTAACCTTAACCTTAACCTTAACCTTAACCTTGACCTTGACCTTAACTATAACCTAAAGCTAACCTTAACCTTGAGTTTACCCTTAACATAGCCTTAACCTTGACTTTACCTACCCAAAGTTAAGATAAGGTTAAGGTTAAGGTAAAAGTTAGTTTAAGGTTAAGGTTAAGGTTATGGGTTTAGTAAGGTTAAGGTTAAGGGTTTGGGAAGGTTAAGGTTAAGGGTAAGATAAGGTTAAGGTTAAGGTTAAGGTCAATGTCAAGGTTAAGGGTAAAGTTAAGGTCATGGTTAGGGTTAGGTTATAGTTAAGGTTAAGGTTAGGTTAAGGGTAAAGTCAAGGTTAAGGTTAAGGTGAAGGTTAAGAGTACGGTTAAGGTTAAGGGTTATGCCTTGACTTTACCCTTAACTTAAATTTAACCTTCACTATAACCTAATCTTAACCTTGACCAAACCCTTAACCTAACCTTAACCTTAACCTTCCCATAACCATAACCTTAACCTCAACCTTAAGCTAACCTTAACCTTTACCTAACCTTAACCTTAACCTTGACCTTAAGGGTAAGGTTTGGTCAAGGTTAGGGTTAGGTTATTGTTAAGGTTAAGGTTAAGTTAAGGTTAATGTTAAGGGTTTGGTTAAGTTTAAGATTAAGGTTAAGGTTAAGGGTAAAGTTAAGGTTAAGGTTAAGGTTAAGGGGGTAAGGTTAATCTTAAGCTTAAGTTAAGCTTAAGGTTAGGTTAAAGCTAAGTTAAGGGTAAATTCAAGGTTAAGGTTAAAGTTAAGGTGAAGGTTAAGGTTATGGTAAAGGTTAAGGTTAAGGTTAAGGTTAAAGATAAGGTTATGGTTAAGGTTACGTTAAGGGTAAAGTCAAGGTTAAGGTTAGGCTAAGCTTAAGCTTAAGGTTATGGTTAAGATAATGTTAAGGGTAAGGTTAGATTAAGGTTATGGTTAAGGTAAGGTTACGTGTAAAGTTAAGGTTAGGTTAAGATTAAGATAAGTTTAAGGGTAAGGTTAAGGTCAAGGTTAAGGTTAAGGCTAAGGTTAAGGTTAAGGTTAAGGTCAAGGGTAAGGTGAAGGTTAAGGTTACAATTATGGTTATGGGAAGGCTAAGGTTAAGGTTATGGTTAGTGGAAGTTTAACGTTAAGCTTAAGCTTAAGGTTAGGGTTAAGGTTAAGGTTAAGTTAAGGTTAAGTTAAGGTTAAGGTTAAGGTTAAGGTTTGGTCAAGGTTAGGGTTAGGTTATGGTTAATGTTAGGGTTAGGTTAAGGGTAAATTCAAGGTTAAAGTCATGGTTATGGGAATGTTAAGGTTAAGGTTAAGGGGTTAAGGTTAGGTTAAGGGTAAAGTCAAGGTAAAGGTGAAGGTGAAGGTGAAGGTTAAGGTGAAGTTTAATGTTAAGGGTTTGGTCAATGTTAGGGTTAAGTTATAGTTAATGTCAAGGTTAGGTTAGGTTATAGTTAAAGTTAAGGTTAAGGTCAAAGTTAAAGTTAAGGTTAAGGTCAAGGTCAAGGTTAAGGTTAGTGTTAGGTTAATGGTAAGGTTAAGGTTAGGGTTAGGTTATAGTTAAGGTTATGGTTAGGGTAAGGTTAGGGTTAGGTGATAGTTAAGGTTAAGGTTAAGGTTAAGGTTACGTTAAGGTTAATGTTAAGGTTATGGTGATGGTTATTGGAAGGTTAAGGTTAAGGTTAAGGTTAAGTTAAGTTTAAGTTTAAGGTTAAGGTTAAGGTTAAGGTTAAGGGTTTGGTCAAGGTTAGGGTTAGGTTATAGTTAAGGTTAAGGTTAGGTTGGGTTATTGTTAAAGTTAAGGTTAATGTTCATCTTAAGGTTAAGGTTAAGGTTAGGTTATAGTGAAGGTTAAGGTTAAGACCCGTAACCTTCACCTTGACCTTACCCTTATCCTTAATGTTAAATTTAACCCTCACCTTGACTTTACCCTTAACTTAGCCTTAACCTTCACTATAACCTAACCCTAACCTTGACCAAACCCGTAACCTTAACCTTACCCTTAACGTTAACCTTAACCTTAACCTTACTAAAGCTGTAACCTTAACCTTAACCTTAACCTTAACTATAACCTAATCCTAACTTTGACCAAACCCTTAACCTTAACCTTGACCAAACCCTTAACCTTAACCTTAACCTTCCCCTAACCTTAACCTTAACTCTTAACCTTAACCTTAACCCCTTAACCTTAACCTTAACCTTAACCATAACCCTATCCTTGAAAAAATTCTTAACCTTAACCTTAACCTTAACCTTAACATTAACCTTGACCTTAATGTTAACATGATCTTAAGCTAACCTAACCCTAACGTTGACCAAACCCTTAACCTTAACTTTATCCTTAACCTAAAATTAACCTTAACTATAACCTAACCCTATCCTTGACCAAACCCTTAACCTTAAATTTACCCTTAACCTAACCTTAACCTTAACTATAACCTAACCCTAACCTTGACCAAAACCATAACCTTAACATTAACCTAACTAAACATGTAACCTTAACCTTATCCTTACCTTAACCTTAACCTTGCCTTAGCCTAACTTTAACTTAAACCTTCCCCTAACCTTAACCCTAACCTTACCATAACCTTACCCCTAACCCTAATCTTGACCAAACCCTTAACCTTAAACTTAACCTTAACCTAACCTTAACCAAACCCTTAACCTTAACCTTACCCTTAACCTTCACCTTAACCTTAACCTTAACCTGACTAAACCTGTAACCCGTAACCTTAACCTTACACTCAACCTTCACCTTAACCTTAACCTTGACTTTACCCTTAACCTAACCTTAACCTTAAATATAACCTAACCCTAACCTTGACCTTATCTTTACCCTTAACCTTGGACTTAACCTTAACCTTAACCTTGACCTTGACCTTAACCTAACCTTAACCTTAACCTTAACCTTAACCTTATCTTACCCTTAACCTAACCTTAACCTTAACTATAACCTAACCCTCACCTTACCCTAATCTTAGCCTTAACCTAACCTTAACCGTCCCCTAACCTTAACCTTAACTTTACCAACTTAACCTTAACCTTAACTTAACCTAACCTTAACCTTAACCTTAACCAAACCCTTAACATTGACTTTAACCTTAACTGTAACCTTAACCTTAACCTGAATAAACCCATAACCTTAACCTTAACCTAACCTTAACATTAACCTTAACTTGAGGTTGAGATTGTTAGCCACCTATAAATTTTGTTATACCAAGGGGTGGCTAGACTTTGTCTGCAATCTGCATTAATTATCCTTTGAATTAATCTGCATTTATGTTTCACTATTAGCCCTAAAGTAATTGTTGTTCACCAAGAGAAAATTACTTATAAAGCTCCATTTCTCACCATTTACCTCTCCATTCCAATCCCACAAACTCTCCATTTTCATCCTTTCTTCCCTCACAAAATCCCTCAAAAAACACCATCATCTAACCCTCAAAACATCCTAATCCTCTTTAAAACGTTATATTTTACCTTATTTCGTTTTAAAAAAACCTTTTCTTTCACCTATCGGAACTCTGTTTTGGTCTTGAAAATCCCTATTTTTGGCCTAAAAACACCCTTTTACACTCTAAGGGTCTTAAGCCCCTGAGGGCTTATTACCTTTAAGCCTTTTCCTCATATAACCTAAGCCCCGAAATCGAGCGCTTAAAGGCCTAAGAACCCTTTCTGAAACCTTATTTCTTTTTTATTTTTCCATTCCCCGATGTTAAGGTTAAAATAAATGTGGATTGTTGATCTCTTCAGATCAACGGCCATCGGGCGCCCATTTATTTCCCGTCCCTTTTTCCCATTTCAAAATCCTTCGCTTCCTCTCTTAATCATCACCGTCCATTCTATAAATCCAACAGCCAAGATCTATCCCGATGTTCAAACACTCTCGACAACCCACCCGCTCCACGACAAAGAAGAACACATCATCGTCGGGCCCACTACATTCCTCATCCATGCAACTCTCCCATTGCGCTCATTCCGCGCCATTGGATCTAGAGCCTCCGATCCAATGGTCGATGATGCGAGTCACAAAATTTTTGCGCCCAAAGGCTAAAAATAATTTTTTTTGCGAAATGGGTGGTATTGGAAGGGACAGGTGTCAAGTGATGTATGGAATCGCATTTTTTTCTGCAAAACCACCTCCCCCTATTTTATTTTGTGAGAACCACCCCTGGTTTTCCGCCATACTGCTTCCCTTCACAGCGTCACTTTCATTTTTAATCCCAGCCGTTGATCTCTGAGATCGCACGGCCCATATTATATCACGATCTTAATTCATTTTTTTCCCATCTCTCCTCCGCTGCGCTCATCGAACGATCTCCACCGTAGATCACTTGGATCTAACAGTCCTCGTTCCTCATCCCACTTAAACCCCATCGGACCTGGTTAGCTTCTTTGCCAAGGTTTTCTTCCATTTTTCTGCTGCATCCATTTCGTCCTCACGGCTCCGACCGCTTCCATAAACCCTTATAAGCAGTTCTAAACCAAATTTCGCAGGATTTAAGTAATGTTTGTTTGTTTTTATTCAGGTTTAATGAAGATTAAGGTAAACCCTCCCGCAGCCATTACTGTGTTATTATGGGCTAAGGATGACGATCCTCACAGCCTTTTATACAAATTAAAAGGGTTTAAAGTGATAATTATATGTTTTTAGAAGATTGATAAGTCATGATTATCGGCTTTTTGAAAAAATTATTTAACAAACCCTCTGCGCACCTGTAAGCAGCAAAACATAGTCACCATCAAATAAATGAAAGAATATTAGTGTTAAGATGAAGATCAGAGCATAATCAAAGGTTTAAAGATGTTAATCAAAGCTTAAAGGATCAAGGCATGAAATCCAGAATCAAAGGCCTTATCCACAAATCAGAGCTAGGAGACCTCGAATGCCACATCAAAGGGGCTAATTGAATTCCCAACTACAACATTGCCACCTGCAGCCTCTCTGCCTCAAAGGAATACCCAGATCAAATGTCAGTTTGAAACATTAAAGCCAAAGACAGCTGAACAGTTATTACAAGCAAAATAAATATCCCAACTGTCAGTAGAAGTTATTGTAAAGATAAGAAGAGCCTTAAAGTCAATCTTCTTACCCACTAAGCCTAAAAATCAGAAACAAAGTAAATGAAATAGAGTTGTAATTCAATGCATTCCTGCCTTATGCCTTGCATGGTTTTCAAGGCTAGGAGTTGCATTTAGTATAGAATTAATTACACTTCAACCCTAGGAAATCTTCCACCTCCTCATTTCCTTATAAAATCTCCTTGAGGAGCATATTGTAAAAGGTTGGTTGGTCACTAGTTGTAACATTGGAACTCTTTGAAATAATACATAGTCTGTTCGAAGTTGAGGAAGAAATTGAAGTCTTGGAAGCTTGATGATGTTGTGACATGCTTGTTCTTGAGAAGGCTCTATCATTAGATCCCTGAGATTGGCTGTTGGTGATGTATTCTGAACTGTCTACTATCTTTCCTATTTTCATTATGTTTCATAAATTCTTACTACAATAGGGTGAAAAGTTTAGGCTAAGAAATGACTCCTGGAAGCACCTTAGACCTATTATCCTTCACTATTTTATGTTTTCTTCTGCTGAGGTACTTTAGAGTCTTTAAACTTTCTCTTTAAGTACTCATGCTTGTTTATTTCTCTAATAGCTCAAATAGTTGGTTCCAACATGATTTATGGTTTTCCCTGCTTGTCTGCTGCCACTTGAAAACTATTTTTGAAGTCTCCCTTTGAAGTACCATTGTTTATAGTTAGCCAAGGAGGTTTGTTTCGATCATACCCTTTGTCCCTGCTTGAATAATTGTTTTAAAGGTCTTTATAGTTGCGATCATAGATGTGTTAGGTGTTCCCTCTTCTATGAATGCAATTAATTATCAGTGAATATTTTATGTTTTCTAAGTCCTTTGAAATAAAATCTTTGAGGAAATAGGATATGCTCCCGAATGTTCGATTTCATTTTAAAAGTTGTCTTAAAGTCATTATTTTCTTAAAGTGTGGTTTGTAGAATTCATGGTTAGCCCTATCTATAAAATACCTCTTTATTGTTCAATTTATATTTTTAAGTTCCCTTTGTTGAGAATTCAAACTCTCTTTTCAAATCATTGATGTCCATCTTATTCACAAAAACTAAAGGATCCTGTGGCCAAGTTAGATTTTCCCTTTGATATCCCATATCCATTTATGAGCTTGTTATAACCTCTTCTTGACTCCATTGCCTAATGAATCTAACACTTCTTCTTTCTATCTATACCACCTAGAACTTTCATGTTCTGCTATACCAATTCAACCAAACAAACACTTGCACTTAATAACTAGTCTAAAATCAATACTTAAAAGCAAACAAGATATATCTTTGCAAAACATTTGAGAGATCCCTCTCTGAGAACAGGAGGACTAGATCCTAGAACTCTAAAGATTGGTTTTGATGTTGTATTGTCTTTTGGTTAGCCAATCTATCAAAACACAGGAATCCCAATAGAGATTATCATTAAGGTTAAGGCTAGGGATAAGTTAAGGTTAAAGGTAAGGTTAGGGTTAAGGTTATGGGTTTATTCACGTTAAGGTTAAGGTCAACGTTAAGTTTAGGTTAAGGGTAAAATTAAGGTTAAGAAGAAGGTCAATGGTAAGTTTAAGGCTAAGGTTACGAGTTTAATGAGGTTAAGTTAGGGTTAGGTTATAGTTAATGTTAAGGTTAGGTTAAGGGTAAAGTTAAGGTTAAGGTTAGGTTAAGGTTAAGATAAGGTCTTAAGGTTAAGGTTAAGTTATAAGGTTAAGGGTAAGATTAGGTTAAGGGTAAAGTTAAGGTTAAGGTTAGGGGAAGGTTAAGGTTAAAGTTAGGTTAAGGTTAAGGTTATAGGTTTAGTTAGGTTAAGGTTAAGGTTAAGGGTTTGGTCAAGGTTAGGGTTATGTTATGGTTAAGGTTAAGGTTAGGGAAAGGTTAAGGTTAAGGTTAAGGTTAAGGGTTTGGTAAAGGTTAGGTTATAGTTAAGGTTAAGGTTAGGTTAAGGTTACGGTTAAGGTAAAGGTTATGGGTTTAGTCAGGTTAAGGTTGAGGTTAAGGTTAGGTTAAGGATAAGGATAAGGTTAAGGTTAGGTTAAGTTTAAGGTTAAGGTTAAGGTTAATGTTATGTTTAAGGCTAATATTAGGTTAAGATTAAGGTTAAGGTTAGGATAAGCTTAAGATTAGGTTAAGGTTAAGGTTAAGGTTAGGTTAAGGGTGAAGGTTAAGGGTAAGGTTAAGGTTAAGGTTAGGTTAAGTTCAAGGTTAAGGTTATGTTAAGGGTAAAGTCAAAGTTAGGGTTAAAGTTAAGCTTAAAGTTAAGGGTAAGGTCAAAGTTAAGGTTACGGGTCTTAACCTTAACCTTCACTATAACCTAACATTAAATATAACCTAACCATAACCTTAACAAAACCTTAACCTTAACCTTAACTTAACTGTAACCTTAACCTTAACCTAACCTTATCCATGACCTTAACTATAACCTAACCCTAACCTTGAACAAACCTTAACCATAACCTTAACTTAACCTTAACCATAACCTTAACCTTCCCATAACCACAACCTTAATCTTAACTTTAACCTTAACCTTAACCTTACCCTTACTTAACTATAACCTTACCCTTAACCTCAACCTTGACCTTGACTATAAGGTAACCCTAACCTTAACCTTAATCTTAACATTAATTTCACCCTTAACCTAATATTAACCTTACCCTAACCTTACCCTTAACCTTAACCTTAACCTCAGGTTAAGATTATGGTTAAGGTTAAGGTTAAGGATAAGTTAAGGTTAAGGGTAAGGTTAAGGTTATGGTTAAGGTTACAGCTAAGGTTAAGATTAAGCGTTTGGTTAAGGTTAGGGTTAGGTTATAGTTAAGGTCAAGGTTAAGGTTAAAGTTATAGTTAAGGGTAAAGTTAAGGTTAAGGGTAAAGTTAAGGTTAAGGTTAAGGTTAAAGTTAAGGTTGATGATAAGGTCAAGGTCAAGGTTAAGGTTAAGTAAAGGTTAAGATAAGGTTAAGGGTAAGATTAAGGTTAAGGTTAAGGGTTTGGTTAAGGTTAGGATTAGGTTATAGTGAAGCTTAAGGTTAAGTTAAGGGTAAAATAAAGGTTAGGGTTAGGTTAAGGTTAATATTAGGTTAAGGGTAAAGTTAAGGTGAAGGATAGGTTAAGGTTAAGGTTATAGTTAAAGTAAATGTAAGAAAAGGTTAAGGGTAAGGTTAAGGTTACAGGCTTAATCAGGTTAAGGTTAAGGTTAATATTAGGTTAAGGGTAAGGTTAAGGTTAAGTTTATGGGTTTGGTCAAGGTTAAGGTTAAGGTTAAGGTTAAGGTTAAAGATAAGGTTAAGGTTAGGTTATAGTGAAGGTTAACGTTAAGACCCATAACCCTAACTTTAACCTTAACCTTGACTTTACCCTTAACCTAACCCTAACCTTAACCTTAACCTTAACCTAACTATAACCTTAACCTTAACATAAACCTTGACCTTAACTATAACCTAACCCTAACCTTGACCAAACCCTTAACATTAACTTTAACCTTAACCTTTACTTAACCTTTACCTTGACCTTAAACTTAATCTTAACCTTACCCTTAAGGTTAACATTAACCTTAACCTAAATCTTAACATTAACCTTATCATAACCTTACCCTAACCTTAACCTTAACTTTACCCTTAACCTAACCTTAACCTTATCTTAACCTTAACTATAACTTAACCCTAAACTTGACAAAACCTTAACATTAACCTTAACTTTACCCTCAACCTAACCTTAACCTTAACCTTGACTTCACCCTTAACTTAAGCTTAACTTTCACTCTAACCTAACCTTAACCTTGAGAAAACCCTTATCCTTAACCTTAACCTTACCCTTAACCTTGACCTTAACCTTAACTATAACCTAACCCTAACCTTGACCAAACCCTTAACATTAACCTTAACTTAACCCTAACCTTAACCTAACCTTAACCTTGACCTTAACTATAACCTAACCCTAACCTTGACCAAACCCTTAATCTTAACCATAAACTGACTAAACTCTTAAGGTTAGGGTAAAGTTAAAGTTAAGGTTAAGATCAATGTCAAGGTTAAGCTTAAGTTAGGATAAGGTAAGGTTATAGTTAGGTTAAGGTTAAGGTTAAGGGGGTAAGCCTTAACCTTAACCTGACTAAACCTGTAACCTTAACCTTAACCTTAACCTAACATTAACCTTAACTAAACCCTTAACCTTAACCTTACCCTAACCTTAACTTTAACCTTACCCTTAACTTTCACCTTTAACCTTAACCTAATCCTAACCTTGTCCTAAACTTTAACCTAACCTTAACCTTAACCTTACCTTAACCTTAACCTTAACCTAACCTTAACCTTAAATTTACCCCTAACCTAACCCTAACCTTAAGGTCAAGGTTAGGGTTACGTTAAGGGTAAAGTTTAGGTTATGGTTAGGGTAAGTTTAGTTTAACGTTAAGGTTAAAGTTATGCTTAAGGTAAGGTTAAGGTCAAGGTTAAGTTAAGTTAAGGTAAGGTTAAGGTTATGGTTAGGTCAAGGTTAAGGGTTTAGTCAGGTTAAGGTTAAGGTTAAGGGTTTGGTCAAGTTTAGGGTTAGGTTAAGGTTAAGGGTGAAGGTTACAGGTAAGGTGAAGGTTAAGGTTAGGCTTAACGTTTTGGTTAAGGTTAAGGTTACGGTTAGGTTAAGGGTAAATTTAAGGTTATGGTTAAAGTTAAGGTTAGGTTAAAGTTAAGGTTAGGTTATACTTAAGGTCAAGGTTAGGTTAAGGTTAAGGGTAAGGGCAAGGTCAAGGTTAAGGGTAAAGTCAAGGTTAAGGTGAAGGTTAAGGGTAAGGTTAAGGTTAAGGTTAAGGATTTAGTCAGGTGAAGGTTAGGGTTAAGGGTAAGGTTAAGGTTAAGGTTACAGGTTTAGTCAAGTTAAGGTTAGGGTTAAGGGTAAGGTTAAGGTTAAGGTTAGGGGAAGGTTAAGGTTAAAGTTAGGTTAAGGTAAGGGTTTGGTCACGGTTAAGGTTAAGGTTAAGGGTTTTTTCAAGGTTAGGGTTAGGTTAGAATTAAGGTTAATGTTACGTTAAGGGTAATATAAGGTTAAGGTTAAGTTTAAGGTTAAGGTTAGGTTAAGGTCAAGGTCAAGGTTAAGGTTAAGGGTAAAGCCAAGGTTAAGGTTAAGGTTAATGTTAGGGTAAAGGTTGAGGTTAAGGTTAAGGTTAATGGTTTGGTCAAGGTTAGGGTAAAGTTAAAGTTAAGGTTAAGGTTATGTTAACGTTAAGGTTAAAGTTAGATTAAGGGTAATGTCAAGGTTAAGGTTATGGTTATGGGAAAGTTAAGGTTAAGGTTAAGGTTAAGTTAAGGTTAAGGTCAAGGTTAGGGTTAGGTTATAGTTAAAGTCAAGGTTAAGGTTAATGTTAAGGTTAAGGTTAAGGGTTTGGTCAAAGTTAGGGTTAGGTTGTAGTTAAAGTTAAGGGTAAGGTCAAGGTTAAGTGTAAGGTTAAGGTTAAGGTTAAGTATTTGGTCAAGGTTAGGGTTAGGTTATAGTGAAGGTTAAGCTTAAGTTAAGGGTAAAGGTCAAGGTTAACGTTAAGGGTTTGGTCAAGGTAAGGGTTAGGTTATAATTAAGGTTAAGCTTAAGGTTAATTTTACAGGTTTAGTCAGGTTAAGCTTAAGGTTAAGGGTTTGGTCAAGGTTAAGGTTAAGGTTATTGTTAAGGTTAGGGAAAAGTTAAAGTTAAGGTTAAGGTTAGGTTAACTTTAAGGTTAAGGGTTTGGTCAAGGTTAGGGTTAGGTTAAGGGGGTAAGTTTAATGTTAAGGTTAAGGTTTTGGTCAACATTAGGGTTAGGTTATAGTTAAGGTCAAGGTTAAGGTTAAGTTATAGTTAAGGTTAGGGTTAAGGTTAAGGTTAAGGTTAGGGTAATGTTAAAGTTAAGGTTAAGGTTAGGTTAAGGTTAAGGTTAAGGGTAAGGTTAAGGGTTTGGTCAAGGTTAGAGTTAGGTTAAGAGGGTAAGGTTAAGGTTAAGGGTTTGGTCAAGGTTAGAGTTAGGTTAAGAGGGTAAGGTTAAGGTTAAGTTAATATTAAGGTTAAGGGTTTGGTCAAGGTTAGGGCTAGGTTATAGTTAAGGTTAAGGCTAGGGTTAGGTTATAGTTGTGGTCAAGGTTAAGGTTAGCTTAAGGTTAATATTAGGTTAAGGGTAAAGTTAAGGTTATGGTTAGGGTAAGGTTAAGGTTAAGGGTAAAGATAAGATTATGGTTAAGGCTAGAGGTCAAGGTTAATGTTAAGTTAGGTTAAGGTAAGGTTAAGTTAACGGTTATTTTAAGGTTAAGGTTAGATTAAGTTAAGGTTAAGGTTAGGTTAAGGGTAAATTTAAGGTTAAGGTTAGGTTAAGGTTAAAGTTAATTTAAGGTTAAGGTTGAGGGTAAATATAAGGTTATGGTTAAGGTTATATTTAGGGTTAGGTTATAGTTAAGGCTACGATTAAGGTTAAGGTTAGGTTAAGGGTAAAGTTAAGGTTAAGGTTAAGGTTTGGTCAGGTTAAGATTAAGGTTAAGGTTAAGGTGAAGGTTAAGGGTAAGGCTAAGGTTAACGTTACGTTAAGGTTAAGGTTAGGTTAAGGTTAAGGTTTTGGGATGGTTAAGGTTAAGGTTAAGGGTTTGGTCAAGGTTAGGGTTGGGTTATAGTTAAGGTCAATGTTAAGTTTATGGTTAAGGTAAGGTTAAGATAAAGTTAAGGGTAGGGGTTTAGTAAGGTTAAAGTTCATGTTAAGGTCAAGGTCAAGGTAAGGTGAATGGTAACGTTTAGGTTAACCTTGAACATGACCTTAACCTTAACCTTAACATTAACCTTACCTTAACCTTATCTTTAACCTTCACCTTCACCTTAACTTGACCTTAACCTTAACCTAACCTTAACCTAACCTTAAAATTAACCCTAACCTTAACCTTGACCTTAACATAAGCATTAAACTTAACCTTAACCTTAACCTTAATCTAAACCTTAACCATAACCTTAACATTAACCTTATCCTTAACCATAGCCTTGACTTTACCCTTAACATAACCTGAACCTTGACCTTAACCTTAACATCAACCTTAACCGGACTAAACTTGTATCCTTAACCTTACCCTTAACTATAGCCTAACCCTAACCTTGACCAAAACCTTAACCTTAACCTTAACTTTAACCTTAACCTTCCCGTTACCTTAACCCTAACCTTAAACTTAACTTTACCCTTAACCTAACCTTAACCTTAACTTTACCCTTAACCTAATCTTAACCTTAACCTAACATTAACCTTACCCTTAACCTTGACCCTAACCTTAGCTTAACCTAACCTTAACTATAACCTAACCCTAACCTTGACCAAACACTTAACCTTAACTGTAATGATCCTAACACAGAATTTTAATTCGTAGACAAATTATTCAGAAACAATGATGTATTTCCATGATATGTAAAGTTCCATACATAGAGAATTAATTGCAGCAAATTTTATACAGCAGTAATGTATGTAATGAAATCAGCAATGAAATTTTTAATTGAGAAACAATCAAATACATAAGAGAAATACCTGGTACATAGTTGATGGTTTGATGGTTTTGATGATGGCTCTCCTCCCGTGATGCAGATGTTAGATAGATAAACATTTTATCGAAACAACCAAGTCCTCCCAGCCAATCTGGGAATAATCCCAGACTCAGAGGATGTCTCCTCTGCCCCCGTGCCCAGATATCCAAGAAGAACAGAGACTCCTAGCAGTTCAATCTCACAATATGCAGTTCAATCTCACAGTATTTCAGCAGAATTCCCTTCCTTTTTTTCCTCCTCCAAAACCTCCATATTACCTCCCTTAAATAAGTTCCATCCACCGCCTCCAACTTCTGAGGTCTTTTCCTCTATTAATGGTGATATTATATGTATTTATGGTGGTGTGATCTTTTCATTAATGTGGATGTAAATAATCTTCCCCTACCGCCTCTTTCCTCTCGAGGTCTTATCCACCTAAATGTTGGTATTACATGTTTTTTATGGTGATGTGATCCACATTAATGTGGGTACGAATATATTTATGGAGGTGACTTATACGGTTGTCTTATGTATGGAGTATGTGTCTTTACATTACTTAATGAATTAACTTTATTATGTCATTTTCCTTTATTAGTCCTTTTCACATAATTTTTACTTACTTAAAATTTAATATTAATCCAAAATCTTAATATTAAATTCCTCACTTATGAAATTTTGATATTAGTAGGTGGGTGTACTAGTGCGATGTGGGCGGTATAGGCAGGTGTAGCTATCAAATGCCTATATCGTTCACATGCTAATATCGTTTTGGGTACAACTTGGGAATGGGTCATTACATACTTCCTCCCTTCAGAAAACTTCGTCCTAAAGTTTATGGTTTTATATACTCAGATCAATATTGTGTTTTTAGAGATTAGGGTGATTGTAGAGTGCCTGTATTTTAAGATTGAATTTTCGTTTTAAATAAATATGTATTGGTAATTTAATTGTTACTTCCCATCTTCACTGAGTCTCCAAACTATTCTAAAATCATCCTATCCTTCCTAATATCTTCCGCTCCCATCCTATCCATCCTCTACAGGAATATGCCATGGCATCAGTTTTACTGATCCATCCATAGACCTCAATGATATCAGAGTCGATTGCGTCGACCTGATCTGCTTGTAGGCATCCGTCAGTTGTCATCACACGTCTAGGGGAGCGTGACTCGCACAGTCCTCCCATGACTCCAGGTATTGGAGGATAAACAGTGGGCACACCCCCACCCCTCCCAGTAGGACCAGGGTCAACACCCTATCGTAGGATCTCAGGGAGTCTCATCTTTCTTGGATATCTGTCATCACGTAGATTGTTTCGGTAATCTATTTTTCTTTTTTCTGCGGCATGGTATTCACCGGTACATAATCTACAATGTAAACACTCGTACACATATTACAACATATGCATCTATATTTCTCATAACCAATTGTTACCCATATAACAACCTTTACATATTCAAAATACTTTGATATCTATGATATTAATCCTAGAACTTATAAAAAGAAAATTTGTTTACATAGGTATCAATATGTCTCATAAAATTTCTCATTTCAGACACTGCTTCTGTTTAGTTCACACATGTTCTATTTATGATGCATTGCTTTACCCCTGTCAATTTATATATCAATATATTTCACTTTTCATATTCTTGCAAATGTTAATTTAAATGACATCTCGCATATCGGTGTCCACGCACCAGTAAATTCTAAACTAACAGCATATATCTGGTATCAGTAAAGTGAAGTAGTATTCTAAACTTATGGGTATCCATGTACCAGCAAGAAAAAAATAACGCATCTTTTCATAGTGTTTCAAAATGTCCAGTATCAAAATAGAGCAGTTATATACATAAAAGTTTTCAGTTCTCAAAATTTAGCATAAGTTGGGGTAATTTTGGCAAAAAGTCTCAGCATCCTCCCAAGTTGCTGATCCAGGACTATACTTGTCCCACTAGACTTTCACTTGGTCTATCTGGCGGTTCCTGAGCTTTCGGTAATAATCACATGCAAAAGAACGAGGTCGACGTGTTTCGAACCAACCAGTGTGGTTCATCATCAGGACTATGTGAGAGATCAGATCCAGACAATAAGTATAAATAGATGTAGAAATGGCTCAACTAGCCATTAGGATAACAGCTAGTTTGACTTAGAAAAAGTAAAAATTCCATTATTTATTTATTTAATTAATTAATTAATTAATTAATTTATATTTATAATTAATTTATTATTATTATTTTAATTTATTTATAAAACCTTCAATATATTTATACAACTAATTGACCGATTAATTAATAAAATGGTAAGTAATTTAACAAATCTTGATGTGTATATGTAAATTTTGATTAAATTATATAATAATCACTTATATAATTAATTCTTTATTCATGAAATCTAATTAAAAATAAACCATCTATCAAATAGTCAAACATAGTAAAAAAATAACTAAATAAAATAAATTAATTAATTAAAAAATAAATAAAATAAAATAAAATAAAAAAAATAAAGAATAATTTTTTTTTTAAATAAAAATAAAAATAAAGATAAATAAAAATAAATAAATAAATAAATAATAAAAATAAATAAATAAATAAATAAAAACAAAAATAAAATATAAATAAAAATTAATAAATAATCAAAAATATTTTATTTTATTTTAATTAATTAATTATTATTATTATTATTATTATTATTATTTATTTATTTATTTATTATTATTGTTATTATTATTTTTTAACAAATAAATAAAAAATATAAAAATAAGTAAAAAAGTCAAGAATATAAGGCAGGAATCCAACACCTGCTGATATTCCAACCGTCATCTCTATTGAGATTAACGGGCCTTTTTTCAATTTCAATAGCCTCTCTCAACTTACGATGATGGAAATGGTCGATTCTAGCAATGACCTTAGCATCTTCTATGCAAATATGATGGTTAGTCTTTTCTGCATGCTCAGCTAAGGCAGACGAGCGAGATCTTCTATGCTTGATATCAGCAGCATGTTCACATATCCTTTGATTAATTGACCGACCAGTCTCACCAATGTAAGGAGTCCCACAGGAACAGGGAATGATGTAGACACCTTTTCCATCCCTGGGGTCAATCGGATATTTTTTAATTAATTAATTAATTAATTAATTTTATTTTATTTATTTATATTTATTTATTATGTTTGACTTTTTGATTATGTTTGACTATTTGATAGATGGTTTATTTTTAATTAGATTTCATGAATAAAGAATTAATTATATAAGTGATTATTATATAATTTAATCAAAATTTACATATATACACCTAGATTTGTTAAATTACTTACCATTTTATTAATTAATTGGTCAATTAGTTGTATAAATTAAAATAATAATAATAAATTAATTAAAAATATGAATAAATTAATAAATAATGGAATTTTTACTTCTTCTAAGTCAAACTAGCCGTTATCCTAACGGCTAGTTGAGCCGTTTCTACATCTATTTATACTTATTGTCTGGATCTGATCTCTCACATAGTCCTGATGATGAACCACACTGGTTGGTTCGAAATGCGTCGACCTCGTTCTTTTGCATGTGATTATTACCGAAAGAATTTCTACTAATTTATATTATGAATCACAGAAGCTTAGATTCCAAAGGTTCCTGAGCTGTCGAACCCTATGTTCCAGAATACGTAACGGTTCGACCGTTAGGATTCCCTCGTCCGATACCTGCAGTTCCTTCCATTGAAGGTCATGAGATTTATCAGCAATATAATGTCGTAAGGCAGATACATGAAATACATTATGAATTTTGTGCAAGTGGGGTGGCAGTGCAAGACGATAAGCGACAGGTCCAACTTTTTCCAAGACTTCAAACGGTCCTATAAATCGAGGGGATAATTTTGTCCCCTTCCCAAACCGAATGGTGCTCTTATTTGGTCTGATGTGGATGAAAACCTGATCTCCCACTACATAACTCTATCTGTCCTGTGAGCATCAGCATAACTTTTCTATCTATCATGTGCCTCTTTCAATCGTTGCCTAATCAATTTTACCTGATCCTCCATCTCTTGGATCAATTCTGGTCCGACGATTATTCGATCTTCTAACCTGTCCCAACTCAACGGCGTTCTGCAGGGTCTTCCGTATAATGCTTCAAATGGCGACATCCCGATTGAACTGTCATAACTATTGTTGTAAGCAAATTCTACCAAGGGTAAGTATTTTTCCCAGCGCGACTGTTGGTCCATAACATACATCCTTAGCATATCCTCGAGTACTTGATTTACCCTTTCTATCTATCCATCGGTCTCAGGATGATATGCTGTACTCAAATTTAACTGAGTTCCCAAGGCCGACTGCATACAATTCCAGAACCTTGATGTGAACCGAGGATCTCTGTCGGATATGATTTTCTTAGGTACTCCATAAAATCTGATAATTTCATTTATGAATACCCGCGCTACATTAAATACTTCATAAGTATCTCTTACCGGGATGAAATGGGCGTTTTTTGTTAATCTATCCACCACAACCAAAATGGCATTATGCTTTTGTTGCATAAGAGGCAGCGCAACGATAAAATCCATAGAAATTATCTCCCATTTGGTCATAGGGATGTCGTGAGGTTGTAAGAGACCTGCTGGGTGACGATGATCAACTTTTACCTTTTGACATTCAAGACACCTAGCGACGAATTGGACAATGTCGTTTTTCATCCCTGACCAGAAGAAGAGTCTCTTAGTGTCAGCATACATCTTCTTTACCCCAGGTTGTACACAATACAATACTCGGTGTGCTTCCTTCAAGATGGTGTTTCGGAGGTCTCCACTATCTGGTATATACATCTTTCCATGAAATCGTAGAATTCCATCTTCTTCCAGATCATATCCTTCGAACTTAGGTTCCTTCGAATGGTTACTTTCGAGCCCCGACCTTACTTTTAAGCACCAATTATCTCTTACAAGATGTTCAAGTACTTGATCTCTCAGGTTCACCCTCATAGGTATGAGAGAATATTCGAGGTCTTCTACTTAAAGCGTCTGCTACAACATTCTCCTTCCCTTTGATATATGAAATCGCAAAATCGTATTCACTTAAGAATTCACTCCATCGTCTTTGTCTTGCATTCAAGTCTCTCTGGGTGAATAAATACTGCAAACTTTGGTGGTCACTTTTAAGCACAAAGTTCCTCCCTACCAAGTAATGTCTCCACATCTTTAAAGCTAAGACCACCGCAGCTAACTCTAAATCATGCGTAGCATAAAGTTCTTCGTGGGATTTTAATTTTCTTGAAGCGTATACTATTACGCCTCCTTCCTGCATTAATACTGTACCTAACCCTTGCTTAGATGCGTCGGTACACACAGTAAAATCTTTATCCATATCCGGTACTCGCAAAATAGGTGCACTAGTCAATAATCGTTTAAGTTCAGAAAAAGCTTTATCTCATTCCTCAGTCCATTCATACTTAACACCCTTGCGCTGGAGGTTTGTGATCGGCCTTGCAATTTTGGAGAATCCCTCCACAAACCTTCGGTAGTAACTTGCTAAACCCATAAAACTATGCACTTCATGTGCATTCTTAGGTATCGGCCACCCCCTGATTGTGTTTACCTTTTCAGGATCTACAGAGATTCCTTCGCCTGATATGATATGACCTAAGTAATGGATTTCCTTCTGAAAGAAAGTTTGTTAGGATTGGTAGCCACCTATAATATTTTGTTATACCAAAAGGTGGCTAAGATCTTTTTGAGCCTCCAAGAACAAATTTTATCACTAAAAATTGTTGGCTCTGGAAAGACTCCTTGCATGCCTCATGCCTCTTGTCCAAAAATCCTCATTTCTTGTCCCATTTTATACTCGGGAATTTGCGATTCCAGTAAAAGCTATTTGAAGAAGCCATCATTTTTCCCCTTTTCTCCCACTCATAACTAACCGTTCATCTGCTCCCCTTTTCTCCATCAAAACTACCTTGTTTTCATAAAGTCCTCTTCTTTCCATTTATGAAAATTTCCCCTTGCATAGTTAAAAAATCACTTTTTAACTCTTTCGGAACCCCCAAATCCATTCAAATCCTTGAAAATTCTCATAAAAAACAAAGTTTCATTGTTATGGACCTAAGCCACTTGGGCTAAGCCCTAAACCACTTCCCCACCATACGCTTTGGGTCCGGAACCACTTGCTAATACGATAAAGTGCTAATCGCATCGAAAGGAATCAAAGGCGCAAGTCTTTGCCATACTCCAAAGTTCCGATTACGATTAGCCTTGCTGCTTAAAGACCCCCGATCATATTATTATTTTCATATAACCCTAAGCCCGCCTCCGGCACTTGAAACATTGTGAATTTTCATCACTGTTCTGCTTTTTCCTTTATAAAACCTAAGAACCCGCTTATCCAAAATTTCAACTTAAAAGCTTGAAGTCACGTGTTAAATATAAAATGGTTAGATTAAAAAGACCGATCGCGCAATCGTAATCGGGAAAATTTCAATGGGTTGATCGAAAAGACCAGGCCCGCAGTTTCGATTGCGATTAGGCCCGCAGTTTCGATTGCGACCAGGCCGGCAATTTCGATTGCGATCAGGCCCGCAGTTTCGATTGCGATTAGGCCCGCTATCCTTTTTGCCTCAACCTTTAAAGGGTCAAGGAAAATCCCGTCTTTTGAGACTATGAATCCCAAAAGACGGCCAGAATCCACGCCGAAGACGCACTTATGAGGATTAAGCCTAATGTTGTAGCGTCTGCAACGAAGAAATATCTGGCGGAGATGTTCAGGATGGTCCTCTCGCTTAGCCGAATGAGCTGGAAAGTCGTCCAGATAAGGCTGAACGATATGGCGAATGTCATGAAAAGCATAGGACATCGCACGCTGAAAAGTGGCTCCAGCGTTCTTCAAGCCGAACGGGAGCTTTTTATATGCAAAAGTACCCCACGGACAGATGAATGTGGTCTTGTGCTGATCCTCGGGTGAAATATTGATCTGATTATATCCTGAGAAACCGTCCATTAGGGAATAGATCTCACTTCTGGCACATTCGTCGATGATCTGGTCTATGAACGGAGTGGGATAATTATCCTTTGGACATGCGCGATTGATGTCGCGATAATCAACACAGACTCTAATCGTACCCTGCTTTTTATCGACAGGGACAATGTTAGACACCCATTCTGTGAGGGGGATCTAATAAATAAAGCCCACATTCAGAAGTTTTTCAACTTTTGCCTTGATAGCGGCGGCTTTCTGAGGATGCAT
>JAXQQM020073203.1:0-95039 GCA_034641835.2 Pinus albicaulis | reverse complement strand
TCTGAACTGCATCTTGTCTGATCTCATCCAATTCATTAATCTGCTCCAATCTGTGCTTTTGTGCCTCTGATAGATCAAGTCCTAGCTGAACTTCCATTTTGAAAGTTTGAATCTGGAACTCTATGGGAAACAAAACTTGCTTTCCATAAACAAGTTCATAAGGAGTATGGCTTGTTGTGCTTCTCCATGTAGTTCTATAGGCCCACAAGGCTTCAGGAAGCCTATCTGCCCAATCTCTTCTATGCAAATGAACAGTCTTCGTTAGGATCCCTTCAATGACCTTATTAGTAGATTCCACTTGACCATTTGCTTGTGGATGATAGGGAGTAGATTTTCTGTGTCTAATTTTGTACCTCTCCATCATTTGTTCCAGTAGCCTTGATGTAAATTGAGCTCCTTGATATGTAACAATTTCCCTTGGGACACCAAAACGAGTAAAAATATCCTCAAAAAGAAAAGTAACTACAGATGATTCATTAGCAACAAGTAATGGTTTAGCTTCTACCCACTTAGTAACATAATCGGTGCAAACTAATATATATTTCTTTTGTCTTGATGGAGGACTAATAGGTCCTACAAAATCCAAAGCCCATTTTTCAAAAGGTTCAATATGTGCCTGAGGTTGTAATGGCATCTCACCTGAAGGAGAAGGTTTCCCTACCCTTTGGCAACTGTCACACCTTTTGACATACTCTTTAGCATCTTTAAAAAGGGATGGCCAATAGTATCCTAAATGAAGGACCTTATAAGATGTCCTCTTATCAGCAAAGTGTCCGCCACAAGGTTCATCATGACATGCTTTGAGAATCTCAGGCATCTCATCTTCCCGAACACATCTCCTAATGATAAAATCTGGACTTGTCTTGTACAACTCATTAGCAACCCATGAATATTTTGCACTGTCATAAATGATTTTTCTTTTGTCTCTTGCATTCATTATTGAAGGAAATTTCCCTGAAACTAAATAATTAGCAATGTCAGCAAACCAAGGAGTCTGAGTAGAAATTGCAAAAAGATATTCATCGGGAAATTGATCTTCAACTGGAGTGTCATCTTTGATGTTTTGGAGTCTAGATAGGAAATCAGCTACTGTGTTTTGTTTTCCAGGCCTATCTAGAATGGTAATGTTGAATTCTTGTAAAAGCAATAACCATCTTATGACTCTGCCATTAGTAATTTATTTGTTCATTAGATATCTAATTGCAGAGTGATATGTGTGAACAAAAGTTTCATAGCCTGTTATATAGTGTCTGAATTTTTTTATGGCATGAACAACAACTAAAAACTCTTTTTCAGTTACAGTATAATTTAACTCTGAAGGAGTCAAATTTTTACTTGTATAGTAGATGGCATAAGGAATCAGGTCTTTTTGTCCCAATACTGCTCCTAAAGCTGTATCTGAGGCATCTGTTGAAATATGAAAAGGTAACTTCCAGTTAGGTCCCCTTAAAATAGGTGCTTTAGAGATTTTTTTTTTCAGGGTCTCAAAGGCTAACTGGCAATCAGGATTCCACTTGAATTCACAGTCCTTGGTAAGTAATTTGAAAAGTGGAGATGCTATCTTGGTGAAGTTTTCTATAAACCTTCGATAGTATCCTGTAAATCCGAGAAAACTCCTAACATATTTTTGACAACTTGAAATAGATAAGTTAGAGATGAATTCAACTTTTGACTCATCAACTCTAATCCCATCCCCTGAAATGTGATGTCCCAAAACAATTCCTTCAGTAAACATCATAAAACACTTCTCATGACTTAGTGAAAGATTTGCTTCTTTACATATTTTTAAGACTTTTTCCAAGTTTTCTAAGGCTTCTTCAAATGTGTTTCCATAAACTGTGAAATCATCCATATATACCTCTACACAATCATGTATTAGATCTGAAAAGATTCCTAGTACTTCCCTTTGAAATGTTGCAGGTGCATTGCATAATCCAAATGGCAATACTCGGTAAGCATAGGTACCCCAAGGACAGGTAAATGTGGTTTTGTCTTGATCTTCCAGTGCTACTTGGATTTGATTATAACCACTAAACCCATCTAAAAATGAGAAGTACTTCTTGCCAGCTAATGTATCTAACACCTGATCTATGAAAGGTAGGGGAAAATGATCTTTAAGAGTAGCTTTGTTTAATTCCCGGTAGTCAATACATACCCTCCATTTACCATTTTTCTTTAGCACAATTACCAAAGGAGAAACCCACTGACTATCTGAAATGGGATAGATAAAGTTGACATTTAACAATTTCTGCAATTCTTCTTTAACAATCTCTCTAAGATTTGGATTCATCCGTCTCTGAGGTTGTTTGATTGGTTTACAATTTTCCTCTATGTAGATGTGATGAGTGCAAATCTTAGGGCTTATCCCTTTCATATCAGTGTACTCCCATGCATATGCAGAAGAATGTCTCTGTAATATTTTGACTAGCTTTTCTTGTTGAAATTTCTCTAGGTTCTTGTTTATGTTTAAAGTTTTACCTGGAAATATCTCAATTGTAGAGCTGCCAAATTTATCCATGGAATAAAGAGACATCTGTCTTGATGATAAAAACTCAATGTTGGATTCTTCTTGAAATTTTTCATGTTTGTATTCCGAAGAGGATTCAAAGTTTTCTAAGGTATTCAGAATCTGGCTATCTTCACTAATTACTGAAATTGTGAAGAGAGGTTGTAAGTCTTCTTCATCCTCTATCCATTGAGTATCATCTAATTCTGTAATTGTTCTTGCTGGAGGATACAAGGTAAATTTCTTGGTTGAACTACCATCAGAGATGTACATATCACCGGATCTACAACTAATTAAAGCTTCAGTTGTAGCTAACCAAGGTCTTCTCAATATAATAGGATGTCCTCCTAGATTATTATTAGGAGTTAGGATCATAAAATCCACAGGATACTCCCAAGAATATAGGGACACTGGAATGTCTTCTATTACCCCATCAGGTTTAATCACATATCTGTCTGCTAATTGTAATAATGTGGGTGTAAAAAGAAGATTAGGAAGTTTAAGTTTATCCATGATTTGTCTACTCATGATATTGATTGCTGCTCCTAAATCAATGAGTGTGTTTTGGATCTCAATTCCATTGATGTGAATTTTAACAACTGGATTTCCTGGGTCTAGATACTTTGGAATAGCAATCTTACCCATCATGATGTCTGCTATTTTTCCTGCCAGTTGAATTTTCTTTGTCTCTCTTATTCTTTTTCTTGTTTTCTTCATGCTCAACTCCTTTATTGTTTTTGCTAAGATTGGAATTTCCTTGATGGCTTGCAATAATGGGATCTTAATACAAACATTTCTCAGCTCATCTAGGAAATCATAATTAGGCACCATAATCTATTTTTCTACACCCCTATCAATTTGTAATCTTTCTGGGAAGGGAGGTGTAGAAGTGGATGTTGATGGATGCTCTAATATAGGAGTTGAAATTATTGGTTCTTTTTGTTTTGATTTTTCAATATTTGAGTCTTGGAAAGTTGTGTTCTCTTCAAGACTTTTATTTACCCATAGAGAATCTTCCTCAAAATTGTCTTGCTCTTGTATGATTACAGAAGGTTTCCTCTTTTCAAGTATTCTTCCAGACCTAAGTTGAACATCACTAAGGTCTAAAGGAGTAATCAAATAAGTTGGAAACTGTTGGCCTTCTATCATGTATGTGTTCTGAGGATTTTTATTGTTGGGGTTTGGTATGGGTTGGGTAGGAAACTGATTTGTTTTCTGAGGAAATGGTAATGGAAGTGGTTGATTTTGATGTTGTGGATTTTGAGGATTTTGTTGAAAATTTTGTTGAGGAGGGAAATGTGGATATAGTGGATAGGATGGTGGATATTGGTAATACTGAGAGTATCTTCCATAGGGATTTTGTGCTCCTTGCGCCCAAGTTTTTGATTGATTTTGAAATTGGGGCCAAGGTTGCTGCCAAGGATTCCAATTTGGTGGGGGTTGATTATACATTTGATCATGAAATCCTTGTGTTTGAGGTCCTTGCCAAGGCCTTCTAGAGACAAAATTGAGAGATTATGTGGAACTTGTAGGAGTATCTTCTTGAAAGACAGCTTTAAGACCAGGAAGTGAAGGACAACTCTTGGTCTCATGTTTTTCTGAACAAATTACACAGGTCTCTACTACTTTTGCATCCAAAGGGCACTCTCTCAAGGCATGCTTCTTTCTACTTTTGGGACAAAAGATTGCTAAGGCATCAGATTTAGCTTTTTGCTTGTTTTGTAACTTAAGGGTGTCTATTTGTTCACTAAGGCTCCCCAAGATATCAGATTTGAACTCATCAAGCATATGTCCTATTTCTGCCCTACTTATTGTCCCAGAAGCAGACTTACTTGCCCTTGCAAGAGCAGGGTCTCTTGGTCCTTTTACAGTTTTGAGGAAAAATACTGAGAGGGGGGGGTGAATCGGTATTTAGAGCTGACTGATAATTTTTGGTTTTCCTTTCTCTTAATACCATATGTTACATTACTTGTATGTCCAGAGATCTTATCACGTCTTTACTTAAATCATTGCATCATTTATTCATCAGATAAGCATGAATAGAAATAACAATACAAACCATCAAACATAGAAACACATAAGAACACCAGGATTTAAGGTGGAAACCCAATTCGAGAGAAAACCACCGCTGCTGAAGTTTCTGTCTTCAATATTTTATTATAAAGAAAACATATTTCAATTTCTGTGCTGGCGCAGACTTATACCAGCACGCAGGCACCCACCTGCAGAAGGCTACAACCTTCTCTCGTTTACCAGCCTCTCCTAGAAGGGAGCTACAACCCCCCTGATCATAACATCAACTTCTATATACATAAGGCTTCAACCCTCTGACCCAACGCAACCCTTTATTCAATTAACAAACATATTTTGCCCAATTCTACATAACAGAAAAGCAAGACCACTGTAATCCAGACTTCAGAGAATTTATGCATTCAACATTCCATGTATCCTTCTGTGTGTATTAACCTTCAGAAACTCCAACTGTCATATGCACCGGATCCATATGTGTTCTTCAGTAGACATCCGCTATCTTTTCATCGTTTCTTCTGTTGAATACTCTCACGACTCATCACCTTTTAGATCAATGTCTCGAAGGGTGCATCATGGACTCAGAATCATCAATTAAGCGTGTTGTCTGTCCATACGGATATTCCTTAGAGGAATTCCTTCTTCACCAATGCTCGCACAAAAACCCCTCAATCGAATAATGATCTTTGTCCTTTATATAGATCTCGCCTTTCTCAATACCATGAGTCTAAAACCACTCAACCGCTAATGGTATTCCTTTAGTTTATCCCTGGGGCTCTTCGATTTCTTTTTAATTTATTTTATTCAAACGAGGAGATTCAAATTATCTATGTGCGCCCAGCCTTTAACCCAAAGTTTAACCCTTTGGATTTTATAAACAATATCCAACGCTTTTCCATACGCAAGTGTCTTGTTGATGTGGTGAGTTCCGCAAGCGGAACATCCATACATCTCAATCGTTTTTGTATTAATAATCATGCCAATCCAATTTGAAAACCCTGACCTCCATTATTCCATGCACGAATCATCCCATTCGGGTCCTTCAATAATATTCAATCTTTTATCTCCGCCATATAATATTATAACTATAACCCCAATGGTTATTTTAAAACTTTACACTATCCCCGTAACATTTCTTTTATTCAAATTTCATTCTTTGACCCCGGGCCCACATCGCAAATGGGCATTTGTGATGGCGCAATCAAAAATTGCGCAAAGTTAACATTTGCGATTTGCGATGGGATCGCATCGCAAATTGGCGATCAACCATATGGCGGAACACTTTGTAATTGTGATATTGCGATCGTGCGATATTGCGATGTTGCGATGTTGCGATGTTGCAATATTGCGATGTTGCGATGTTGCGATATTGCGATATTGCGATGTTGCGATATTGCGATGGTGCGATGATCGCACATCGCAAATAATCCATATCAACAAGACACTTGAAGCTTCAAAACTGCGCTTTGTGATTTGCGCGAAAGTGGTAGGGACCACTTGTCCTGCCACATTCAAATATTTAAAGTCTTTCCGTTGTTTAAACATACTTTCATAAATTTTCTTCATACTTGGTTGTTGAGGGCTTAAATTCTCGAAATGACTGTCTTGAATAACTCTGCTCCTCCATAAATTAAATTTACGGGAATAACTTCGTTCCACTATAAAAGCGGCTCTGCCCAACACCATAATCAACTCTCCTCTGCAATTTGTGGCTGCGGCTCATGACAATTAATTCATCCTTACATTGCTCCCTTCCTTATTGAATGCTTGTTGCTGTTCACCAAAATTCTGCTGCGCCTTTGTACTCTTCCCATTCTGTCTCTGCTCCTTCTATTCGTCCTCTGTTCTTTTCTGCTGATCGTTGTTTTCTGCAACTTTGTTGTTCTTCTTCGTTGCCCATGCTTTTGCCATTTCCTTTTCCATATCCTTTGCCATCAATGACAATATTCCAACAATGTCCCCCTTTGGCATTGATGGCAATATTCTTCCTTTGATTGCTGCGTTACCCCCCCCTTTGACATCAATGGCAAAGAGTTTGATCAAGAACCGTTGAACCGACAGTCCCATGCTCCCCCTGAGATCATGCTGCATCTTCAAACATAATATGACCAACAATTCATCCTTTTCACATGACCAATGCTCCCCCTGAGCCTGTACCTCACAACCAATTGAGTCAACCAATTGAGTCTTCTGTAATTAAGTAGACCTGATCCTCTGCATGGCAGAGACTAATCCCAGTTTCTGTCTGAGATATTCGAATGCTTCCCTGGGTAGAGGTTTGGTAAATATATCAGCAACTTGTTCTTTGGAGGAAACATATTCTAATTTCACCTTTTGCTCAAGCACTTGTTCTCGTAAGAAGTGATCTTTGATGGGAATGTGCTTGGTCTTGGAATGCATAACAAGATTCTTTGAGATACTGATGGCACTTGCATTATCACACATAATGGAGATAGGAGGTGAACATTTGATTTGAAAATGTTGTAGGGTTTGCATCATCCAAAGAAGTTGAGTGCAACCAGATGCTGCAGCCACATATTCCGCTTCTGCTGTAGATAAGGCAATGGAGCTTTGCTTCTTGCTGAACCAAGATACTAACCGGGGCCCCATAAAGAATGCACCACCACTAGTGCTTTTTCGATCATCAACACTTCCAGCCCAATCTGCATCAGTGTATGCATGAAGAGTAAGATCAACATTCTTTGGATACCATAGTCCAAAGTCTTGAGTTCCCTGTAGATATTTGAATATTCTTTTCATAGCCTGAAGATGAGACTCTTTTGGATTGGCTTGAAATCGTCCAACAATCCCAACTGCATGCATGATGTCTGGTCTTGTCCCAGTGAGATAAAGTAAACTTCCTATCATAGATCTGTATTCTGGTTGATTTACGATGGGGGAATCATCATTAGAACTGAGATTGCATCCGGTTATCATTGGTGTACTTACAGGTTTGCAATCTTCCATGCCATACTTCTTCAGGATTTTCTTGAGATACTTTGCTTGTGATAAGAATATACCATCTGTTGCTTGTTGCACTTGCAGGCCAAGAAAAAATGTTAGTTCCCCGAGTAAAGACATTTCAAATTCTTGCTGCATATCAGAAGCAAATTTCTGACTCATAGACTCTTTATTACTTCAAAAATGATATCATCGACATATACAACCATAATCAACAGTTTGTCATTTTCAGTTTTTGTGTACAAGTTGCTATCAACAGACCCCTTTGAAAATCTTTGTTGATGAAGATATTTGTCAAGACGATAGTACCATGCCCTTGGAGCTTGTTTGAGACCATATAGAGCCTTTTTAAGTCTACAAACAAGTTTTTCATCATTTCCCAAAATGAATCCTTCTGGTTGTTCTATATAAACTTATTCTTCTAGATCACCATTGAGAAAAGCATATTTAACATCCATTTGATAAACTTTGATTTGTTGGAAGCTTGAAAACGCAAGAAACATTCTTATGGCTTCAAGTCTGGCTACAGGAGCAAAGGTTTCTTCAAAGTCTATACCTTCTTGTTGAGCATACCCTTTGCACACAAGTCTAGCTTTGTTTCTTATAACATCCCCATTCTCATTTAACTTGTTTTTGAATATCCATTTAGTTCCAATGACATTTTTGTCATGAGGCCTTGGTACTAACTCCCAAGTGTGATTCTTTTCAATTTTATCAAGCTCTTCATTCATGGCTTGAATCCAACATTCATCTTTGCTAGCTTGACTGACACTGTGAGGTTCAACCGTGGACAGAAATGCCAGGTTGCTAGAAGATCCCACAAGAGTCCTTCTTGTTTGTACACCTGATTCCTTTTCTCCCAAAATTTGAGATTCTGGATGATTCTTTTGAACATATCTAGATGGAGCCTTTTCAGACAGCTCTTCTTCAGGTTCTTCACTGGGTGTACTATTTGTATCATTACTGTTTGATGTAGGAGGATATGTGTCCTCATCATCTTCATCTGTTGTTTGCTTTTCTTCTTTTGGGGCTGCAGTAGACTCATCAATAACAACATCAATACATTCAATAATCTTTCGAAGTCTTTTATTGTAACATTTATATGCCTTACTCCTAGAGGAGTAACCAAGAAATATTCCCTCATCAGCTCTGGGTTCAAACTTGCCAAGTTTTTCATCATTATTTTTGATAAAGCATTTGCTCCCAAAAATTCTAAAATGCTTTATAGTGGGAGAATTACCATACCAGAGTTCATATGGAGTTTTATCACTATTTACACGAACATGTGCTTTGTTGAGAATGTTTGCTGCTGTATGTGCTGCTTCTCCCCAAAATGTGTCAGGGGTTCCGGAATCATCAAGCATAGCTCTAGCCATTTGTTGAATTGTTCTGTTCATTCTTTCTGCAACACCATTCTGTTGTGGAGTGCCAGCTACAGAGAACTGTCTTTTTATGCCATTTTGTTCACAGAATTCAAGAAATTATTTGGATGTATATTCTCCTCCTCGATCAGATCTGAGACACTTGATTTTTAATTCTAATTCATTCTCAACTAGTGCTTTGAAGATCTGAAATTTCTCAAATGCTTCATCTTTGTGTTTAAGCAGCCCAATCCAACACATTCTAGAGAAATCATCAATGAATAAGATATAGTATTCTTCACCACGAGGTGACTTTTTCCTCATAGGTCCACATATGTCAGTATGAATGAGTTCAAGATGCTTACTTGATGATCCTTCCTTGGCATTAAATTGTACCCTAGTTTGCTTACCGAATTGGCAAGATTTGCATATGATATTTTCAGGTAGAGTAATATTGGGAAGATCACGAATAGCTTTAAGTCTACTTGATTTGTTGATTTGAGAGAAGCTCAGATGCCCCAACCTTCTATGCCATAGCCAATTTTCTAAAGATTTACTCAAATAACATTGTTCTTTGGGGTTCTTCAATATATACAGGTTGTTTGGAGTTCTTTTTCCTTTTATAATTGCTTTACCTGTATCAAGATCACGTACTACACATTCTTTTGAACTAAAGACAACTTCAGTTCCTTGATCACACATTTGACTTACACTTAACAAGTTATGCTTTAATCCATCCACATACATGACTTCATTATCTTTCACCTTTTCTTTTAGAAAAACATACCCTTTTCCCTTAATGACCGCAGGAGTATCATTTCCAAATGTAACATTCTTTTCCTTTTCTAGAGCACTATATGCAAGAAGTTTGTTTTTATCACCTGTCATGTGTCTTGAGCATCCACTATCAATGTACCATTGGTTTTATTCATCTTCTGCAAATAACGCTATGCCACAATTTTCAACCTGTAATTCCTTCTTTTTCCATACTTTGGAGCTTGAAGGAACATGTTCTTTTGGCTGAACTTTGCTCCTGCATTCAGATTCTTCATGGCCAAAGTTATTGCAATAAGTGCATTCAACTTCATTTTGAAGAGGAGAAAATTTGTTATAAGTATTCTTATTTGCTTCAATATCAATCCTTTTCTTTCTTGCTTCTCTTGTCATAATAGTTTTATATGCTACACATTGAACAACTTTATGACCAAAATTGTGACATGAGAAACATTGTCCATTGAAGAAAAAATTTCTGCGATCATCAGATCTTCTATATGAATTTATCTGTTGATTGGTGTTTCTTTGAAAGACATTCCTGTTAGTGTTCCTTGAATTGAAATGATCATGATTTACCTATAAGGATTATTTATTCCATTGCTGAGTGACAGCATGTTGTAAACCAGCTGTAACTGCTTTTAGATAATTTGGTGCTAAAGCCTGAGAAGATTCTCCGATATATCCAAGACCTGTCTTTATAAGAGGAGAACGTTGTACCTTGATAATCTCATCTAAGGTTTCAGACCCTTTAGCAAATCTAAGATTCAGAGTTTTTACTTTCTCAAGTTCTTTTCTTAGATTCACAACTTCACATTCTAAATTCTCATTGTGTTTCTCTTTATCTTCAAGCTTTTTTTTGAGAGTTTCTATGATTATTTTACTCTCTTCTAGGAAAATTTTGAGTTTATTGTTTTCATCAAGAAAATCACTGTCTTCTAGAGCATCCACAAAAGTATCCTTTTCTTCTTTATATTCTTTTTCAAATGCCATGAGGAGTCTAAGTTCTTGTTCACATTCTTCCTCACTATCTGATAGCCCATCACTGTCTTCATGAGTATAGTAACTCTTTCTAGTGCTAAACTGATTCTTATACCTTTTTGCTGCTTCCTTCCCCTTTCTATGTGTTTCTTTATAAGAAAACTTAGCAGCATAATGACCAACTCTTCCACAATCAAAACATTTGAAAGGAAGCTTACCTCTGAACCGTCCTGTGCCAAGTTGAAGTTTCTTTACGAAGTTTATATCATCTTCTTCTGAGATATATCCTGATCCTTCTGTCATTTGTACTTCCTTCCCTTTTTTAGAAGTTCTAAAGACTGCTTCTTTGACTTCATATGGTCCTCCTCTTCTCATTTCATATGCAGTTAGTATGCCATGAAGTTGTACCACAGTAAGATTTTGAAGATCCTGCTTTTCTTCAAGAGCTGAAACTTTTGACTCAAATTTTGTTGTTAGAGATCTTAAGATTTTCTCAACCAAAGTAGATTCAGTTATTGTTTCTCCCATATTTCTCATGCGATTTACAATATCATCAAGACGTAGAAAGAAATTTGCAATGCTTTCTTCATTAAGCATTTTTAGATTCTCATATTGAATTCTAAGAGTTTGAAGTTTAGCACTTTTTACCTTTGCATCACCTTCATAGCTTAGAATGATTTTGTCCCATATTTCCTTTTCTGTGTTCAGCTGCATGACTTTGACAAATTCTGCTTCAATTAGACTTCCCAATAGAGCATTGACTGCCTTTGCATTTTTTTCATAATTCTTTCTTTCCATCGGATCTGTTGGCACTGTGGCTGGATATCGATATCCTCCTTCAACAATAGCCCATACATCTGCTCCTAGAGACTGAAGATAGGACCTCATCCTTGTTTTCCAAAAGATTAAGTTGTTTCCGTTGAAGAGTGGAGGCCTGATAGAAGCTGTTCCATCTTGATTGCTCATCTTGATTGATATTCCTTCTAGCGGCTAAGCTTTTCAGAAGGACCTCCTTTGATACCAATTGTTGAGGAAAAATACTGAGAGGAGGGGGGGGGGGTGAATCAGTATTTAGAGCTGACTGATAATTTTTGGTTTTCTTTTCTCTTAATACCATATGTTACATTACTTGTATGTCCAGAGATCTTATCATGTCTTTACTTAAATCATTGCATCATTTATTCATCAGATAAGCATGAATAGAAATAACAGTACAAACCATCAAACATAGAAACACATAAGAACACCAGGATTTAAGGTGGAAACCCAATTCGGGAGAAAACCACCACTACTGAAGTTTCTATCTTCAATATTTTATTATAAAGAAAACATATTTCAATTTCTGTGCTGGCGCAGACTTATACCAGCACGTAGGCACCCACCTGCAGAAGGCTACAACCTTCTCTCATTTACCAGCCTCTCCTGGAAGGGAGCTACAACCCCCCCTGATCATAACATCAGCTTCTATATACAGAAGGCTTCAACCCTCTGACCCAACGCAACCCTTTATTCAATTAACAAACATATTTTTCCAAACAGAACAGCAAGACCACTGTAATCCAGACTTCAGAGAATTTATGCATTCAACATTCCGTGTATCCTTCTGTGTGTATTAACCTTCAGAAACTCCAACTGTCATATGCACCGGATCCATATGTGTTCTTCAGTAGACATCCGCTAGCTTTTCATCGTTTCTTTTGTTGAATACTTTCACGACTCATCACTTTTTAGATCAATGTCTCGAAGGGTGCATCATGGACTCAGAATCATCAATTAAGCGCGTTGTCTATCCATACGGATATTCCTTAGAGGAATTCCTTCTTCACTCATGCTCGCTCCTCCACACAAATCGAATAATGATCTTTGTCCTTTATATAGATCTCGCCTTTCTCAATACCATGAGTCTAAAACCACTCAACCGCTAATGGTATTCCTTTAGTTTATCCCCGGGGCTCTTCGATTTCTTTTTAATTTATTTTATTCAAACAAGGAGATTCAAATTATCTATGTGCGCCCAGCCTTTAACCCAAAGTTTAACCCTTTGGATTTTATAAACAATATCCAACGCTTTTCCATACGCAAGTGTCTTGTTGATGTGGTGAGTTCCGCAAGCGGAACAGCCATACATCTCAATCGTTTTTGTATTAATAATCGTGCCAATCCAATTTGAAAACCCTAACCTCCGTTCTTCCATGCACGAATCATCCCATTCGGGTCCTTCAATAATATTCAATCTTTTATCTCCGCCATATAATATTATAACTATAACCCCAATGGTTATTTTAAAACTTTACACTATCCCCGTAACATTTCTTTTATTCAAATTTCATTCTTTGACCCCGGGCCCACATCGCAGATGCCCATTTGCGATGGCGCGATCAAAAAGTGCGCAAAGTTAACATTTGCGATTTGCGATGGGATCGCATCGCAAATTGGCGATCAACCATATGGCGGAACACTTTGAAATTGCGATATTGCGATCGTGCGATATTGCGATATTGCGATATTGCGATGTTGTGATATTGCGATGGCACGATGATCACACATCGCAAATAATCCATATCAACAAGACACTTGAAGCTTCAAAACTGCGCTTTGCGATTTGCGCTCAAGTGGTAGGGATCACTTGTCCTGCCACATTCAAATATTTAAAGTCTTTCTGCTGTTTAAACATACTTTCATAATTTTTCTTCATACTTGGTTGTTGAGGGCTTAAATTCTCGAAATGACTGTCTTGAATAACTCTGCTCCTCTGTAAATTAGATTTACGGGAATAACTTCGTTCCACTATAAAGGCAGCTCTGCCCAACACCATAATCAACTCTCCTCTGCAATTTTTGGCTGCGGCTCATGACAATTAATTCATCCTTACATTTCTCCCTTCCTTCTTGAATGCGTGTTGTTGTTCACCAAAATTCTGTTGCGCCTTTGTACTCTTCCCATTCTGTCTATGCTCCTTCTGTTCGTCCTCTGTTCTTTTCTGCTGATCGTTGTTTTCTGCAACTTTGTTGTTCTTCTTCGTTGCCCATGCCTTTGCCATTTCCTTTGCCATATCCTTTGCCATCAATGAAAATATTCCAACACTTTGATTATTGATGTCCAGCTTAAAAAATTAAAGTGCTTCAATAGTATCTCTTACATTATAGGTGCTAAAATATCCAACCTTTTATAATGAGAATTCTAGTGGTATTTAACTAACAACTAAGTCGGTTTGCCCTAATCTACCCTGGAAAACTTTCATTGATTACAATTTAAGCAGAAAATGGACAAGTATGGCCATGCAAGGCTATGATGAGGTGAATTTTTCAACCACCGTTGGTTGTTTTAACTTAATGATCCTTCGTGAATTATAAGGTGAACGCAATTGGCCTTTTAAAATTCCGAAAAGACAAAGTGAGACAAAATTGATGTCTGGCCCAACCTTTCTTGCACCACCTTGGCTGGATCATTAACTCCAGTGCGGCACCAATTTCTTTTTTTTCCTAATGCAATACTGTCTAGCACTATTTTTATGGAAAATGGTTTCCTAAATATATTATCCTTGTTCACATCTAAGAACCATCATAAAAAAACAAATTCCTTAAAATCTTGGGATGTTTGTCATGCCATGAAAAATGGGTGAAATTGCTGAAAATAGGGGTCAAATTAGACATTTTTTTGTCCCCAACAATGATACCTATGAAAAATATGAGATATTTCATTTTTATTTTCATTGTGCTAGTCAAAAATCTCTCTCGGATTTTCAAAATTCATCTCTAGCTCTCCACAATGATCGCCCCAAAATCATGGCCAACACAGAAAAAATGGAAATCTGAATAATACGGCTGAGAGATGGATTTTTATTATCCCAACTAAATATGCCTAAGAAAAATATGGGAGATGTTTTTTTTCTTCATCCCGTTCTGAATAAAAACCTCTCTCGGTTTGTCAAAATTCGTTCCCATCTGCCCGAAATCTCCCTAAAAAACGGACTGGTAAAACTGACTAAAAAAGGGTTTTTCATTTGGGGAAAACAATTTTGCAGGAGAAAAGTGGTATTTTTGACCCTTATGAAGTGGAAAGTGGTAATATAAAAGGTGGGGGGGTGCGAATTCATGAGAGAGTGACACATAAGGGTGTCCCTTTCATGAAAACCATTCGTTCTGGACCCCCCCTGCAAGGATAAAGTAAGGATGGTAAAGGGGGGTCAGAATGAAATGTAGGTCATCGGATTTAAAGATGATGGTGGCGTTATGAGGTGGAAATAATTTTCTTATTTCTAGTTCTTTTGGAATATTTATTCATGAAATGAGATATAAACCTCTTAGTCCCTAATTGACCTGTTATACACACAAAACATAGTTGTCCCAAACCTGAAATTCTGTAGAATTTAGTTATGAAGTGGCATTTCATATGTGCACTTCACAACATTTACAGTTAATTAGTTTATAAAGAATATGACCAGTGATGCGATGCGATGGGGAGGTGACATGGAGGTTAAGTGGGACGGGATAACAATGCACATCGCAATTCGTAGCGTTTAGTTATAAGCACGGAATATGTGAAATCTAAAATCTTCAAAGTGCGATGCGCAGGGGAGGAGATGAGTGACGTGGAAAGGAAGAAGTGGGACTGTATCACAGGCACACATCGCAATTCTTAAGTTTTATTTATAAGCTACGGGGTTAACTCCCTAAATTTACGAAGTGTCGGGAAGAGGCGCCCACTGGAAATTGGCAGAGTGTTATGAATCAGTGAAAGGTTTTTAAGTGGTCAGGGTTATGAAGTTTTATATGATATAAAAATTTATTGAAAGGACTGTGTAATGGGGTGGAGCTGCTGAGGTGTAGTCGACTTACTGCATCGCAAACTAAATAAAATAGATTGCGAGTGCTCATAAGGTACAACAATGCGATGCGATATCACAAATCGGCAATCTCATTATTTAAAGTTTAGTTCCAATGTCAAATAAGTAAAGTCTACGAAATGAAATGAGGGCCCCACTTTGATCACAATCGGGGAATAAAAAGAAATGAAACGGTAAAGGTGGAAGGGTAAAGCAGAAAGGCGGAAGAAAGGTAAGGTAACGTATATTTAAAAATGGAAGATGAAATGGAAGAGAAGCATGGCAGGGAATGGGTTTTAGAGCATGGAAGAAGATGGAGGAAATGAGGGGGGAAAAGAGGGTGAATGAAATGAAATGGAACGAGGGAAGAAATGAAGTTTGATCCCCATCACACCTTGTTAGCAATAATTTTTCTCCTTTCCATTGAACTATAAGGAAAGTTGATTCATTTGATGTTCTTTGACAGTTAGGGTCTCCCTTCTTCTATGAAAATAAATCATATCCATAGAATATTATTTTCAGTATATGAACAATATTCTAATCAGTGATCAGTCACCTTGCGATACTGTGAAATACATGAGTCTAACAGAGCCCCTTATCGCAATTCTAGGCTAGCGTCTTAGAAATCCTATTATGAAATTTTTCTAACACACTTCATCCTTGGCACACTTGAATTCATTGAGACTCCCTGGAACACACTCTTATTTGTTCATTTCCATGCATTTTGACCTAGTTCTCCCTTGTGATACCTCAACACTCAACACTCCTCAACATGCATTGACATTGTCTAGCATGTGTTAGCACGCCTTTTCATTCCTTGGCATTCCCTAACCCTTCCTAGTTATCATGCCTTCACAATTACCCTTACATAATTTTCAACTTGGGAACCCAACCAAGTCCTCGCTTGAATATAGGAGCTTGACCAAGTTATGATTACTACAACTAGACTATGTTGTTAAATTGTGTAGCTTGGGAGGTACTCCAAAAGCCTAGTGAGATGGGTTTGTGTGATTTTGACCACAAAATGTTTTGTGGGAAAATAACCCAAGCGAAGGGGCTTTGGACCCGAGATGAGGTTTAAAATATAAAAGAAAATTAAACATAAAAATAATATTTCCTAAGATCTAAGTATATAAAATTCATAAGTTCTAGAGCGTTCTTAAGAGGACTAGCTAGGAAAAGATATTTAAGGAGGCCTTAGTATGAAGGCAAGAACATCAAGTGAGAATGAGCTCATTTTATCAAGGAGGCTAGGAGAGATTTAGTCCTAAAGTAGGTCTAGTTAGAGGTCTGAGTAAGCGTTGCTAAATGGAGGCAATGATCATCTACCAAGAGTAAGGTCATCATGTGAGGGTTCACAAGAATGTCACATACCTTAATGGGTTCAAGATAGGAAGTAGGATGGGATATTGTTGGTTCTCTTAGGGAAGATAAAGCTCAAGAGAGGCGGCTCATAATAATTTGGGCATGTGATTTCAGTGGTGTTTCTGTGTGAAGTCCACATCAAATTTTGAAATAGTAAAGAGCTGGGTTGAGACCCTACCTTGTGCTGGTTACTAGGTTGTGAGGTCTGTGATAAATACCAACACAAATGGAGGCGGTTCTGCACTAGAATTTAGGGCCAGAATAGAAGTAGTCACAAGTGTAATATTGATTGAAGTAACTGTAGTTTTAGGGTCGTAGAGATCTAAAGTTCAAGTCAAGATTCAGTTAAAGAAATGACCAGAATATATGGATCCATATGAGCTAGGCCGAGTCTCTTATGGAGTCAAGAGTTTTGTTTTTTGCTATGGGCGGATATGGTTTGTTCTAAGGAAATTAGAATAGAAGTATAATTCCCTATTTAGGGAGGTTTCCTATCATGTTCAATCCATAAGGTATGTCATTAATACTATGACAAATCTGCATAGAAGAAGAGGGGTTGTGACCCTTAGAGACAGGTTTATCTCTGCAATATATACCACAAATTTTGAAGATGGTTTGCATACGTGTGTGTAGAGATATAAAATCCAAAGGAAGGTGAAACTTGAGTAGAATATGGAGCAGAATAAATGTTCCATATGAAGAATGGATTGACATGAAGAGGAGTTGATTTTGTTGGACTTTCCATAGAGTTTTGGCCAGAGATCTGAAGTAGCCTATAAACAGTTAGTGAATGGACTGTCAATGGATGATTTGTGACCCTAGTTCATTCATCTACAAATTGTTAGAAGGATGATAAGATGAGTAGTTCAGATTTGTTCATAGATTGGACAACAAAAAATTGGTACACAAGAATAGTGATTTTGAGAGGACTCAAATCACTATTAGGTGGCATATTTCAAGAGCCCTAGATGAGGTGAGTGTTGTGGGCTCTAGATCAGTAAAGCAATTTACTGTGGTTGGGAAAATTGATGGTAGTCCAAGTACAATTGGAGGGTTGTTAGTTGACTGTCAAAGAAGAGCTCTAAGTCCTGTACTTGTGAAGGAAAACAAGATTGGTAGAAGGGTAGGTGTATTGGGCCTAAGGACGTGCACAATTTGAAGGACTAAAGTAGCAGTCAAGTGGTTTAGCCAACTAGCCCTAGTTCACTGTATTGTAGAGTATTGCGTCATTGAGAAGAAGGGAAACCTCCATATCCCTATACTTGTCATCTTGGAGTAGCAGTATGGAAAAAGTGGGTAGACCAAAGAGTTGTTAACAACAGAGTTGTGACCAACTAATCGAAAACTTTAAGTGTTGCAGACCTTAAAGGAAAAAAGAGGTAGATAGAGGGAATTCCTTTTTGAAACGAGTTCAGTAACATAAAGGAGCGTAGTTCATTGATAGAGGTAGATTGAGGAGTTACATAATGGGAGGAAAGAGGACCTGCCAGATGTGTTCAAGACATGTGGATTGAAAGGGCTACGTGTGTCCACCATAAAAAATTGGGTCAAGTGTTGTCTTGTTCAAGGTATATTGGTTGTCAAAGGAATAGCACCAAGCCCTAGTTGTATTCCTTGTATCAGTGTGACTATAAAGGGCCATCATCCCTGGTGTTGTCGACAATTATTGTCTACCCTAGAGATAGTCTAGAGCTGCCATAGACCAGTGCCTATGACATATTAGCATAGCAGGAGGCATATAATAAGGCTGGGTTGTCAATCCAAAGGCTCTCCTACTATCTCTTGTTAAACAAGAAAATTGATTTAAGATGGGACCAGCAATCACAGAAACTGTCACAGGGAAAGTAATGTTGCAGAGGCACAATGCAAAGCTCAAATATTAAAGCATCAGACAGCTAAGAGACAATTTACTGCAAAGAGGGCCGATTCAAATAATATGTCACAGAACTCAAATATTAGAAGTGTCTGGAGGGAAGGAAACAGAAGAGGATACTAGTTAACTTTGGTCTGGCACCCAGATACACAACAGAACCACATATGGGCTTATCATTCTAAGAATCCATACATGACAATGGTGTTTTAAAAGCACCCTCCCAAAGCAACTAATATAGCAGAAAAGTGGATGAAATGAATATGAAACAGTATATCATGCCTGAGCCTATTTAAAGCACTTGACTGATTCAAATATGTGCATCAACTAGGATGAATCCTTACCTAAAACCAGTGAGCCACTCACATTCCAGTAACATGATACGAGAAGATGTATGAAATGGAATATTGCATTAAACAAATAAGGAAAAGTACATACTGTGAAATACCAAAGACTAGAATCCTCATTACAGATAAAACTCCTCCTCACTGAGACCCCACGGGCTCTGAGCCTCGATACAAAAGCTTTACAGAATGTATACAAAAATTCCTTTCACAACACAATTTTCTGATAAAAGTCTGGAACCCTTACAATTTTTTTCTTCTCCCCTTTTATAGAGGAAGGATGAGAGAAAACTCATAAAAGAAGTAGGTGAAACAATTAACTATTTCATTGAAACAAAATGGTGAGAAAATGCCCGCCCAAAGTGTTTGACGGCGCAAGAACGCTGTAAGTACTCTGTGGTTGCTGCATAACATAAATGCAATAGGTGCAAATATCTTCAGAGGTAAGGTATGAAGAATAAAATATATAACATTCTGTACTTTCCTGAAGATAATTTGGCTGAAATAAACCCTGAGGACATCGTTTTCTGTGAAAAGATCTTTCTAGTAATCTGCATGGCCTTCGATCTGATACTTTGCCTCCAAAGGATATGTAAGAGCCCCAAAGAACTTAAATACGTTTCTTGAATCCTCTGCTCTTCACTGATATTTTCTATCTTCGCCATTAATTCTTCAACTGCTCAACTTGTGCATTTGAATGACCTTGAAGAGATTGATATATTTAAACCCTGGCTTTTTAATGGATGTCATGTCAACATATCTTCCCAGATCCTAGCTCCATAATTCTGCATTTGATAATTGGTCCTCTGGAGCGTACTCGACTTCTATGGTGATGGACGTGAATTCTGATGATTCACCATCACCATAAACCTGCAAAACTCACAAAATGATTAGAGAAAACCAGGCGCCAGGGTAATGGATGAGGCAGTGACCACGGAGTGGTGATATGGACTGAGTGAAATGATGAGAAGGAGCAGGATGACAGAGAAATGAAGGGTGGCGACATAGTGGGACGACGTTGTGTGGACGAGGCGAAGACAGACGACATAGACACGTGAACGATGCATGGAAATGGTGGAGATGGACGCGAATGACACGAGGGCGTATGAGAGACTACACGGAAGGGGTGACGTGGAAGTGGACTCGGTCAACCGACGGGGTGCGAATAATCCAGGGCCATACGATCAAAAACGGGATCGACAGTTAATATTATGTCGGGCTGTGGTGAGATGGTGGGCCACGAGTGATGTAGATGGGGTTAAAAGCTGCGCAAATTTGGAGAATACTCGCCGTTGGATTGAGCTCTCAAGATTGGACGGTCCACATAGATTTTGCTGCGCATCTTGAGTCAGACGATAATGCGCGAAGAGGAGAGGTTTTGGCGTCGTACTCAGGGACGCGTGGCGGGCGCTTAATGAATCGCTGGCCGAAGGGGGAATACCACCTGCAGCGAATGGGTGGTGCGAATTAATCAGCCAGTTTTGGAGGCGCGGGGACCACCAAAGAAAATAGAATTATGTGTCGTCAATTTATATTTAATCGGACGGCACGGAATGCACCCGATGGTCCTGTATGTTAGGCGCTTTTCTGGCTTAACACTTGGTCATGGGCTTTGGTCATGTCGACAGTAAGATACAGGGGGCTGTGGCTAAAGGGTATAGACCTTTTATGATTTCGGATACGCGCCCGTATTGTTTTCTGACGTGTTTTCAGGGTGTGGGATAGGCAACAGTCAGCAAAATGAATGCATTAGGCCAGGATAGAGAACTTGAAGGTTAAGGGGGGAGGAATTGAAGATCAAAAATTTAAATGAGGGGTTGTCATGGACAACACCTGCTATGAGAGCTCTATACTATTCTATTATAGTTTGTAATTTAACGAAGAAAGTTTTGGAAAAGCTAAAAAATTTCATGTGCACTAATTGATTCCATGATGTGTGTAGATTTAATTGTGAAAAGTTGATGTGTTGTGTCACTTGAGTGTGTTTGCATCAAAGATTCTAAGACCGAACCCAAATTCTCACGTGTCATGGAAATTCGACATATGCCTTGTTGACCTAAGAACTACATGTAACTCATATTAGACTACTCATGTCCAATCTAAATTTATCCCACTTAACAAGTTACCAAGACAAGGCTCATCACATACAACTGTGGTCGTAAAACAACTAAGAAACATAGTTTACATCTTGACATGCCATAACAGCTGATATGTCTTAAATGCCTTGGAATTGTGTGGCATGTGTTAGTGTCCCCTACATTCCCTGACATGATTTTACACTCCCTAACACACCGTAGCACTTCTTGACACACCTTGGTAGTTTAACATACATTGGCATTGCCTAGCATATAACCTTATCACTCCCTCCTTAACACACCTATAACTCATTGACACTCCATATCACACACTCTTATTTGTTCATTTCCATGCATTTTGATGTAGTGCTTCCTTGTTTTTACCTGACACTCCCTAACACTCCCTAGCATTCATTGACACACCCTAACACCTGACACTTCTTTGCATGCCACCCTAGCACTCTAGCATTCATTGGCACTACCTAGAATACCTTTTCACTCTCTCCTTAGCACACCTAGAGCTCATTGAAAATCCTAGTCACAAGCTCGTATTCATTAATTTTCATGCATTTTTACCAAGTGCTCCCTTATGTTTCCATATCGTTCCTTAAAACTCCTTGGCATGTGTGGTACACCCTAACACCTAGGACATCTTGGCATGTCACCCTGGCCTCTAGCATGCCTTAACATTTCCTAGCATACATTTTCAATCCCTCCTCAGCACACCTAGAAGTAATTGACACTTCCAATCCCAAACTCTTATTTGTTCATTTCCATGCATTTTGACGTAGTGTTCCCTTGTGTTTCCCGGGCACTCCTAGTTAACACTTCCTTGCATGCATTGGTAGATCTTGGCTGCATCCCACACTAGAATTCTATAATTACTTATCACTTCCAAAAATTCCTTGTCACTCCTCCTTATCACACATGGAACTCGTTGAAACTCCTTGTCACACACTATTATTCATTTATTTCCATGCATTGTGACATAGTGCTACCTTATGTTTCTCTAGCACTCCCTAACACTCCTTGGCACACATTGGCACACCCTAGAACTTGGCACAACTTGGCTTGCTTTCCTAGCACTCTTTCATGCCTTGGAATTTCCTAACATACCTTATCACTCCCTCCTTAGGACACCTAGAACTTGCTAACACTCCCTCCTTAACACATGGCATGTCTTGGCATGCCTGGCATGACTTGGCACTATCTGGAGCATATTAGCACACCCTGACACTTCTTGAAATGTCATTATAGCATTCCCTAGTATGCCTTGTCACTCCCCCCTTGCCACACCTGACACTTGTTAACACCCCCAACACACCCACTTTTCATTCATTTCCATTCCTTTTGACTCGATGATTTATGTTTGATGGGGTGCATGTCTAGAAATAGTTCCTTTAAGAGAATAAAAAAATGATCTCACCATTACTGACATAATTAATTGAGAGATTCTACTTGAATGAAATTAGGAAACTACACAATAGATTTTAAGAATGGAATTTTTATGTTTTTTTATTATGGTGTGAGAATGGTAAGAATTGAGTGGTCAATAAGGTATGTGATTTCTTAGAATACCTTCTCACTCCCTCCTTGGCATGGAAACTATCTCTCATTTCCACTCCCTACATACCCTCATATTCATTCACTTCCATGTATTTTTACCTAGTATTCCCTTGTGTTGTCCTAGTACTCCTTAACACTCCTCAACATGCATTGGCACTCTCTACTTAGCACTTTTCGACATGCCCTGCCACTTAATAACATGCATAACACTCCCTGACACACATTGGCACTTGGCTTCTAAGTAATTAAAAACTCAGGAGAAGTTTGGAAAGGTCCAACCTCCTCATCAACAACAACTTCACTATTGAAGCTTACCCTATCAGTGTCAATATCAATCAACCTATAAATCTTATACTATTGTTGTACCATATGGTCATTAGCTTTTCTCTTTAGATCTAATTTGGTTATCTTCTTAGCTAGAATCCAAGTGTAGGTAGTACAAACCAAAAATTTAATATGACTTACTTCGACTTTCTTCCAAACCATGGTTCTTTGTGACCTTATAGTTCATCACCATCGTGGGAGATCTATTCAATAGGTATACTATTTCCAACATTTCCTAAGCTCAAAACCTATTTGGAATAGACTTCCTCTACAACTTTAACCTAGCCATCTTGGTGATATTAAATTTTTTCCTCTAAACCAATACATTTTGTTGTGGAGTGTAAGGTGTAGTATATTGTCTCTGGATCCCATGTTTAGGACAAAATTTATTGAAATATTTTAACTAGAATTCCCCACCAGTATCATATCTAAGAGAGGAAATATGACAACCTAACTGTTTCTCTATTAATGCTTTGAACTTTTGAAATTCATTAAACACATCATATTTTAATTATAGAAAATATTACCACATTTTTCTATTAAAATAATCAACAAACAGAATGAAGTACCTAGCACCAGTGGTTGATATCATGTTCATTGGTCCACATATGTCTGAAAGTACCAACTGAAGGACCCTCTACGCTCTCCAAACTTGTCCTTCCTAAAATGGTATTCAATTTAGCTTCCTTGCCTGACAAGCTCTACAAACTTTGTGGATCTTCTACAAAATGTTCGGAAGTCAGTATTGTCACCATGACCTAGACCACCTATATCTAGATCATAAATTACTAGTCTAGGAGACTCATCATGCTCAAAATATTCCACCCCCCTTCAAGTTCAGCTACCTGAATCTTGACACTTGAATCCTCAACCCCTTCCAGCTTCTAATTAATTCAAAACTTAGGAGAAGTTTGGAAAGGTCCAACCTCCTCATCAAAAACAACTTCATTATTGAAGCTTACCCTATCAATATCAATATCAATCAACCTATAAAACTTATAGTGTTTTTGTACCCTATAATCATTATCTTTTCTCTTTGGATCTAATTTGGTTATCTTATTAGCTAGAATCCAAGTGTAGGCAATAGAACCAAAAAAATTAAGATGAATTACTTGGAATTTCTTCCAAACCATGGTTCTTTGTGACCTTATACTTTATCGCCATCATGGGAGATTTATTCAATAGGTATACTATTGTGAACATTGCCTCAACTCGAAACCTATTTGGAATAGACTTCCTCTGCAACTTACACCTGGCCATCTTTGTGACAGTACAATTTTTCCTCTCAACTAATACATTTTGTTGTGGAGTGTAAGGTGTAGTATATTGAATTTGGATCCCATGTTTAGCAAAAAATTTATTGAAATATTTTAAGTAAAATTGCCCACCAGCATCATATCTAATAGAGGAAATATGAAAACTTATCTGTTTCTCTATTAATGCTTTGAACTTTTGAAATTCATTAAACACATCATATTTTAATTATAGAAAATATACCCACATTTTTCTACTGAAATAATAAAAAAACGGAAGGAAGTACCTAGCACCAGTGGTTGATGTCATGATCATTGGTCCACATATGTCTAAAAATACCAACTAAAGGACCCTCTATGCTCTCCAAGCTTGTCCTTTATAAAATGGTATTTAATGTAGCCTCCCTGCATGAGAAGCTCTGAAAACTCTGTGGATCTTCTACAGAATGTTCGGAACTCAGTATTGTCATCATGACTTGGACCACCTATATCTAAATCATAAATTACTAGTCAAGGAGACTCATCATGCTCAAAATCTTCCACCCCCCTTCAAGTGGAGCTACCTGAAGCTTGACACCTGAATCCTCAACCCCTTCCAACTTCTAAGTAATTCAAAACTTAGGAGAAGTTTGGAAAGGTCCAACCTCCTCATCAAAAACAACTTCACTATTGAAGCTTACCCTATCCGTGTCAATATCAATCAACCTATAAACCTTATAGTGTTGTTATACCCTATAATCATTATCTTTGTTGTACCCTTAAACCCCTAAACCACTAACACCTAAACCCCTAACCCCTTAACCCCTAAACACCTAAAATGTTAATGCTTAACCCATAACCCATTAACCCCTCACCCCTAACCCCTCAATCCTTAACTGGTAAATCCCCTAACCCCTAAGCCCCTAATTCCGAATCCCTTAACCACTAAATCATTATTCACCTAACCCCTAATTGTGCCTAAATCCCCTAACCCCTAAGCCCCCAATCCCTAATCCCTTAACCACTAACTCATTATTCCCCCAACCCGAATCCCTAATCCCTTAACCACTAACTCATTATTCCCTTAACCCCTAAATGCGCCTAAATCCCCTGACCCCTAATCTCCCAATCCCTAACCCCTTAACCACTAACTCATTATTCTCCTAACCTATAAACCCTAAAACTCTAACTTCTAAGCCCTTATTCCCCTAAACCCTAAGCCCCTAATCCTTAATCCCTTAACCACTAACTCATTATTCCCCTAATCCTTATAAAAATCCTTAAAATCCGTGGGATTAGCCATTCCAAATGAGAGCAGGTCTAGTTGGGACCTACGATCAGGTTAATTCCCCCTTGTTGGCATAGTGGAATACCATGAGCAAAATCATGGGTGGAAAAAACCTCTCCTAAATTTACTATTTTATCTCAATTTTATTTTAATAATTAATTAATTTATTTATTTAAAAACTCTTCTAGATAAATCACAATTTCTTTAAGGTTGACACATTTCTATGTGGTTCATCATCAATGTTTTTAAAATAAATTTATTAGAATGAAATTGAATTGGTTTTTGAAACTTATTTTTAAACAATTGTTAACATTACAAAGAATCAAGGAGTGCGCTCACCATCCATCAAAAAAACAATAAGTAAGATATTAAAAATGATATTTTGAGAGCATGATATATTTAAAAATGATGTTTAGAAAAATGGAAGGATGTAGTATTCATTTTTCGTTTAAATTTTAGATCTCGAGTTAAAATGACACATCTCCTGCCCAAAACACATCTCCCACTCATCTCCCACTGGCTTAGTGATTAGGGTTTTTGTTGGGGGTATTATTTTATCAGGCCTGAGGGAAAGCTATCAGTCAACAACATGGAAACAATTTCGTCTCTCTCTTCACGTGTAGTAATTTCTTCTTCCATCTATGGCAGGAAGGGTCTTGATCTATGTAAGTTTTGAGCATTAACAATCTCTTTAATATTTTTGAAGCAACTTCTTTATCTCTGCGTCAATTTCCTGTGTATTTCTTAGTATCCTGTTTGGTTTCATAATCGCAAGGCATGGAATTTCGTCCCCTTAAGGGTATCATTTTTTATAAAAGGTTTTCCTCTGCGGCCAATAGGTTCATTGCTGAAGAATGCGTAAGAACTAGGGCTACATAAACTAGCAAGAGCAAATCCTTGTATAATTCAAATAACTCCCTACGGCATAATTTATGGGCAACACCCTTGTCTCGGTGATTAAAATAAATCGATGAATAGTAAGAGTTGTTAACAATCCATTTAGCCTTGTTTGAAAACTTTATATATATATATATATATAATTTTTTGTACTCTCTATTAGGACTTTATTACTAAGCATGAAAGGTTTGGTGGTATCACATTTCACAGATATTTTGGCTCTAAAAAAAATTTCATGAACAATTGATGACGTTTCCAGAATTGTAGCATAATCCCTCGTCTCTGTGGAATATCACTCAAATCCTTGAATTTCAGCATATTTTCTATCTTGTGAAGTGAGAAGATATTTTGATCCTCTAGGGGCTACAAATCAATCAACAAGGATGAGTTGTTAAGACATGAAAGTCTTGAAGTTCCTTTTGGGTTGGCTTGTATTTAGAACTTACAACAATGATCCTTTTATATATTTTTTTCAAATAATATAAAAAAAAAACAACAACAACAATTCATTGAAATGATCTATGAACTTTTGGAAGCACGCATGGTGAGAAACCAAAGTTTCTGCAAGGAAATTCAAGATCTACCTTCATATTTCTTTTCCCACCACTCAAAAAACTTCAGTTGGGCATCCATGGAGTCAAACTTATATGGATGAAGTGTATGGTTTGCAATTTCCTTCCCAAAAACCCAACCAAAATAAGCTCCTGTACCGAAGGAAAATATAGCTATGATTCCATGTCTAGAATATTTCCATGAAACCCCAGCTGTTCAAACCGCACTAATCAGACTCCCAGTGGTTGCTATCTTGGCAGCTTCTCGCTTCAGTTCAGCTAAGGGCCATAAACGGGATCTGATTGGATGAACTCCTCCACATCTGCATCGGTCCACTTGGGCAGAGGTTTGCCCCTACCAAGGATCTGCTTATACTTGTTCAAATACGAAAACCTCTCCTTCCAAAATTCCTTCTTCACCCCCCAGAATGACGACTCATGTTCTGATGAAGTGTTCTCTCCCCCCATTTTTCTCCAACCTCCCAGTGATCCTTTTATCTTGCGGACTATTTGAACATTCCCTAAAATATTGTTTACATCTCCTTGAAGCATTTCAGTCATCTCTGGTTAGGGCAAGGGCATATGACCTATTTAAGATCTGTGGAGAACTATTTTACTGATATGTCTCCAACCCCTTTTAGATCGTGATTCTTCTGCACTTTGTTGGTCATCAATTCAGTCATTCTTCTGCACTTTTTTGGTCATCAATTCAGTCATCTACGACCCAACACCATTATAAATATGAATAATTCAAACAATTGATTCAGAATTCTGGAGTTTGAATCTAAATATTTCAAGGTCTATTCATACGTATCATAGTTTCTGAAGCATTAAAACTCTGCAATATGTAAGGTATTCAAGCAGAATTTTGTGTTTAAATTGGCTTCACTATAGCGTCATTATTGGGAATATAATAATTTTGTCAAAGGCTTCCTCCGTATGTAGCAGTATGAATAGACAGAGGACTACTATTCATAGTTCTCACGCTGCAAGCCTTTTATCTATATTAGACAGAAGTAGCATATAAAAGGCCTTGAAAGGTTTTGGATTGATGGCAGTCTTGACCTTAATAAGCAAAAAAGACTATACTTGACAACTACATATGTTGATGTCAGAATCCCTCACACCAAGATACCTTGTAGGCTTGAGCAGATATGTGACATAGCAATAACAGTAGTATTATATAAGACAGTGATATGATAGTGTTTTTGTTGTGACACTTTTTGGAGAAGGTTGTCTAGCAAGGATTGCATTTTTTGAAAGGTGATAATGACTATATTTTTCATTCCATTATACACTTGCGATTTCAATTACAGAATTTATCCATTCAAGGAATTGAAAAGCATTCATCAACCAAAGAAATTACAGCGAAGTTTAAGGCAGGAAGTTACAAGGTGTCTTTTAATATTTTAATATCATATCATAAACAAAAACACATACAGTGTACATGATTAAGGCAGGAAGTTACAAGGTGTCTTTTAATATTTTAATATCATATCATAAACAAAAACACATACAGTGTACATGTTTCCATTACAAGTGCGTTAATGCTTAAATATTGGTTTACAATTTTATCACTTTTAATATTCTATCACGAATATTACATTTATGTTTGTTGTTTGTTTTGGCTCTTAAAGTAATAAAGAGTTTCTTACATAATCTGAAGTCCAGGATTTGAAGAGTAATAACACTCATTATTTGAAGATGTTTTGAATATGTGCAACAATTTCGTCACTATTGAATATGGGCAAAAGCTTAATTAGATGACCTTGTATATATATTGCAAGTTGTTGCAATGAATCCTTGAAATTGATAATTGGCTGACAGTAGCGGAAAAAAATTGGAAAGACAATGACTCAGGAAGGTGACTATAATTACCTTCTACCTGTATATAATCTATGATGGGATGATGTATTAGATTCAACACAGTGACATACATTGATAGTGAAGTGTCAATGATAGTTAAGTCAATGTTGATTGTACAGTAACCCTTGTCACAACAACAAACAATGGTGTGTACGCTAGATGATGTGCAACAGTAACATCAAACTTTATCACTATCATTTGAGGTTTCGTAAGCTTTGCAAGAAATTAGTAAGGGTCCTCTTTCATTGATCCTAAAGCAAGTCTGTAAGCAAAGGTTTTTGACGGTTTTAAGAACAGAGCATCTATTTAAGAAATGGCAGTGGAAAAATATAATAAAACTTTGGGTTTTTTCCGTTTAGCTTATTTAAAAAACAAACATGCCTACTTTTTACAAACTTTAGTCTCATCCCTCGGCGTGAAAGCAAAGAAACGTTTTGGCCAATATTCTATTATTGGTCATTATGAAACATGTTCTCATTTATTTAAAATTGCATGTCCTTTTTTCTAGGAGTCGAACTTGATAGCTAGGTAGCATTTATACAAACCCAACCTAATTAGTTACTAAAAAACGACTAAAATTTGCATATAAACGACTATATCATAACCTAGCAGTGTACCCAAATATTAAAGAAACTGAAAATGATATTGCAAGGTAAGCAACTAAATAGGTAGTATGTGTGATATGCTATTCCATAATTCACTACCTTTCCCATTTATAAAATAGTTTCTACAACAATTCCGCTACATATTAGTTCTTTATGTTGCTATTTATTGAGATTTTGGCTCACACGGGGATTACAATCAACCTTTCCATAGGAGATACATATAGCTTATGCAATTGGCATACCGTTGTTGTTACTGTAACTAACATTTCCTGATAAGAAGTTACAGTTGAAACATTGCATTTACTTGTTTTGGCTTCCTAATTGTTATGTATGGCATATATAATACCAACTATCCATTGGGATTCATACGTGACCAAATGAAAAAGGCTTTAACTGTTGCTAAATGCAAAAATGTGACAGGCTAGGAATGGAGGGATTTTGTGCAAATTATAATGAAAAATAAAAAAGTGAAGGCTTGCACCTCCAGTGCAGTGATAGCAGGGTTTCCTATTTATAATCTTCTAGAGTTATTATTATTATTTGTTCATTTCTTTCTGACTATTTCTCCCTGGTCAAGGTGTTTCTCAAGTTTGTCAGCTCTGAATGCTAAAGACTTTGCTTGATGTCTTGTAGTGGAAACACCTCATTTCTTAGCATAGGTCCAAGATCTAGTTCTGGTACAATAGCGCAAATTGTGGAAGATTTGGTAAGTGCCTACTACTGAAAGCCTTGCCACTATGACTCAAGTGCTATTTGGCCACAACTAGAAGGTTAGTGCATTGGGAAAAAGAGAATGTTGTGTGCGTTGATGCTACACACAGGGCATCTTTTTGCAAGCCCTTTTTCCCATCACATGCAAGAGCAGTTTGCATCTGCAAGATGCACATAGCATTCTCTTTGCCCAATAAAATAACCTTCTAGTGTTGCATGAGCTTCTAGCCTCTTTAGACTAAGTAACTGTCCAGAACTTTGTCACTCTTGGTTTGTATTTATCCTGTGAGTTTAGTCTGATTGCAAGACTTTTGCCTTAACATTCCTTCTCAACGTTTCTGCCATAACCTCAGAGCTACTCGGGTTTGGGGTTGTTCCCTAGATATCTCTTTGGGTCTGGACCAACCTCCTGATCTGCTGGCAACATTTCTATACCTCCAGCAGGTATATCACTTATCATAGGCATTTTTGTTTCTCCAAAATGCCGTTACTCTCGCAGAAGGGTGCATTATAATTTAAGATTCTTTCTCCCACAACTCAACATGTTGTGTGCAATGTGGTTCCTGTTGGGTGATTTCAATGGCTTCTACAAACTAGTTATTAGACAATGTTTCTAACCTCTTAGGAAGGAGCTACTTAGTGGTGGATGCCTCTCTGAAAATTGCTGGTAGTGATTGTTCATTAGTATATTGAAAAATTCATCGTCGGGGATTAATGTTTCAATTTTATCAAGTGTCTCCTGTTTCATATTCAACACAAGATGGAATTTGCATGCACTCAGTTCATTGGAGCAAGGCTTTCTGGCTTGCCTTGAATATTGAAAGCAAGTTACAGAAGTGATCCCTAAAGATGGAGCATCATTGAAAAAAATTCAAGCTCCTCTCAGTGGATGTTTTCTAATCCCTCTTCTTCTGCTCCTTCCCCTTGTCATCTTCATTTGTTTACAAGGCATGACAAAGATACCCATAAGTCTAAATTTTAGCCCAAAATAAATTGTAATGATAGTGGAAATGTTACGAGAATATTATGATTATCACTAATGGTCTGCCCATTCTAATGAGGGATGTCTTAAGAAAAAAGTTCTCAACACATATTTCAGTGGCTGAGCAAAAGGAAGGAGAAGGTTAAAATGATTATAGTCAACAATCCCACTTACATAAGTGGTTGTTGTGGACTTCCCAATCCATGGTGGAAATGACTCTGCTACTAAGTACGGTAATTATAACAATTCAAAAAGAAAATGGAAAAACAATTCTAAGCCCACAATTAGTCTTATCACTGACTACTTCACTTTAGACAATGATTCTTTGTTTGTGCAAAAGTATTACATTATAGTTAATGGTAGTGATAAAAATCTTATTTCACAAGATCATGTGACTTTTCTTAATTTCCCTTCAAAATGTTAACCTTGGTCTAAAATTTTAGGGTTGGATGAAGGATAAGGAACCAATGCAAGTTATGAAGGTTCGTCAATTCACTTTTGCTATTGACCACTCTTTGATAGTATTAAGTATGATGGCACTCTTGTTGACTGCTATGGTCTTATTCCTTGGAAGGTTTTATCAACACGATTTCCATGCAAGCTATTATACATTATCTTGAAACTTCCCTATTTTTGCAGAGAAGTTAGCGTCATGCTAGTGATTAATTTGAAACTATATTTTAGTGGAAAATTTCACTGTTTTTTGGTGGAATAGTTCATAATCTATTCTGATATTTTTTTGCAAGTGTACTAGTCACGATGATAAATGCATGGTTTACTTCAGAGGGTTTTTAGTTCTTTCTAGATACGCTTTTCATCATTTGCTTTGAATACTTCTCTAGTGCTCCTGAGTTCTATGTTGTTATGTTTATTGGCTGTTTCTATGGAAACTTTTTCAATAGGTTCTGAAAGGTAAATCCAAATGCAAAAAATACTATTTTACATATTGATATTTGTTCAAGACATTCTTGTGTGATACTTGAATTTCATAAATCTAGATTTCTATTTCGTTATCTATATCAATATTTAAGAACAGGCCCATGGATTGTTCACATTTCTCAAAATTTGGAGTTGTTCCTTTCATGTTGCATGTTCTTTTATATTTTTGTGTTGTGATTCAAATTTCTAGTTGTGCTTTCCAGTTATTCTCCTACATAGTACATGCTTTGTTAGATTATATCAAAAGTTATTCTTATTGTCTTTTTATTATGTATATTGAACATATTATTTCTAACAACTTTTGATCTTCCTAGATTTTCTATTCCTTTGGTGTATCTTTGCACTTTTAGGGGCAATTGCTAGTTTAAAGTCTAATTCTTTAAAGGGTGCTAGCTCAATGGAAGAGCACCTGCTTTACAAGCAGGAGGTTGGTGGTTCGATTCCGCCATTACACGATATTCATAGGGAATAAGCAGTCTTTTTTGGTAATTGCTCTTGCAGCCATCATAACCAAAGCATGGTGACATTTTTCGACCCTCACCAAAATATGAAATGTTGACAGTCAACGAACGCCACCATATATACACATCAATAGTGATGACCATTAAATGTCCGTCACCATAAACCTTTGTTGTTGATATGAAATGGTGAGGGTCATTTTTTGTCATTATAGTCATTATTTGTGATGGACCTTGATGTCATCAATGAGTGTATGGTGACAGTCAATGAATGTCACCATATATATACACCAATAGTGACGGCCATGAAAGGTACATCACAAAAAATTGTGGTTGCTCATATGAAATGGTGACGATCACTCTCCGTCATTATAATCAATATTCGTTGAAAAACCTTGAATGTCACCACAACACATAGCTTTCGGTGACTACCACCTTTTGTGAAATTCATTTTTTGGTGACAGGGACTATTGTCGTCACCATTGCTCATATGAAATGGTGACGTTCACTGATCCGTCGACTATAATTCATTATTGGTGACAGATCTTGAATGTCACCACAACACCTACACTCAGCGAGCCACCTTTGGTGACATTCAATTATTGGTGATGAAGGCTCCCTTTGACCCCTCACCAATGAGCTTATGGTGACCAGTCCCCTCACCAATGTCCTCTTGTAGTGATAAGGCATCACACATACAGCAAATCACACTACAGACACGTAGGATTTAACGTGGAAACTCCAATGTGGGATAAAAAACCACCATTTTTTTTTCATCTCTATTTTTAATTTTATTATTACCAAAAAATTCTTACAATATTTTACTCGCGTAGACTCATACCGTAAATAGGCATCCACATGTAGAAGGCTACAACATTCACTCGTTCTCTGCTGCCCACTCATGAAGGGCATCAACCTCGCGATCTCCTTTTACCATCACCCATCGAAGGGAGAACCAACCCTAATTTGATCACCAACTACTCTTTGGTAGGAGAAACGTCAACTTCCTCACTTAAGGCTTCAACCCTCGGCACCATCATGGACCATCACAGGTACACTACGATCCACCTACTTCAACGCATCCACGGCATCCCATAAATAGTCTATAAAAATTTTAGAATGGAACCACTACCATCATTTAATCGCAATACCATATATCAAAACTAACGATTACTATACCAAATCATTCAACCAATCACTAAATTAAATAACTCAATTAACAAACTAAACACTCAACCAACACAGCATCAACCAAATCTCTTCTCTATACATTCAAAAAATAGTATATATCTATCCATAACATTAAATATGAATCCAAAACACTTGCTATCAACCTGGAGCTAAATCACACTAACCCCCGATCAATTATATGAGAGAATATGTATGCTGCTACTTTTCTTAACTCAAACCCCATGTGTCGTGCTTACTCTGAATAGACACCACATGCATATCTCAACATCTATTCTGAACCTATCGCTCAATTTGAACCAGCATACATTAATTTAATACACAAACACTATCTTGAATCTATCTTTCAGGATCACATATCTTTCAAACCATACATTGGTACATACAAGTATTCAACAAATCAATATTCAATCAATTCAACTCGCAGACATCACTATTACTAAGCTCGAGATAAACATGAGAGACTTACGTGATATATAAACGAGAAATACAACATGTACTAAATTAGACTTGATTAGACATATTTCAAGAGAAACCCTAGATTTCATGTACACTTTATCAAAAAGAGTGTTTCCACATTTATACACGATTTTTAGGAATGAATCTTGTGTACATATGTAATCCATACTACATAATCGATATGCTACTATCGAAGAGTATCCATGTGATGCAGATATGTGTTACTGAGACAAACCCGCATACAAATCTAAAATTTTCAACTCTGCTACTATGCCTTCAAAACTTCAAGCATACCTATATCATGACACTAGAAATAAACACATGCCAAATCATAGATATAATCAACACATTAACACAAAATAAGACACGATGGTGCTCATCCACATCATACAGTCCAACTATTTCAAACCAATATTTGACCCGAGGCTGTAGTCTACCTCGGCTCTGAGGGCTCTCTCAAGGGTTAATGATTTTGTATAAAGATATATCCATTCACTCCTGATTGTAGTTTATGTATGTTTATAAATTCAAAGATCGTAAGATGTTACCATTGGGCTATGCTGAGTCGCTGATAGGGATAAGATAACAAAATATCTCTTCTTATAAAACTAAGGCTTGTTATACTTCCAATGAAAGGATGGCCACATTTAGGAAAAAGTCTCAATATCTTGAGGTTCAAAGAAATCGAGCATGTGTGCATGAATTTCGAGTAAACATGATACATCAAGGTATTGAAAGGAGGAGACAATTTAATAGAGATTTATCCAGCTTTCAACACTTAAAGTGAAGTCGTAGCTATGAATGACAATGAATTCTAAGTAATAAGCATCAAACCTTGAATAAAACCAATCGCGAGATAGGACCTAAGAACTCAATTCACATCAATTAACACTTAAAAGGAAGTCGACATGTTCCCATGAATTCTAAGTAATAAGTAATATATGAGTAAAACACATGATAGAAGATGAGCTCATCGAAGTACACTAAGAATCTAGCCTTTCAGATAAAGTTAAATCTACTTACGTATATATCAGCTCCTCAAACCGATTTACAAAGTAGACTGCATCTCGACAACATTTCCTCTCCAACCCCTACTGAAATTCCACTTCTTGTCTCTTATACAATCATCAATACATTCTTTTATTCTCTCCAAACACTTGAGAAAATTTGGTATTTACAGCTTGACACCTATAAGCTGCTAAAAACAAACTTTTAATTACATTTTCACCGTAAGCAACCGTCTCTGCATTCTAGAGTCCTAATACAAATAGGACTAAAACTCTAAAAATGTTCAACAACACTTATCTAAACCTTTTTAATTCTTATTTTAATGACTACAACCTCATGAGGTCAAATTTGGTGATGCCTCCGACCTTGTTATGAACCCTCTTGTTCCATGACCTACATCGCTCTAGAAACCACAGAAACAATAGCATGAAGTGCCAGCCCTCTCACCTCATTGTACACATCCCCTTTTCCTATTTAAAATTTCGCCGTCTTCTTCCCAAAACCATTTAACGCTTTTTGAGAGTAAGAACCCCTAGGCAAGTTTATCTATCTATCCACAAATCTGCTTTATACGTATTAGAATGTATATTTATATCTCGGGTCAGTCTCTTCTTAAAAGCTCTTGCCTCTCCCTACTGTCCCGATTTTCATATGACTGAGCCTACAGTACTATCGTGGGCACAGGAGAAAACGGTTTATCACTGTATATCAGGGCGCCGTCGCGGCCAGGTCCAGATCCATGTTCATTCGACGATACGAGATCAAAGTGGGGGCCCCACGCTGTCGGCGCCACTGGGTCGCCTCGCGCTTCCCCCGCACCGCTCTTGTGAGGCGCGGTGTTGCCGCGGGACCAACGATCCCCACATCCGAGAGAGGCCACGTGTCCTTGGTACGAGCAGGAAACCGCTCTCTCCCTGCACGTTATTCTTCGGTCGATGTCCGTGCAGCGGGATCCACCCGCTCCGTCCGATCTGCCTACCTCCATCCGACGGCAGATGTGTCCCAGAGTTGATCGTTCATCGCTATGTCCCGCCACGTCCCACAGTCTGCCATCGTGTCACTGTTTCATGTCTCCGACCATCAACGTACCCGCCACGTCGTCTCCTTCTTGTTCCCCGCTCGCCTATGTGTCTTTCCCCCCCGTACTCTCATATTATGTTCTCGCGCCGATATATATATATATATATATATATATATAGATATATATATATATATATATATATGTGTGTGTGTTTTATATGTTTAGTTCATAATCTATCACCATTTTTCTTCCACAACCATACTGTGTTACGTTTCGCCCCGTTCACGAAAACCTCCATTGTCTGCTCCCGCCACCCTGTATGTCCCCGTCTTTGTCCCATGGTTGCATCATCCCATCCATTCTCACCTTCATCACTCCCCGCCTTTACCCTAGCCGTGTTTTTTCTAATATTTTCAGGGTTTTTGCAGGTTTTCAAATTAAGAGTAGAGGGGCATATCAATCTGTCGCCTCCATTTCAGAAAATCAAGAACATACCAGAAGATGATTTCCTGTGGGCGAAATTAAATGAAAAGAGCTGAAGCCGGTGCATGAAATGACTGCTATTAAAGAAAACACAGACAGAGAATCTCAGAACCCTCCAGAGAAATTCGCCCCACATTTAAGGTTCAGAATTCAAATTCAGAATTCAAAGGTCAAGAGTACAGTACCAGAGTTGCAGGCCAGCTCAGGCCCCTCACGGCATCAGATTTTTCTTCAGCTAAAGGCATCCCGATGTATATATTTTATTATTTTCATTTTGTACATAAGGAGATTTTTATCTCCCGGCATTAATTTCTGTATACAGGTTGTTAGGTATATTCATTTATAGCTAGTCATTCATGAAGAAGGCGTGTATGTTCCCCGCCTTTCTTTTTCAAATTAGATCAATAAATATGGATACCTACCTCTCCCTCCAGAAGTTTCTCTCCTCTCTATAAATATCAAAAAAGAAGACATTGTTAGGGTTCCAGATTTCTGTAAGCAAGCTGTGCAGCGAGAAGACTATTGTATCCATCTTGTGACATTTATGTATGAAGTTTCAGAGCCCGTTGGGTCTCAGTGAGGAGGGGTTATGACTGTATTGAGGATTCTGGTCTTTGGTATATTGCAGTATGTAATTTCTCTCATGTGTTAATATATCATCCTTTTCTCATGCAAACTTTCTTCTTGTATCATGTTCTAGAATGCGAGTGGCTCACTAATTTGCAGTAAGGATTCGTCTTAAATGGTGCCCTTTCTGGAATTGGTCAAGCGCTTTAAATAGGCCTAGAAGTGATATGTTGTTCCATGTTCACCCTTTCCATAACTTCTGCTATATTAATGGCTTAAGGATTCGTAAATTGATGCGCCCTTTTGTCAATAATATCTTCTCATGTTTCCTTCCTGCACGCACTCCTTGATATCTGATGTCTGTAATATATCACTTGAATCGGCCCTCTTTACAGTAAAGCGGTCTCTTAGCTGTTTGATACTATCATGCTGAAGTTTTACCTGATGTCTTTACTTTATTCCTATCTGTGTATCAGCCACTGAAAGAGAATTGGGACCAATTCAATCTATTTTAATTTCCTTGTTTAAAACAAGAGATAGTAAGCGAGTCCCTTGGACTGACAACCCAAACTATAAAGGACTCCTTGCTATATTAAGATGTCCTAGGCACTGGTCTATGGCAACTCTAGGCTGTCTCTAGGAGGGTGACAAAATCATCCACAACATCTTTCTGGCGCCGTTGCCGGGGAACGAATTCAAGAACATCAGTTTCCCTGGGGTTTCGACATTTTATTTCACTCTCTAATCGGGTGAGCACAGAGAGGTGAAGAGTTGCAGATTTCTCACCTTGGCGACTCCACTGGTCCTTATTTGATAAATCTCATTAGTAGTCCTGGCTCCTCGTAGGCCGCATTTGAGGTCAGATACAGCCCAACTGAAAACACCCTACGTGTCTGACCCAGAGAAAATTATTCATAAAAAAGTCTGGAAGGAGAGGAAGTCAGCCTGTGCTGAAAATCCTGAGTGTTCTGTTGAAGATTATCTGCCCTCTTCTTCTCAAGAAGTTAGAACAGAAAATCCCGAAGTTTATCTAGAAACCCCACGTAGGGGAAATACTTTATTTAGGGAAGAACCTTATTCTGTTCCCGAGGCTGAGGAAATTAAAGAGGTCACTGAAGTAGCTCCCGTCAACTGAGAACTATTCCCGTCCACACCTCAGACCTCGGTCCAATATATTCCCATTGTCATTCACACTCCGCTGCCCCCTACCCCTCTCCCTTCTTTTGTTTCTCAGATTGTTGTGCAACCCCCACCGCCTCCAATGGCCAATGTTCCTGCTTTTCTCCTGAACAAATATGCTCCTCTGGCCTTACCCTAAGTGTTGAACGATATGCCACAGGATTATCTGAAGATTCTGCCAAGGTTCAATGGTGAAAATGATGTGGATGCTCAGAAACATCTCGAGACCTTCTGCTCTTTTGCAGAAAATTTGAATGTTGAACACCTGGATGTGGTTTTGAGATTATTTGTACAGTCTTTAGAAGGTGAAGCTAGAAAATGGTTTAAAACATTGGGTAATCGTTCTGTAACAACCTGGGATCAGATGGAAAACGTTTTCCTCAGGAAGTGGGGAGAAAAGAAGGATTTTGGAATGTGCCTTACTGAGCTAAATACCATCAAGAAGAAACAGAATGAAGGGGTATCAGAGTTCATCAAAAGATTCAACAAGTTGTATCTAAGCTTGCCCCCGGAAATGAAGCCAAATGAAGCTGCTGCCAAGATAGTTTTCATAGCAGCCTTTGATTTTGACTTTGGATTCTCCTTAAGAGAAAGAAAGCCTGCCAATTTAGATGATGCACAAGCAGATGCTCTGGAACTAGAAGCGAACTTTGCCTCCACAGGAAAGTTAAAAGGAAAAATTGAACCAGATGCCAGAAGAAAAGGCAAAGAAGAGGTTTCTACCTCTAATCAAGAAAAGGATTCAGATAAAATGGATGAAATAAGTAAGATGATAAAGAAGATGGTCAAGATGGAGCTGGAAGCCAAAAATGCAGCTCCTAAAAACTATTACAATGCTCCAAACAGAGGATATAATCCTCAGTATAGAAAGCCTCCATTGCAAATACTACCAAGAGAGACAAGGGAGCAGCAAGATCAGGTACCTCACCCCTTGTACCTGGAAGGACCAGCAGATGACTCCACTGGAAATGCAGCTTATGGGTTAGAAGATTCGAATCTGGCCTTTTCAAATAATGATGATATAGAGTGCCCAGTGCAAGCAGAAGATGAAGAAGCTGAGATTGACCATTACTGCAAGCAGTTTGCTGATTTCATGGAAGCCCAATTCAACGTCAGATATGACCTCAGATCCTCAAGGAAGAGGACTAGAACTCAGGAGCAAGAGGAAGAAATACCTCAGAAAGAAGCATCTGCTCAGAAGGAGTCAGCAACCAAAAAGAATGTTGAAAAAGGTAAGAATTTCCTAAATACCCCCTTGCAGTCAAATGATCAAATTCCTTCCTCTTCAAAAGTAGGCAGTCCTTCTAATGCTGAGCCAGTGTCCCAAGAAGTCAAGTCCTCAGTTGATAATAAGGAGTCAAAAGAGGTAATAATAGAAAAGTCCACATCTGCTTTTAATTTGCAAAGAGAGCTTGAAAAGATTAAGATTCCTGTTCCTCTGACTGAATTGTTAAAACAGCCTGTTTATCAGTCTCAGGTCACTTCTTTTATGCCTCTTCCTGAACCACAAATTGCACCTGATAGTCTAAATCTTCAAGAAGAAAGACCCATGGTAGTATTTGGCCCGCATGTCGAGGAGATAGACCCTTCAACTCCTCCCTTTTATGTGTCCCTAGTCATTCATGACCTGCTGCTTCACAATTGTATGCTAGATTCTGGAGCCTCCCATAATCTTATGCCTCTGTCTGTCATGGAGCAGCTAGGGCTGCAAATTACAAGACCATATAAAGATATATATTCATTTGATTCTAAAAGGGTGAAATGCTTGGGAATGATTAAAGATTTAGTGGTCAATCTAGCTCAAATCCCAGCAAAAAGTGTGGTCATGGATATTGTGGTCGCTGATATCCCAGCTCGCTTTAGCATGCTGTTGTCAAGGTTCTGGGGTACTAAGATTGGGGGATCGATTAAACTCGACTTAACATATGCCACTGTCCAAGTCTTTGGTGGTCAGGAGAGGAGGCTGTACAGGGAGACCAGATTTGTTAAAATGGTGTCCATGGTTGATTGCTCAGATAATGCTCCCGTTTATAATAAAGAGGGGGAATTCTCATGTTTTGTGTTAGAAGAGAGTCAAGACTATGCACATGAATCTCTCTCTGGTCAATTCCAAGTCGAGCAATCCAAGAAAGGCCAGGAATCAGAAGTATGGACTTTGCATTTTGATGGAGCAAATTCCAGGGAAGGTAACAGAGCTGGGGTATTGTTAATCTCTCCCACAGGAAAATGGGTGCCGCGGTCTTTCAAATTAGAGTATGAAGCTACAAACAATGTAGCTGAGTACGAAGCTTTGTTATTGGGCCTACATACAGCTAGAAACATGGGCATTCAATGTCTGAAAGTGTTTGGAGACTCTGAGCTAGTAGTGAGACAGATTAAGAATGAATGCCAAACTAAGCATCCTCGGCTCAGAGCATATAGAAACGAAGTATGGGACATGATAGAAAATTTCTTTTTAGCATTTAATATACAGTTCATGCCCCGGGAGCATAACAGAATAGCAGACTCTCTTGCTGTGGCTGCTAGTACGTTCCGACCTCCTCAGAACCCATTGTTAAGATATGAAGTAGAGGTACGTTACAGACCATCTATCCCAGACAATATTAAGCATTGGCAGGTCTTTGAAGATGACGAACAGATGAAGAGATTCATGGAGACAGTGGGAGAATTCACGGGTATGGAAATTGATGATGATGAGGAGGAAGAAGCTGAAAATATTGCTGAAGGTAAATGGGAAGAGAATATAGCAGGAAACAGAGTATTGCAGTTAAAAGGAAATGTCATCCCTAGAGGACTAGTACCTCTAGAAAGACTATTCAACAAGAATGATGTCCCCATGCAGCCAAACAAAGTAGTAGAAGAAGATCAAATGAGAGATTTAAATTTGGGTACCGCTACTGATCCCAAGATTGTTAGATTATCTAAAAGAATCTCAGAAGAATATAAAGAAAAGTATTTGAAGTTATTTCAGTCTTATAAAGATGTTTTTGCTTGGTCCTATGAGGACCTAAAAACTTTTGATGTAAATATCATACAACACAAGATTCCACTCAGGGAAGATGCAAAGCCATACAAACAGAAGCTCAGGAAGATTAATCCCCTGCTTCTTCCCTCAATTGAGAAAGAAATTAAAAAATTGTTGAAGGCCAAAATAATTGTACCCTTGAGGTACTCGGAATGGATAGCGAACCTTGTTCCTGTCAGAAAGAAGAATGGAGAAATCAGGCTATGTGTAGACTTCAGAAATTTGAATAGAGCATCTCTCAAAGATAATTACCCACTACCTAAAATGGACCACATCTTGCAGAAAGTGGTGGGAGCATCCAGAATGTCAATGATGGATGGATTTTCAGGCTACAATCAGGTAGCTGTTTTCCCAGAAGATCAAAAGAAGACTGCGTTCACCACGCCATGGGGAACCTTTATGTATGAAAGGATGCCGTTTGGACTGATTAATGCAGGTGCTACTTTTCAAAGGGCGATGGACATAGCCTTTGTTGGAGAACAGGACAAGTTTCTGGTAGTGTACCTCGATGACATCACGGTGTTCTCAAAGAATGATGATGAGCATATTGTGCATCTAAGAAGAACTTTTGAAAAATGCAGAAGGTACGGCCTTTCTCTTAATCCTCAAAAATCTCTGTTTGCTTTAGACGAAGGGAAACTCTTAGGACATATTGTGACTAAGGATGGCGTGAAGATTGATCCTAGGAGAGTTGAAGTAATAAATAGCATTCCTCTGCCAAGAAATAAGAAAGAAGTACAGGTGTTTTTGGGCCGAATAAACTTTTTAAGGAGATTCATTCCTAACTATGCGGAGATAGTTAGGCACATTACTAATATGTTGAAAAAGGACAATGAAGTTAAGTGGTCCCAGGAGTCTAGGGATGCATTTACAAGAATTAAACAAGCATTTGCCGAAGCTCCCGTGCTAGCAGGACCGGATTATAGTAAGCCATTTATGGTATTTTCATTTGCTTCACCACATACAATTGCTGGAGTGTTATTGCAGAAAAATGAAGAAGGATATGAACAGCCCATAGCATTCTTCAGTCAGGTGTTGTATGATGCTGAACTAAAGTATAATATACTGGAGAAGCAGGCATATGCCCTGGTAAAGTCCCTTAAAGCTTTTAGAGTTTATATTTTGCAATCCCATATTACTGCTTATGTTCCCACAGCAGCTGTAAAAGACATTCTAGTTCAGGGGGACAGTGAAGGCAGGAGGGGAAGATGGATTGCAAAAATCCAGGAATATGATCTAGATATAAAGCCTACTAAATTGATCAAAGGACAGGGACTTGCCAAGATGTTATCTGAATCTAATCATCAAGCTCTGGGCATTAATTTATCCATAATGGCAAATGAAGAATCAGAAAAAGAAGAGGAGCAACATGGACTAGAAATGGCCACACAAAAAGTGCATGTGAAGTACCTGACTAGTCCATGGTATAAGCAAATAGTTGAATACCTGTTGACACTTAGTTGTCCTCCAGGATGTGACAAGGCAAACTACAGAGCTGTAAGGATGAGATCCCAGAAGTATGTCATTGCCAATGGACAGCTCTATTGGAGAGACCCTTTGGGTATATTGCTGTTATGTCTCACTGAAAATGAAGTGCAGAATATAATGACAGAATTCCATGAAGGAATATGCGGAGGACACTACAGCTGGAGGGCTACTACCAATAAAATCTTGAAGGCTGGTTTTTACTGGCCAAAATTATATTCAGATACTTTTGCCTGGGTCAGAACATGTGACAAATGTCAAAGATTTGCAGAAAGACAGAAGTTAGCATCTTTGCCCTTGATTCCCGTGCATGTAAATGAACCCTTCCAGAAATGGGGATTAGATTTTATAGGAGAAATACACCCCCCATCAAGCGGCCAACATAAATGGATACTGACAGCTACATATTATTTTACTAAATGGGTGGAAGCCATACCTACAAGAAGGGCTACAGATGCTGTAATCATGAATTTTTTAGAAGACAATATCATATCTAGGTTTGGCTGTCCTACAAGAATTGTAACTGATAATGCTCAAGCTTTTAAGTCTGCCAGATTTGTAAATTTCTGCCAAAGATATAATATTGTATTAACTCATTCCACAGCGTATTATCCCCAGGGGAACGGTCTAGCAGAATCATCCAATAAAACCCTGGTAAGGGCCCTCAAGAAAACAATAGCTGAAAATCAGAAGAACTGGGATTCTCAGTTGAAGTTTGCTCTGTGGGAAAATAGGATAACCAGCAAAAGAGCAACAGGCAAGTCTCCATATGAGCTGGTGTATGGGCGGGCCGCAGTATTTCCTGTGCAATTGGCACTACCAGTGGCACGTTTTATGCAAGAAAACCAAGAACAACCAGACGAGATGATTAGGAGAATTCATCAGTTGGTAGAATTGGATGAGACAAGGAACCAGGTAGACCAGAGACTAATAGAATACCAGGAAAAAATGAAGAAGGTCTTTGATCAGCACGCGAAGGACAGAAATTTCCAAATCAGAGACCTGGTTCTTAGATGGGATGTTCGCAGAGCGGAAAAGGGCAAGCACGCTAAGTTTGATCCATTATAGTTTGGTCCTTTCAGAATCGTGAGCCAAGGGGGAAATAATACTTTTATGTTGGAGAACCTACAGGGTGATTTGTTGGACGCCCCCGTGAATGGTCAATTCCTCAAACCGTATTTTCAATTCTGACCCAGATTGGAAACACCCCACTGTATATATTGTACATAAGCTATTTTGTTTCTAATTTCTATAAGGGAAAAAGGGGGATGCTGATAGTTACCTGAGGAGAAAGCGTAGCAGAAATTGAGCAGTGGAATGAAAAATTTGAATGGTCTGCGTGTTCTCGACATGCCCGAGGACGAACATGCCGTCCCCAAAGTGGAGCCAGTGTTGTACACATCCCCTTTTCCTATTTAAAATTCGGCCGCCACCTTCTCCAAAATCCATTTCTAACGTTTTTGAGAGTAAGAACCCCTGGGCCCCGTTTAATTCTATCATCCCCGCCCGAAAATCTGCTTTATAATGTTTAGAATGTATATTTTATATATCGGGCCGAAGCCCCTTAAGCCTTAGCCCTCCCACTTCGATTTTCATATGACCCGAGCTACAGGACCATGGGCTGGGAGAAACGGGGGCTTATCACTTATATCCCGGGCGCCGTCGCAGCCGTCCGATCCATGTTCAATCAACGGCACAGATCAAGGGGTGGGGGCCCCACCTTTGTCCCCGGGCGCACAGTGAAACCGGCGGTTTCCCCCCCCGCACCGCTCTTGTCGGCTGGCGGTATTTACCGCGGGACCAGCGATCCCATACGAGAGAGGCCACGTGTCCTTGGTACGAGCGGGAAACCGCTCTCTCCCCGCACGTTATTCTTCGGTCGATGTCCGGGCAGCGGGATCCGCCCGCTCCGTCCGATCTGCCTACCTCCATCCGACGGCAGATGTGTCCCAGAGTTGATCGTTCATCGCTATGTCCCGCCATGTCCCACAGTCTGCCATCGTGTCACTGTTTCATGTCTCCGCCCATCAGCGTACCCGCCACGTCGTCTCCTGCTTGTTCCCCGCTCGCCTATGTGTCTTTCCCCCCCGTACTCTCATATTATGTTCTCGCGCCGATATATATATATATATATATATATATATAGATATATATATATATATATATATATGTGTGTGTGTTTTATATGTTTAGTTCATAATCTATCACCATTTTTCTTCCACAACCATACTGTGTTACGTTTCGCCCCGTTCACGAAAACCTCCATTGTCTGCTCCCGCCACCCTGTATGTCCCCGTCTTTGTCCCATGGTTGCATCATCCCATCCATTCTCACCTTCATCACTCCCCGCCTTTACCCTAGCCGTGTTTTTTCTAATATTTTCAGGGTTTTTGCAGGTTTTCAAATTAAGAGTAGAGGGGCATATCAATCTGTCGCCTCCATTTCAGAAAATCAAGAACATACCAGAAGATGATTTCCTGTGGGCGAAATTAAATGAAAAGAGCTGAAACCGGTGCATGAAATGACTGCTATTAAAGAAAACACAGACAGAGAATCTTAGAACCCTCCAGAGAAATTCGCCCCGCATTTAAGGTTCAGAATTCAAATTCAGAATTCAAAGGTCAAGAGTACAGTACCAGAGTTGCAGGCCAGCTCAGGCCCCTCACGGCATCAGATTTTTCTTCAGCTAAAGGCATCCCGATGTATATTTTTTATTATTTTCATTTTGTACATAAGGAGATTTTTATCTCCCGGCATTAATTTCTGTATACAGGTTGTTAGGTATGTTCATTTATAGCTAGTCATTCATGAAGAAGGCGTGTATGTTCCCCGCCTTTATTTTTCAAATTAGATCAATAAATATGGATACCTACCTCTCCCTCCAGAAGTTTCTCTCCTCTCTATAAATATCAAAAAAGAAGACATTGTTAAGGTTCCAGATTTCTGTAAGCAAGCTGTGCAGCGAGAAGACTATTGTATCCATCTTGTGACATTTCTGTATGAAGTTTCAGAGCCCGTTGGGTCTCAGTGAGGAGGGGTTATGATTGTATTGAGGATTCTGGACTTTGGTATATTACAGTATGTAATTTCTCTCATGTGTTAATATATCATCCTTTTCATGCAAACTTTCTTCTTGTATCATGTTCTAGAATGCGAGTGGCTCACTAATTTGCAGTAAGGATTCATCTTAAATGGTGCCCTTTCTGGAATTGGTCAAGCGCTTTAAATAGGCCTAGAAGTGATATGCTATTCCATGTTGACTCCTTTCATAACTTCTGTTATATTAATGGCTTAAGGATTCGTAAATTGATGCGCCCTTTTGTCAATAATATCTTCTCATGTTTCCTTCCTGCCCGCACTCCTTGATATCTGATTTCTGTAATATATTACTTGAATCGGCCCTCATTACAGTAAAGCGGTCTCTTAGCTGTCTGATACTATCATGCTGAAGTTTTACCTGATGTCTTTACTTTATTCCTATCTGTGTATCAGCCACTGAAAGAGAATTGGGACCAATTCAATCTATTTCAATTTCCTTGTTTAAAACAAGAGATAGTAAGCGGAGTCCTTGGCTGAAAACCCAAACTATAAAGGACTCCTTGCTATATTAAGATGTCCTAGGCACTGGTCTATGGCAACTCTAGGCTGTCTCTAGGAGGGTGACAAAATCATCCACAACAACCTCCATGCTTGTCTTCCAACACTTTTGCTGGAAATTTCAACATTTTTAGACAAGTGACATGTGTTATCACTTCCATATAACTATTCCCTTCCACCTATAGGAGTATAAAGGGCGAGTATGGCTACGCTACGAAAATATCGAGTTGTTTTCGTAGTCTTGAGAATATATGTCTTTGTAAACATCTATTTAAACCTCCGATTTCTTTTGATTTGACACCTAGATCTTCATTTTTCATTCCGTTTTTCATCCTTTAACCTCAACACTAAAAAAATAGATGTTTTTATCTCTTGAAACCCTTATAATATACTCAAAATTACCTACGGCGAGTTTCATAGCGCACTACGAGCGCACTATGCATGTCTTTTTACACGAGACTTTTTCAAATCTTAGTTCTTAAAACTTCTTGAAAATTTTACATGATTTATACGAACTTTAATAATCAACATATTTCATCCTTGAAATGTTTCGAGAAAGTGAAGTCCTTCTCCACAACAAATACGCATTAAGAAATTATCACTTGCTTCACTATTTCATTACGAAAAATAGGTGTTGAGACATAGATTTTATCTCCTCATCCAAAAATTATTTTGAAAAACTGAAGCATGATTTTGATACCATGATGTCATGAACAAAAACCTATATTTTTTTTGGAAAATAATTCTCCTCTTGCCACGAAATTGTCTTTGAACAACTTTGTATAAAACTCGAAAATCCCGATTTAAATATGGCTTCCAAAGAAAGCCTTTTATCTCCCAAATGGTAACACTTTTAGAAAAGTGAGATAGGTTATTGTAGCTAGAGATTTTATGAAGAAAAAAATCCTTCATAATTCCAAAATACCTTTTCTTGTGACCATAAAATGATCATTAAGTTGACTACTAAAAGCAAAAAAATAAAGTTTTTCTCTCGATGACTTTCGGTACAATTTTCGTAGTGCAAGTTGAATCATCAATTTCGCCCACCTCATAATGAATTTGAAGAAAAATAAAGAGGTTTTGTAGTTCATTATGTTAGAAAGAAAAACCTCTTTCATTTTTCCAAAATTAGGTTCGGTGCTCAAGAACCCTTTTGGAAAAGGACTACTAGCGAAAAAGAGAGGGGTTTTGATGAAAAAAAAGGTTGCTTCGGTGGTTTCGTAGTGCACTATGAAAATAGAAGCATTTTTGTAGCGCAAAATAGGTTTTTTACCTTTGTCTACGCTACGAAAATGTGGTTTCGTGGCTTAATCAATTTTTTTTTTAAAATATGGTTTTTCAAAACGTGGTGTATGGGAACTTAAAAGGTAAAAATGAGGTTTATGAACTTTATTTGGTGATGAAATGAGACATGTAACCTATGGCTTAGACCCTATAAAACATAAAAATGACTCAAACCCTATCTAATACCATGACTTAGGAGCAAGTATAAACCGACCAAGTTTAGAAATTTTTAATAATGATAACCTGACCATAAGAAAATCATACAATGCATAGTCATTTCGGGTCTATTGATCTTGATCCATCATTGTATTACGGGGTGCATATTTGTTTCGGATTAACCACTCATCAATAACCCATACCATGAAATCATACTTCATATCGAAGTAATCATCAATCACTCTCACACATGCACACCAAAACACTTGGATCTTCATCTCCTTATATTGCTTAGGCCTTAGCCAATACCATGGATAAAAAACCTGCTAATGTCGATGGTACTCTTTGACGAGATAAAATATCTATTGAAATTCTAATTACTATGGGCTAATACCATGGTAAGGACCCTTAGTATTCAATAAAACACGGTGTAGAAAACTATACAAACCTCTTCTTCTTCATACCCGCGTGTGTACGTGATTTTGCTTCCATAGAACCCATGTATATTTATTCAAATGTTCACCTTCATAATGTTTTTGTCTTTGAACTCCATACTTCGACCAATTCACTTTTTCACTCTTAAACTAGCTTTGATTATGTATCATGCATCAAGAAGTTTTCCATCAATGTGCAACTCACATCAGTAGGTTTCCATCAAGGACAACACATACATCATAGTGCCAACAATCTCCCCCTTTGGACTTGATGGAAACCAATTTTAGTGTTTGATCACCACAACTTGTAGATATCACAGCAAACACCATACATCAAGTTACTTTTTCTCCCCCTTTGACATCAAGGGAAAGGGATAAGAAATGTCGAATGAAGGCTCCTTTTTGTATATACATGAGCACTATAGATCGATGTTTGTACTATTATTGAGCATGCTCCCCCTATGCACATATTGAATCATACGAAATATTTTCAATGAAGAACATGACTCTATGACTCAACTTAACATGAATTATCCTATCACGGAGGACTCAAAATTACATCACCCACCCAAACAAGTGGGGTTACATAACATCATATATCCATCATGGGATTACACAAATAATTGACTTGAACTTCAATAGTCCAAACATGACTAAGTAAGAATTACATTATGGTATTTACATGACCTTTGTCAAATGACGGTGAATTTTATAACCAAGACCAAAAGAAAACAACATAGAATCATTCAACCAAATACAATATTTTATTCAGAAATAGTGCAAACATAATGCCAACAATGCATCATTAGCAATAAGGCTATTTCTCCCCCGAACTGCAATGCTACCTTATCAACCCATATATCAAAGCATCTTCATCGATCATAAAAGAATAAATGTAATTTTGTACCAAATCATAGATCATCATAACTAGAGATACATTTATAAGTAACATCAACAAATTGTAACGATCAACATCGAACGAAATCCAAATAATAAAAGGCTGAAGCATATCGAGTCTTGTCTTGAGTTTGTCCCATTATTTCTCTTTCAAGAAAAAAACATACCACATTTGCCTATATAAGAACTCACATATGTACATGGTTGTCTTTCGCAAATGTTTGTGTACGAAAGTAAGATCTTGAAATGTCAAGCTGTGATTGAAAATAAGAACATACTAATCCATAGAGAGATGAAGCGAGAGACTACTCCCGAGTTTTTGTTTGAGATATTCTGTAATATCCCAAAAGGAGAATGCATTAATACAAAACACAATACAAAAAATGCAACAATTTAAACGAATAATATAAAGACACCCTACAAATGTACATAATAGGCTGAGCCATTTTATTATATAGGAGATGGAATAAAAAGTACTGTGATCGGCCAAAAATATGAGACGCTCAAGCCAAAGAGATGACTAGAACAGCCACGAAATGATCCCACGGGAGGAATTTGCGTAGCTTGTTGGAATACTAGAAGGAATATTGCATTGTACACAAACGCAAATGTCGAGATTACAACTAGCGAGAAAAATATAAAAATGTAGATCTGGAAGTTTCGAGCTCGGATGATGCCCGGGATTTCGAATCACGGGCTCTATGATGAATACCCAAGATAAACGAGGAAAGGATTTTCGGATCTCGGAAAATCACCCTCTTAGGAAACTATATCACTACGGGTATGCATATATGAAGCATGAAATAAAGAATAAATGGCTGCATGATGTGCAATCGGCTCAATGCTTGAAGGGATGATCCCTTCACTAGATCCTCAAGCTAGAAGCTCAAGATCTAGCCCCTCCTTCTCCCTCCATTGATTTACTTGTGTGAATGCACAGCAAGTAAATTGACGCCTTTGTCGGAGAGGAAGTTCTATAGCACGATGCTAGATGCAACGATAAGTCTCAAAAATTGTAAAATAATATGCTCAAGGTGAAGGAATGCCCCTCACGAGTTTCAGTGAAATATCAAAAACTTCCCTCCTTCGATAGATCTATCGAACTGAAGCATAATCCCTTGGGGAATTTCTATTGCATGGAGGTGTGTAATGTTTGGCATGAATGTAGGATATAGATATGCTGCTCTGAATGTTGAACTTGAAAAACGAGGTGAAAGTATGAATCCTCCGCGGTTTCCTAGCTTAAATGCTAGAAACAACCTCCCACCTCCACAAACCCTCAAGCGGGAATGTGTATTCCAGAGACTAAATGTACATATGAGAGTGGCTCAATGTAGCACTAATGCCTTATGATGTATGGCAGCTCAAATAAACCTTTCGGGAGTATGTAATCGAAGTCCTCGTGGGTAAGGGTGGGATTTACGCTCGAAACACCCATGTGCTAAAAAAAAAAAACTATAAACTTAGCTAAACAACATAAGCGTGCATAGAATTAATGTACAAAGACAAATCAATATCTAAACGGATCAAAAGCAATAATCTAAAGCCTTCCTTTTATTGATGCTTCATCTCCCTTATATGCTTTGTGAGCCTTCCATAATACACAGCCCCACCTCCTGCTTCACTGCACATGTGGCCACTAGCTTCCATGAAGAGCGCACTATCTCTCCATGTTCTCCACCATCTGCATTTAATTCCCACTTCATCTCCATCATGTTTGCATTGGATGCACAACTTCCTCCACCATATCATCATCGAGTGCTCTATGATCTTACTTTTAATGCACCATGATCTCAATTTACTTCATCCATGATCTCCACTCTTCCTTCATTTAAGAAGCTACTCCACTACTCCATAGTATATCACTCTAAATTATCCATACACACATCAAAGGTGTATTTTTATTCATCTATGGGGTTTATGGGTCCCTCATCTATTATTTACTTAATTAATTAAGAAAAGCAAGAACTCTAATATTCCAATTAGCGGGAAAATTAGGAATATTACGGTCTTCCCGCCAAAATGTTGTTTTCCTCAAGAAACTACGAGAATTGGATGCTACAACATTCCATCTCCCTCCAAATTGTAGGTTTTTAACTTTACGTAAAGATTATTTTCAAACGAATCTTAAAAATAGAAAATAAATAATAGCGAGATCATAAAACATAAAACGGATATATACAGAGATTTTCCCCTGGATCCCAAATCAAGACGACTAGCTTGATTTTTCGGTATGTTCCTTCTAGTGTTACAACACATATATATACATGCTGAAGCATACATAAACCCCAATCCATTAACCTTGGATTAGAACATAACCGTAGTTCCCTTGACCAGGATCTACAAAATACTAGGGATCGAAAACCATCATGCCCCAAGAGCCATGTGCAAACCCATGCACAAAATCATGGGTGGGTTCACTCAACTGGAAAATATGGACCAAAAAAATTTCACGAGGCGGCGCAAAGACACGACGGGGGGCTATCACCCCCATGCGTGAGTAGTCATGGAAAGAACATAACACAAACCCAACACAAATGCCATCCTCATATATAAGGCCTCCCCATACGACACAATGTACAATGCATGCCTAGCTCTAAAGTTTCCTCTCTACAATGTCTAGAATGGCCTCCAAGTAAGAAAGGTAGATACCTCTCATCATCAATAAGTCTACGAGTGGCAACCATATGTTGTCCAAGATCCTCCTCTGTGCACGAGACATGTAAAGTGAAGTGGTCTCTTCCCAAAGTGGAAATTCCCCCATCATAAACTATTTCTCCATCCCATGCTACATGAAGTAGATTGTATCTCTTCATGCTTCCATCTCCCTTGGCCCTGTTGGCCTTTTTGGATCCAAGCATCATCCCAACAATTTGAAAAATAAGAAGTAGAGACATATGAATGAACATGTACAATGTAAAACCATACTCCTTAATAACAACCACGACAACGAAGCCTTATGTTTGCCATGCCAAATCATCATGAAACCAAATAAGAGAGCCATACTCTCTCAAAAGAATCCTGCAGGTAATGCCTCTTGCTACCCCATCCCATCATCATTATACAGTACCAATGACCATAATCTCCAAATAGAATCCAATGCGAGTAAGGCCCCTCCTGTTTCCATCCTCCATAAATATCATGCAATGTATGGGGAGAAATCAGCCTTCTCTCCCAATAGTAACCAAAGCAACTTTAGTTCTTGTTGCCATCTTACATCCTTATGATGCAAGTCTTGGAGAAACAACATATTGATTGACATGTGGTATGTCACATCAGAACAATAAAAATAAGCTCCCTTTGCCACATCATGTGATAGTTATGCCATCTCCCAAACACAAATACATACATGAATATAAAATATATCCCAAATAAAAGTGCATTCATTGACATGAGACATATCCCGAACAAAAGTAAATACAAGGACATAAGATACATCATGTGATGGCCAAACTCTATCAAAAATAACCAACACAACCATGCATTCTGTTGCTGCCTAACATCAATGACATACATGGCATGGACCACACAAATGTGAGATTTTTGGTAGAACCCATACTCACAAAGCAACTGAACCTGACCATGCTTCTTAGCACTTGCTTGTATCTAATAGATGTTGCCAAGAAGGTTGAAACCTCTTGCTCCTCATCCCAGGATCCATTCATCCCAATGTGGATGATGAATCATGCCAAGCTCAAACTTGGTATCCACCCAGGTAGAATACCAACTTCCTCCAAGTTTGATAAGCTTTGAACTCCATGAAATGTTTAAGTACACCTCCTTTGAGGTATCTCCATGAGATCTTCTCATCAATGACCTAATAGAACCCATAAGGTTCCATGCATGTTAGCCAGGTAGAGATTCCTCTTTGAGTTGTGAGGCTCAACAAAAGAGAAAACTTTATCTTGAAAATGGAAAAGTACTCTCAACTCGTAATATGTCTACCATATATCGAGATGTCCCCTCCCGGTGCTTTATGAGATAAGCTATCTTCGGGGTGCTCGAGAATAATGGGGCCCTCATCTCATCATTGTTGCTAAGTGATAGTGTTGTAGATCTGCATGGTGATACATCCTCTTGTCTCTAACCATATACAATATTTAACTCATAGTACGGCACTATCTTGAATAGGGCTTGTGCTCCTCCCATCTTCTAAAAATCCCACACTTCAACGCAAAGTGTCAGGGTGTAAACTCAACCATGATAAAATGGGATAGCTATGCATTTTCTCCTTGATCAAGTCAGGGTCCTCTATGAAGTGATAATTTATTGATCCAAATAAGGAAGGTGCTCTAATCCTTGGTTATGTAATTTTCTTGATGGCATGGTCTCACAAATATCAATATGAGGTATTTGAAATAATATGAGATGAAAGTGATTGCAAACCTTGGATAAGCCAAATCTCGGGAACATCTTGCACATCTACAATATTTCCTCCAACGATTATAATGGCCTCTCCAAGTTTGCTAGTATGATGATGGCTACTGCTTCAACTATACTAGTGCTGGTATCTACCTCCTCCTACTCATGCATCTCATGAATCATGCATAGGGATCCAAATGTCAAGAGATCAATACCACCTTACAAAGATGCAAGTGTTCCTCCTCTTGATGTAACGGTACTTTGCAGCTAGTGGTGGTGGTAGAGCTCCCCCTCCTAAGTGATAATCATGACATCTTCCTTTGGCTCTTCATGTAATACCTCCTCAATGATGGGAAGTGTCTCTATGCGAGATGTCTCCAATTTCTTTTTATCAAACCTATTCTTGAGTCTCTAAATGAAATCTTCATAGCGATCCCTTTGGCATGTGATAAATGACTAAACCACCAATATTTTTCTCCACCCACTAGGTGCGGTGCTACAATCTCAACAACATCTCTTTACTGCTCTTTTGGGTATAGCTAAAAGATGTAGCTAAATCTTCCCTCCAAGCCCTCAATGTGCTTGTGGAAGATCCATCAAATGTAAGCAAAAATAATCTATGCTTCTTTCTTCTATTGCTGCTATAGGATCTCCTTTATTCTTTGAGTTGTAAATTTTTTTGGAGAGATAGATTCTCCTTGAGTTCTCTAGGTTTTTCTTTGTACTCAAACATATAGTTAATTAGGGTCTCTGTTACACAGTAATTTGTCACCGTCCCTACCATTCCCCATCCCGCACAATGGAGGACCCATTATGTGACCTGTGAACACTGTCATGCCTTGAAAACATCATCAATGCATCCCTCTGAGTATGAGCTTCATTTCCCTTGAGACATCTCCTTGCAAAATCATGAAAAACGACTCTTTTTGCATTGGCACGGGTAGACGAGTTCCGCTGCTCGCGCCCCGATCGATCTGTAAAGAGGTCGCGCCGCGGCGCTCTGTCATAGAGCGACAATCGCGCCACCCATTTTAGGGATTGTTTTTTAAATATGGATGGCGGAAGTTGAGTTCAAACAAACTCACAACCATTGCCTACCTTGAGTTGGGAGGTTTGAGCTGCCAGGAGTTCTATGGAAGGGAAGTAGTTTTGCCACCTTCTATGGAACCTTCCTTGTTGATAGGGCCAATCCCATAATAATAGGGATCCCAACTCCCCTCCTTCCCCATCTATAGCTTGCTCGAGGATCCATGGCAAGCTGGTCTTGAAATCTTTCGAAGCTTTGCATCTCCCTATTCCCAAGTGCCTTTGTGCGGTAAAGAATCCCTTCTTTCCCTTAAGGCCCATTAAAGCGAGGAGACCATTGTTGCGAGACTGCGGAGAGGTTTCCCTTTCCTTGGCGAGCTTTGCGAAGACGCGGACAACCGGAGACCGTTCGAAGGAAAAATTGCCGATGTCGAACTTGGTTGTAACTTCCTATTCGTTTGTCACTTTAATAGATGACTATGATTATGGTTCCACTCCTTTTTCTATCATGTTAATGCGAGTAATATCTTTTCGACCGATGTTTAGTTACGTATCTTTGGTTCTACGCATGTATCTGTTCGTTTCTTACGTGATAGGTGTTCATCCCACGGAGATCGTGGAAGAGTTGTGATGCACGGGGCGAAGGACGGGGACATCTTCTTCTTCGGATCTAGCGTTGGAATCCGAGGTAGGCTCTTATCCCAAGTCTTTCATTTCGTAACTAGGGCTTGCGTCATAGCATTGTTTGTTTGTTGCTAGACCTCTTTGGGCTGGTAGGGATCGCCTCTGTCAAGCGGGGGATTTACCTCCTCAACAAATTGGCGACTCCGGCGGGGATCGTCGGTTTTCCTTGTCCCATTTATGATTGGTTCGCTTTGATTGTTTCTCCTTGCTTGATGAACCTTCTGGGTTGGATTCTTTCATTATTTTAGCCTCTTGGTTTGCTTAGCTTGTATTGGTCTACTTTTAGAATAGCTTGTTTTTAATTTTGTTGAAGAACTCGTGTACATGGATTTTCATGATCATCCTGGCGCTTGTTGCATTTGTACGTGTCGCGCCACTCGGCCTCTTGGCGCTAGTTTCAAGGCCACGATCGAGCGCCACCTGCAGCTGACTTTTTTGAGTTTCTTCATTTTTTGGCTTTCGAGCTTGACCGGTACTTTTCTTCTTGATTCACGATTGTACGAGTGTGTTGGAGTCTTGTTTGTTGGAACTCACCCGTATCCTTTGGTTGTTTGCCTTTGTCTGTCGATTTCACGATTTGAGCCCTAGGGCATCTAGTGGCATAGTGAATCGAGCCCTCCTTGGGAGTTTTGGTGTCTTGATTGTCCTGTCAACTTGTTGATTGATTCTCCACGCTCTCTTAGCGGTCTTTGATTGTTTCTTTGCATCTTTTGAGTGATTGTTCGTTCTTTCATTCGGAAATTCGTTTGCCCTTGCTTTGGACCTAGATCACACGGTCCATTGGGCGTTTTCGAGTCTTTCTTCGATTTGAGAGACTTTGGGTCGATTTAGAGATTTGGTTGCTTGCTTCGTTGAGTGAATGTTGTTTGTCTCGCTCTCTTAGATATCATTTCTCAGGTGTTCCTTTTTGTTTTCGGTGCACGTTAGCCATTAAACATTGAAAATAAAAAAAATAATCTCTTTTGTTTTTAATTAGTGCAAATTGTGATCTTTTCCATATTACTAGTGATTAGTGTTTGAATGAAAAGTGTGCAATTGCATTAGTTGCATTAGAGACATTCTTGTTTGTATTCGGTTAGTTTCGTTTGTATAAAAGCTCTCAACTCTCATTTAACTAGTTTTCATGAACGAAATGTTGCATCGTGGCATATAGCTTGCATTTAGGGAGACACTACATACGATAGGACACGAAATTGAAACTTAATTGAAGATCAACTATAAAATTTATTCAATTAACCTAAGGCAACATTGGAACTTAACGCAACATATTTAGAAGGTCGACTAGAGACGTGTTCGAGCGTCGTTAAACCTAGCGAACGTCGTTCGCTTTGTTGGCTTTAGACGGCCACTAGCACGGACTTGCGCTCCGTGCGAAGTCGCGTATATAAGGGAGACCCCTATAGGTTTTCAATCCTTTATCCACGGAAAGTGATGCCGCCGCCCTATACCCGTGATACACGAGAACACGACATTCGGGGAGACTACACGTACGGAAAGTCCTTGGTCGATTTACGTTTCATTTTGAAACCAAGGTGTATATTGCGGTTCACGGATATTTGGTACACCCTTTGTGCCTAGTTTTCCTGAGCGATCATTTGGTCTTTTCGACTCCCTAAACTTGAAAAAAAGACGAGTCAAGCTGCTCCTTACACGCTTGTATCAACTACGAAAGAGATAGAGTCATCTTTTATCGTTTCTCGACTCTTAAAACATGAAACGGTAGAATTTGTTTATTTTCCAATGTGGTAAAATCAATCTCCCACGATAACACACCCGTTTAGATATTGCTTGTGACTGACGATCGTGTGTCTTAATTGATTTCCCGGCCGTGTGTGTGTGTGCTCTCTTCTTCTAGTCTTGTGTCACGGTGGTGGAACCCTCGGTTTCGTCTCTTGGTAGTCCTTACGGACGATTCTTCGAAGGCTTCGGGCAGCACGTTGGACCACGACGACCTATTGTTTAGAGGTTCCACGACGGGGGCTGGAGGTCCTACGTAGAAGCAACCCTTTGGAGAGCCGGTTGAGTTCCAACGGCCCTTTTCGGATCCCAGTGTGAATTGAGATTAGGAGCTGATTTCCTTTCTCTTACATCGGGTTCACGGTTATTCTTCTTTACATTTTTCCTCCTAGTCCTCGCCGTCTTCTGCGTGATTTAGCGAGCGAGATCAACCATGAGTGATTAGTGAGGAAATTCCACGGGTACGATGACTATCGGCGCATCCCTTGTAGATTGTTCGAGGGAGACGAGTACGGCGGCTACCACATCGTCGGTGGTCCTTCTTTGCCACGGGGATACGGATCTGCGGGTCGAGATTATTCGAGCTGCGGCCTCTGTGGGAATATCATCTCCTCGCGAGGCCGGTACATCGCCGCTACACGGTGTCTCCTTCGGCCGCCAATCCCTTTCATTCGTGCGACCTTTGTTTGTGTCGTGCGCCTCTTCTCTTGTGCCTGTTATGTTTGCTTCTATAGATACGGGCCAAATCCGGAAGGGACATTTATCTAGCTGCGGTATACGGAGAATATCTCTGCGGGAGAAGGAGTATCGGTTGTTTTTACAACGATGACGAACGCGGAGAAATTTGAATGTAAACTCCCCGAATCCTTACCGATATTTCTTTTCGCATTATGCACGAGACGGCACTCCCGTGTTTGGTTTTTCGGGTCGGCTTGACGAGCATGGAGACATTTTGCGTCTTCCTTTTGCTCTGAGGCTTGTCACTTTATGTTCAAGGTTTACCGTACGGCCGAACTCGAGCACTACGAGCTAGCCTTTCCAAGGCCAACGCTGCCCAGGCCAACACGGCTATGATGCGACCCACGGGGACAGCCCAATCAAGGCTACTGCGGGCCGACAAGGGGCCATTCTATAATCCGCAGGACCGTAGTCCTAACCCTGTTTGGTCAGCTTTGCTTTCTGACCTCGGTAGGGATATCAACGGGGACCGACCTATGGACACAGGGGCAAATCCGACCTTCTTTACCGATGCAACCGCAATATCCGACGTTGTCTCCTAACGTTGCATATCGACGGGACCACTTTATGGTTACGCGAGTCAAGCGGTTTCCCGGCAAGCACACCGAGTCTGTTCCGCCACCAGGCCAACCGGGTCATCCGGTACAACCTGGTGTCCGCCTCCCACGGAACGGCCAAGCTTATTCTATGCAACACAGGGCTCACTTGCAACCGAGTCGGCTTCTTGCTGTAGGGCGCACTTTGTTGCTCCGGGCCAACTTTGTTCATTCGGAGCCGCCTCATTCGGGCCAGCTTTTGTTCATTCGGGGGTTGCCCCCTCACTCGGGTCAACCCGTTCATTCGGGGCAGCCCTCTCATTCCGTTCACTGCTCACCGACACTGCTCACTCATCCCAGCGACCAAATCAACGAGTTGCGCCCTACGTACCAGGCTCGGTAGGGTTTCCACTTATCGACGGTCTACTCATCTTGAGAGTGGTTATTATCCTCATGGTCAATCTCAACCGAACTATAACCACTGCGGAGGCTCTCGGTATCCATCCTCCTCCACCGGTTCTATGCTCGGCCAAATCCAAGCGACGCATACGGGCGGAACGCCTAATCGGGGCCGAACCTGGTTGTCGGGCCCCACACGATGGTTACCTGACAGCCAAATCGATGCAGCTGTACGAATTATGCCTCACGGTCGAGAATCCTACGGGACGAAACCCATGGGCGAGGGATATTCACAACCATCGTGGAGCATGGGTACGGACCTTGTTACGGGACGCATGGGAATTAACCCTCGTTGCCGTTCCTGGCTTACCTTGGATCTCTTAGGACGTTTCGAAGTTGACCAATGATCCGATTGCTCATAATCCATATTGGCCCCCGGTTCCGACCAAGATACCGAGAGGCTGTCCCAAGTTTGAGGGCAAATGCGGAGAAGACCCCCGGGCGCATGTGATGACGTATCACCTGCGGTGCTCGTCTAACTCTTGGACGACGATTCGGTTCGTTTGCGTCTTTTCCGACATACGTTAACGAGGAGGCTGCTTTGCTAAGTGGTACCTTAAACTTCCTCCGTGGTATTTTTCGGGATTTCAACTCGTTAGCCTTGGCTTTCACCTCACGCATTTCCCGATTTACCGATCATTGTGAGGCCCCGGGACGCACCCTCTGTCTTCACGGAAAGCGAGGACAAGCCTCACATCTCGGATCACATCCATGAGTGGCGGCGCGTCGTCGGCCCGATCAGAAGTTTCACATACACAGTACGGTTACGACTCAGCACAGTTCCACCACCTCCTTGTGAACAAAATCGCTCGGGATATCGCAATGAGAGCGTGTGTGGCAGAGGAACTGTTTATCACACGTGCCCCGGTACTTGGATCTTGTTTATTCACAATGCGCGCAGCTTTATGACATCACGTGCACCACGGCCGGGCAAAAAGGCCCCGCCCACCCCTTCGGTGGATGGTGTCTGTGGTTCCGTTTTCTCAAAATTCGAAGAAGTCTTCGAATGGGAAGCGAGAGAAGGCTAATTCTTCCAACAATACCTCTGCTAATCCCGCCTCATCAGAGTTACGGTAAAGCCAAGCGGAGGTAAATGCCGTTCGGGCCAATCCTGTGGACAAATCCTCCAAGGGGAAGAAGAAGGGCAAAGGCAAATCAAAATCTAATGCCCCAAAACCGGAATCTAAATCTCGGTCGAGGATGGCTCACAACGTAAGCCGAAATTTCCTTGCCTCATACGAAGGTGACCATTACACTAAAGATTGTCCAAGACGATCACGTCGATCCAACTTCTTAAAGGCTCAAAGGGAACTCCGAGTACATTTTAAAAGAGCCATTTCCATCTCGACGGAGACCCGAGATGGTCGAACAAGGTTCATCATGCGGCCGTTTTGGGTCTCAAGTTTTCATGATGAAGACTAATGCACCTATCACTATCGCTACAAGGTCCAAGGATTACAATAATCGGCGGCGAGGCACCGGGAAGGCGGTGGCGGATGGACCGCCTCCCGCATGCAGCACGGTTCATTGGAAATTGAGAAGCCGACTCTCGAACCCATTGTGAAGCCACCTCCCAAGGGTGTTCTTCGGAGATCCTCTTATAATCCAAACGCTCGTGCCACTCAACATTACGGTATTGTTGAGGATGCAGCACGAGGCGCCATGTGCCATGTACGCACTTGAGGTTCTTGAGAGTTGTCCTTCACAACGGAAGGCTTTATTGTACGCCATCGGTGGTATTGATCCCGCCGATTCGAGCCTTCTCACCTTTGATACGGGAGAATTTTACTCCCGGCTTCCACATCAAATCGCTTTGGTTATTCAAGTCGGGATTAACGGTACGAACGTTCACAGAGCCGTCGTAGATGAGGGTGCATCTACTTGTGTTATGTCCCTCCGCTTGTTGGAAAGCCATCGGCTCTCCAACCTTATCGTCATCTCCCAATGCCCTTGAGGCATTTGATAGCGGGAATCTAAACCCACAGGGAGTTCTCGAGAGTACGGCGATTACATTACGGGGACTGTCAACGTGGAAGTAGAAGTGGTTGACGCTAAACTCAACTACAATATACTTCTTGACGCATTTGGACCCATGCCATGCTGCGTGCCATCTCTTGTCTTTCGATTCATCAAGTTCCCTCACGAGGGCAAGATTGTTACGGTAGACCGATTGTCATTTTTTACACTGTAGGAAACAACGTGCGTATGTGGATCAAATTCCGAATCCCAGTTGACATAGGACACAGTCTTTTCAAGACCCGATCCTCATGGGTATTTTCCACTGCGCCGCCACGAATACCGCTCAAGTCAACATGTTGTCAGGTACATTGACCCCTGGCGGATTCCTACACACCGAGCGGTATGAGTTGGAGAGTCCATGCCTTTAACGCCGGTAGAAGATCGGCTACGCGGGGATTGTTGCTGCATCGGACCCTCCACATCCTCGGCATGCTGCGATGAGCACTGGCTCTTGACGTCTACTCACAATCCCCTGGCTTGAGTCGGTGATTACGATCCTCTTGAAGATATTTTCCCTCGGTGAGGCTATCATTGAAACTATGTCTGCGGAGGAGCTACAGGGCGATGGGCATCATCGTTCCTCGTTTATGCCTAGCACAGGGGGCAATGGTATTTGTCTCGAGCGCTATGCTACTCGAGGTTCCTTCCCCTCCTCTTCAAACACCGATCTTGACGCTGAGGTCTTTTCGGAAGGCAATACGGTAACATTACTCAAACGGTTCCTATCAACATCTCTGTCAAACCGAGGGATTGTTGAGAACATTCATGTGGGTGTGACTTTGTTCTCACGAAGAGATCCGGTCTATACGGAACTTTTAAAGGTTCGAGAGATGTTTTTGCATGGTCCTACGAGAGGAAATGCCGAATTGATCCTAGTATTGTCGTGCACGAGATTCCAGCCTACCCGGGTGCGAGACCGGGTGCGCCAACGCTTCGTCCCATGCATCCTCGGAAAGCGCCGCTATCGAGGCGAGAGGTTGAAAAACTTCGAACGCGGGGGTTTTATTTGTCCCTGTCCCCCTTACGGAATGGGTGTCAATATCGTCCACATTCGATAAAAAGCGAGGGTACCATTCGAGGTACGTAGTTATCGCGATATCAATGCGCGCTGTCCAGAAAGGACAATTGTACTCCGTTTATCGATCAGTTATGACGATTGCGCGATGAGATCTACTCCTTAATGGACGGTTTCTCGGGTTACAGCAGTTAACATTGCACACGAGGATCAACATAAGACCACATTCATCTGTCAGTGGGGCACATTTGCATATAAAAAACTCCCGTTCGGCTTAAGAACGCTTGGCGCCACATTTCAACGTGCTATGTCATATGCTTTTCATGATATTCGCCATATTGTCCAGTATACGGACGACTTACTGCCCATTCGGGTAGCGAGAGGATCATCGAACATCTTCGCCGGATATTTCTTCGTTGCGGAGCTACAATATTAATTTGAATCCTCATAAGTGCGTCTTCTGCGTCGACTGCGGCGAGTCTTTTAGGCTTTATAGTCTCGAGAAAGACGGAATTCGCCTACGACCCTCGAAAGTTGAGGCCATTAAATCCTCCCGTCACCCTCCTCCCTTTATCGGTGCGAGGTACGCAGGGAGCGAATTTTCTTAGGCGCTTCATCCCCGAATTACGCCGAGGTGGCCAAAGTTCACTCGTTTGTTGAAGCGAGAATGTTCCCTTTCATTGGGACGAAATCGCTCAGAATCCTTTGAGAAGAGTTTGAAGACATTGCTAGTCGATGCTCCGTTGCTTCGTCCTCGGACTACCACCGCGACTTTACTTTGTATCTAGCCGCCGCATTAAGCACCATCGCCATGGTCTTGGTGCGGGATGACGAGAACGGTGATGAACCTGTGCTTGTCATTGTTTTTATTACACTCTCTCGGAACCTTCTCGACCGGAAACGCGTTACGCATGTTGAGAAGTTGGCCTTAGCAGTACATGCACGGCGTACGGCGCTTTATTACGTACATCCTTTTGCGCACGATAATAGTGGTTTTCGGTGCAACCCCATGACATATATTCTTTCTGAACAGTGCTGGGGGCTGATGCTGGAATGGATCGTCATCACAGGAGTTTGATTTGGAGTTCACCTTTGCGAAGTCAACTAAATCAGCGGTCTTCGCGGATTTGATTTGTTCTCTCCCTACAGGACTCTCTTCACACGAACACTACGAAGATCATATTCGGACGAAACGTTGTTTCTTATCGATACTCGTGATCCTTGGTACGGGGGACATCATAGTGTATCTTCGAACCCATAACATTAAAATTCCCAGAGGTTGGATAAGGCACGCGTCGGATTCGGCACCGGTCCCAACCCTACCGCATATTAGAATGCCCTATATCGTATTGGGTAGATTCGGTGCTCGACGATGCCTTGCAACAGACGAGGGCGGGGGGGTCTTTGAATAGCGCACGGTGGGCGCTGTGGTGGACACATCTTCCTGAGATATGCCCGCGCGGGTCGGCGGGTGCATCTGTCGTCTATATTCAAGGATTGCATCACGCGATCAGAAAGTACCATCATAGTGCCGGATTTTTCAGCGCAAGATGCGCGCGCGCCGTTGCCTTTGCATCTCGTTATTACGCGTCGGCCTTTCGGCAGAAATGGGGCGTAGATTTTATGACGTGTAACCCTCACTCGGCCGGGGCATGCGTATATCATCGTCTCGTCGACTACTTCACTAAGTGGGCCGAGGCGATGCCTACACTGGCTGGCAACGGAAGAACGGCTTCTTCTTTTTATTCAGCCGTATTGCACGATTCGGGGTCCCTCCAAGCTATCGTCAGCGATCACGGTACTCATTTCCGTGATTACATGATGGCGGACGCTTGGGCTGCGTTGAACTCGTCCGCGACAGCTCGACGCCATACTACCCTCCGACGAACGGTCGAGGTTGAAGCGGTGAACAAGGTTTGGTCCTATGCTTCAGAACGATTTGGGATTCATAAATCCGAGTTGGCATCTCAGCGTTCTCGGCCTACGGGGCGTGCGAACGTCTTGCTAAAAAGGTGCTTGGGATTCACACCATTCCAGCGGGTGTACGGTGCGGGCTGCTGCTGGGTTGAATGCGAAATTCCTTCGCTTAAGTTAGGTTTGTGGAGCTCTTACGGATGCTTCTCACCGAGGAAGAGCGTCTTGTATCTCGAACGGTTGGATGAAGCCGTCGTCTAGGCTTGCTTTGATCATCGAAGCACAAGAAGAAGAGGGTCAAATCTCATTTTGATCGATACGTTGTTTCTCCCGTTCTTTCATTGAAGGAGACCCGGTCCTCTTGTACGATCGGGCACACTGGATAAGCTTGGTGCCGGTAAACTCCGGCCCATGTGGCACGGTCCCTATGGTAAAACGTGTTTTGAAAAATGGGACCTACGAACTTTATAGACTACGAAGGAGTTCGTTGGCGCTGACCCGAAGAGGAAGTAAGTGTACCTTAAGTACTACGCTGAATTGATTTCTTGGTGTGGTGTGTGTACATAGGTGTGTGATTGTCATTTTGTGTGCATGGTGTGGTGTGCTTTGTAAACGTCTTTACGCATGATCGGGTCTTCCTGGTTGTACGGTGTCTACTCATCCATTTGTTGGTTTTCGCGGACGGTGCCTCCGCCGGTCACGGGGAATACATGTACAAGCCTGGGTAATCTACGATCCTGGCAGTGAGTTGAGTCGACCTGCAAAGGTGTTTGTTTAGGACGTACCACGAACAATATCGCGGAATATAGCGCCGTGTTGGGTATTAGCAAGGGCGGTAAACCTTGGTATCGAAGTGAATTAACAATGTGCACTAGATTCCACCGGCTTGTAGTGTTGCGATTTGAACGGGCACTATTCGGTAAGAAACCCGTCCATTTTACGATTGTATTTGCGTATTCGATTCTTGGAAAGAATTTTGAATATATTACATATCATCATATACCCGAGGCATTTGAATACATTCGCGGATACGGTAGCAATTTGGTGTTAGATAGACATTTTGCGTTTATAATCATCATCATATAAAGAAGAATACATCCCGAAAATAGATATGCATATATAGATATCGAAATGTTTACATAGAAGTGTGTCACATAAAACTCAAAAAATATACATAAGTGTCTTAATACATACGGAGACACGGTGTCTCTCAAAAAATGGTGTGGCTAAATCCTAGAGACTAATCAGCATGGTGCTCATGATATGTGATGCTGCCCTTTCGCTGCCTCGAGTTCGGTGGAGCCGGTTTGGGACTCCCACTTGGGTATGGCGGGCCCAGTACTCCCATCGGTACATACGACGATCGGGCATAGTTTGGGATCCCATGGACGATCCCCTCAAGGTTCGAACGATTGCCTCTCCTCCGTACCTTCCCCTGGATCTCGGGGGCGAGTTGTGTCCTCGGAAGATAGGAGACATCCGGTGGTCTCTCGGGTCCTACATGCACGTGCATATATAATTGTGTTAAGACAACTATGTATTAACACATATAAACATAAAATCAAAAATATGAGGTCTTACCTAGCCTCGTCCAAAGGGTCTCCTTTCGGTGCTTTATGATCCGGTCCCCCTCGTAAAGTCGGCTCTCGCATAGGGCCAGGTCCTTCCACAACGCCCGCTTGGCGTTCTGACCATCCGAAGAACTCGGGCTTCAGCACAGCCCGTTGCTCACCTTCCGCATCTCTGGCACGTGGTTGCCCAAATGAGCCATTCTCTAGCTTCTCGTGGTACGTGATTTCAGCCATATGGCCTCTTGGCTCGAAGGTCGGGTATGCGTTCGTAATGAATGAGCAAGATGGAACAAACCATGCCCAAACCGCTTCGCCTTTGTTCTGCTTTGCACTTTGTGAGTCGCTCTTTTCATGTTGATGGTGACAAGCTTGTTGCCCGGGCGCGCCTGGACTCATGTACTCCGAGGCCAGCAGAGGTTGAGTTTGAGCCTGGTGTACTCCTTGTGATCCATGAGTCTCAAGCGTAATGGTGTGGAGTACAACTCTCAAGGTTAGGTCAAAGATGGTTGAGATGTATACCTTCTTACTCGTTTCGTCGAGTCTCACACGACCGCGTCTTATTGCTTCTTCCATCTTCTCCCCATGGTTCGTTTCCCAACAAGATTGGGGATTGGAAATCACACATAATCCAAGAATAAATAGATGTCTATGACCTCCAATTCCAACACCGGGCCCGTATTCCAATAACGGTCATTTTCATCCCGCAGGTTGATCAAATATCGGGAGGAGCCTGAAGCCGAGCTCGTAAGCATGGCGTGAGGAAGAATTTCTTTAAGCCACAATCCCTTAGAGCATTCATGCAATTCTGGTTTTAAGATGGCCTCTTCGTCTCATCTCCGTGTTCCCTCTGCTCTTTCCATTCAATCACCATTTTGATCAAGTAATCCGTATTCACATGTTCAAAGCCCCTAATTAGATCTTCGTGAGTTTAAAAATTCCGGTAAATTTGACATAAACAGAGGCGTTAGGCGAGAAATTTAGTTGCGCGCCGGCGCGATCAAGTGTCACAGTCAAGCCATGTGGCGCGGCCCTTTGATAAAAAGAGCTCGTTGGCGCGGTCCGTGCCCGCCACCCGCGCCACTCTGGCCCGCCCCTACATTCAAGAGTGCCCTTGCCGTAGCTGATTTCTAAGGGGAATTCATTAAAAAGTGCATGGAAAGAAAGAGAAAGGAGCGCCTCTTACCTCGTCGCGTACGTACGCCGAATGGTTGTTCTGGATTGGTCGCAATCGCCGTCGAAGATTCTCGTCCAAAATGGACCACCGTTACTCTCCACAAGGTAAATAGTAAAAAGTAATTTCATTTTTTTACCATTGGACATATTTCATATAAATTTTTCTGACGTTAAAATGTGTTTTAAAAGTTATTTCTTGCTTTCCAAATATTTGTATGTATTGCCTAAAATGATTCTTATTGCTTGTTGGGTATGTGCAAAGTGATTGTGCTTTGCGACTTAGAAGGTGGAACGATATTGTATTTATACGGGACTCGGTAAATACACGAAAGTCATCGGAGTCATCTTTCAAATTTCTTTTTCTCACTCTCAACATGAAAAGATCGGGCCAGGTCTCTTGTCGTTCGATCTCAGAAAAATGGACACGATGTCCACATTCACCTGCAGATAAGTTTAACCCTTTTTCGGTCATTGACTGATTACGAAAAGGAATACCCCTAGCCTATCGCGACTAGAGGTTTTCCCTGATATTGTTTTTTAATTTTTTTGATCTCTGGGGAACTATTTACGAAAAAGGAACTCCGTGGAGTTTTTTTTCCATTCGTCTTTCAAACTCTCTAAACATGAAAAGACGCCTCGAGTTCTTCCTTTGTCGACTCGTTAAACCCCGATGACATTGGATTTCGTCGAAAATGACGTTCTCCGAGTTTCTCCTTCCTAGGACTCATTAAATGCACTAGGATGACGGCCTCGAAGGGCGGACTATATCACGGGGCATATGCTATCCCCTTCAAGCTTGTTATCAAAAATAATTGGGGTACTCGCCGAAATGGTGGGGGAAACAGAACCCATTGTCGCTGTCGTCTATAGTATGTCGCCTTAGTATGCACTTGTCCGCATTCGTGTCGGTTGGGGACATCTCACCTCGTTGTTTCACTTTGCTTCCATGGGGTTTGGGTAATCTCTTTGACCTCTCATCTCTGCTCACCGCCTCGTCGCCATGACCTTTCGATCTGTTGATGTCAAATAATGGCTAAGTCCATTGTCGTGCCGTTTATATGTTCAAGAGAAGCACTCCTCTCGCACTATCAACCTTCCTCTCAAGCTTTCGTATGATCCTCGGGTCCACAACAAAACATTATGTTCCTCTCACCTCGTGTCAAGGATGTGGGAATCATTATGGCCCACCTTCGATCAAGGTCACTTCTTGTTGACTTCAACTCATTATCCGTGAAGCTGGTCTAGACCCCATGGTACTGAGCCCGCATGCCCACGGGCAAAGTTCGTCGCATTCGACGTGAGGTTTTCATCATTGGCCTCCGACGGATGATTCCCGCGGGGTGTTCGACGTCAGCTCATTTATTCACACGCCGTAGATTGTACCCGTAGTACCTTGGAGGACCATCGGGCCATTATTAGAGTTCGCGTCTCAACAAATTTTCTCATCATCGGGCCGGTAATCGTACGATGTTCTTACATAAGCCCCGACATCACCACATTCGCATGCTAGAACTTGTACTTGTTTGGGTCGAGATGGAGCGCAAGATCCCTGGATTGTGTCTCGTTGTAATCCAGCCGCGATCAGGATTATCATTAATATGCACATGACTCGACATCTAATGGCCTGACCATACTCCGAGTCTATTTGTTTGATCTTAGCTGGATGGTCGCGCCTATACCCTAGATCCTGGATGAGGCATACTGTCGGATGGTCGCGTCCATACCATATATACATCATGTACTTGAGATATCGCCGTATCTTTCTGTGTGCTTCCTCCGATCATGCCTTCAAAGGACATGTTCTCGTAAAGCATTTCCCACCCCTCTCTCTCGGGCCTCAGTGCTTTAGGGGGCATCTCACATACGTTAATTTGTCACCGTCCCTACCATTCCCCATCCCGCACAATGGAGGACCCATTATGTGACCTCAGGAACACCGTCATGCCTTGAAAACATCATCAATGCATCCCTCTCGAGTATGAGCTTCATTTCCCCTGAGACATCTCCTGCAAATCCATGAAAAACAGCTTTTTTTACTACGGCAGATACCATCGTCGCGCTAATCGTGGAAATCAGAAGAGGTCGCGCCACGGCGCTCACAGCAAAGAATCGCGCCACCATTTTAGGACTCGTTTAACATGGATGGCGGAAGTTGAAATTCAAACAAACTCACAACCATTGCCTACCTTGAGTTGGGAGGTTTGGTCAAGGAGTTCTATGGAAGGGAAGTAGTTTTGCCACCTTCTCTATGGAACCTTCCTTGTTGATAGGGCTAATCCCATAATAATAGGGATCCTAACTTCTCCTTCCCATCTATAAAAGCTGCTCTGCATCCATAAGCTGTCCTGAAGTGTCAAGCTTTGCATCTCCCTATTCCTAAGTGCCTTTGTGCGCAAAGAATCCCTTCTTTCCCTTAAAGTCTTGGTTTGCTGATGTGAGAATCACTGACATGACTCGCAGAGGTTTCCCTTTCTCGTTGTTTTTAAGTAGACGTGGACAACCGAGACCTCGTTCAGAGAAGTCAACAGCCGAACTTGGTTGTAACTTCTATTCGTTTATCACTTTAATAGATGACTATGATTATGGTTCCACCTCCTTTTTCTATCATGTTAATGCGAGTAATATCTTTTCCACCGATGTTTAGTTACTACAGCTGTTCCTACGCATGTATCCTGCTTCGTTTCTTCGTGTGTGTGTGTTCATCCACTCGAGATCAAGAGACTCAGGATCTCGTGTCGAAGGACGGGGACATCTCTTCTTCTCGCATCTGTGCTGAATCCGTAGGCTCTTATCCCAAGTCTTTCATTTCGTAACTAGGAGCTTGCGTCATAGCATTGTTTGTTTGTTGCTAGGACTGGCTAGTAGATCGTCATCTGGGCAGAGGGGATTTACCTCTCACCGCCCATACCCCAAGTCTCCTTCATATTCACAACATTCCCCTTCCTTATCAAATAAGGTGGATCTAGTAGAATGATGTGAAGTCATTGAAGCTCTTTGGTTGCTTCTCTGCGTCGATAGGAAATGTTTGACCCTTCCTCTTTATGAACTCTTCTTTTTGATCCTCCTTTGTTTCTCCCTCTTCATTTGATCAATCTTCTTAGAGAGATCTTGCAGACTACTTAACACTTAGTGTGTCCTAAATCTGCTAATGACTGTCAAATCCGAATCGTAGTCGATGAAGTGCGGCGCACTATATGTGCAAGATAACCTCTTTTCTTAACTTTTTGTCGTTTATGGTTTTTCTAAGGTGAAATGGAAATTCTAAAGTGGAAAAGAAAGCTTGGTTATATTTGTTCAAGGAAGTGATATCCCCTATAATGATTTACCAATCTCAAACTTTAAAAGCAAATTGAAATTACAATGACAAAAGAAAGTAAACTGCAATAAATGGAAAATAAAAGACTCAATGAATCAAAATGAAACTAGTGAATACAGAAAACTAAACTATTCTGCCGCAAAATGAACACAAAAGAAACTACGCTATGGAAATTCAAAATTGCAATGAAATAAATCTAAATCGTATTACATCAATTCATTTTCCGACCTCTCACCATTAGATCTGCCTATGACTTGCTAAAGTAATCATAAACAACTTGTGTAACCGATTATTTAACTGTAGTAAGAAACTAATACAAACCACACATTTCATCATGCAGCCCTCACTATCAAACAAATTGGTGTTTTAGAAATCAAGACGCTAAGAGCAACTATCTAATTTTTGCGTAAAGGAAACTAATACTAAACTACACATTTCATCATGCCCCCCCTCACCATCAACAACAAATTATGGCTTTGAGTAATCGAAGACGCGAAGAGCAAACTCTTTAATATATCTAATTTTGCAGTAAAGGAAACTAATACTAAACTCACACATTTCATCATGCACTCCCTCACCATCACCCAAATTGCAGCTTTCTGAGGTAGCTTTCTCGAAGACACTATGAGTAGCTTAATATGTCTAATTTTAACTACCGAACCGATAAGCAAAATCAAGTGCACAAGACAAGACTCAAGTTAAACAAAGACTGGGAAAGAAAACTAGCAAGCAGTATCAATATTCGCCATATCATTAGCAAAAATACTATGAAAATGCCTGTCAGTTTCAATTAAAACTCAAGACAAGAAACTGATCAAGAAACAACAATCATAAAAACATAAGAGAGCAGAATGCAATGGAAATTACGTAAACAAAGAATGTAAACAAAAATGAAACAACTATGAAATATGAACATGTAATGGGTTATGATACAATGACGCTTAAAGAAATGAAATGAAAAATATAGCACAAGAATGCACAACCCCTACCATAGGCCCTACGCAACCTTGGTAACGATCCTCAACACAAATTAAGTTATGAAAACAACAGTTTTTCACATTAAAAAGCAAGTCATTGCAGATCGGGTGGTAGTTTATTTTTTCCATGGGCCAGATCATTTATTAACAGAGTACGCACATCAACTCAACAACCTATATCAAACCATCAACTATCAACTCACATTCACTAACTCTCTCATGTTTGCGTATGCAAACGCTCTTTATAAAGCAACAAAATGTAACTATCTCCAAGTTTGCAGATAGCAATGAAGACGTAGACCACTAAGGCCACGATATAGGAGTATGGCCATGTTGGAAAACGGATCTATGGAAGGTGGGCTTTAAATTCAACTCCAAAACTTTGCAATGTATGTCAATTAACTCTCCGCGCAAGCTTGAAACGGGGCCAGATGGATGTTTCTATGCCACGAAAACAGTCCAACCGACATAGAACTCCACGCTGACTTCCACGTGATGGCTTTGACCGCGTTTCTCCTCGACGAATAATTTGAACCAATAGGACACGAACCATGTCCTTGTCATTCCTAGCCCGCCCATGTGGCTCGTTTCGTTGACACCCGTAACATTGATTTCCAAATAATCATGGGAAGCCAGAATGGTCATGAAATAAGTCATGAACAGATGAAAAAAAATCTAAATCAAATAGAAAACACACAAACATAATTAAAAACCATGTTAGATACCCTTTTCGCACATGATATTGACAATTTGGAGGTTTAGGTGAGTGAAAGAGATATGGAAAAGTGTATGGAAAAGGAGGCAAATTCGGACTCAACATACCCCCACCGTGAGTGCATGTCCATGCAACCAAAATTTTGATACTGCTCAATTCATGTGTCCTGGATACTTCAAACAAGACATCTAACCCCTCTTCTTTCTTTGGTACTGCATCAGTCTCAGGTTTCTTCATGAGGCACCCGAATTTGATATTCACAAGTGCTCGCCCAATTTTTGGCATTTCCTTTTTAGCTTCTTATTTTTCTTTTGCCAAATACCCAATGTAACATAGTATTGTCATGGATAATCTTGTCCAGCTTTTCTTGCTCTTCAGGTGTTTCATTTTTCATTTTTGATATGCCGATTCAAAGTCAAGCCAAAAATCTCCCGTTTTAATGATCGAACCAAGTCATCCTCCCGCAATGTAAGGAGGCCGAATAGAAGAGGTACTTGGGCCTCGTGGTCGCTTTCTCCAAGGATTCTATATAATCATAGACCTCCCGCTCGTTTGGGGTCTACTTCCAAGTGTCTTTTTCATTGACCGTCCTCAAAATGCCGTAAGGGAGAATTATGTTCAAAATTTGGTCGAGGAGAACTTTCATCAATATTTTGCTGAAAATAAGATGGAGTACGCTTCATTGTCCGATTGGGAGTGAAAGGAGTCACAAAGTCACTGACTGATCAAATGACTATGGTCGTCTGGAGACTGTTTCGTATGTTCTTCACCCAAATCAATGAAATGAGTGACCTCTAATTTGTGTTTTTCTGCCCCTTGCCCGTCGCTTCCTCACATGCCGTGGTACTCTACCTTTTGTTCTCGTTTCCCCCGTTTTTGCCTTTTTTGGATAGAGATGACTGCTTTTGAAGAAAAATTAATCTCTCGTATAGAATTTGGTGATCTTCTTCTTCAGAAGAGAAGTTTTATGGGATGTGCCTCAACAATTTATTTTCCCTTTTGATATTTTTGGCTTAGTTTTGATTTCCTTTCTTTCTTCCTTTTTTACCAATCTCTCTTCCCTATCAGTTTTTTCCATAGTAATAGTAGGAGTGTTTTGGATTTCCTCAATTGTTCTTTTCCTCCTACTTCTTCTTGCTGTGCTAGCTGCGGGAATTTCCTTAGCAGGAGTAATTTGGGTTTCAACATTCATTCTTTTTCTTCTACTCCTTCTAATTGAACTACCTTCAGGAATTTCCTGAGGTTCTTCAAAGAAATTTCTAACTAGGAATTGTTCCCATGTATCTTTTCTTTCCTTTAGCTCCTTTTCAATCAGAATTTTTATAAGGCCGTGGTGATAAAGATGAGGCTCTACATCTCCTAAATGTTTTTGAACAGTCACAGCCATTTTCTTCAAGCTATTGAATAGAAAATAAGGGAGATTGAGAGTTTGGTTTTCTAGAAAATTCATCAATAGCCTGGTATGGTACATGTACATAGACCCAAAACGGCCTTCACATGTAATGAATTTCTAAACAATTAGTAGTAAAGTGTCCCATTCTTCTTTTATTGCATGCACAGGGATTCCTCTTTTAAAAACAGTGATATCCATACCTTGATTTCGTAGGATTGTTCTCCATGCCTCATCACTGATGCTTTTATTTTTGAACCAACGTTCTCCCTCCTGAAGAAGTTCTGTGGCTGTTGCTATTGATGCTTCATTGACCGAAAACTTGAGGTCTCCAATTTCTGCTTCCGAGCCATCAAATGACCTTGCAAACGCTTTCGTAACTTCTTTGTGGTAACCTCTGAATTTCTGAATAAAACGTAGCCATTTAGCTTTCTTCAATATCTCTTTTGCTTGCGGATATCCCTCTATAAACTTTGGTCCTTCCGGCTTTGCCCTTAGCAACTTACCCATTTCACTTTTCTGTGCTTCACTAATTTGCCTCTGTGAGGGTTTAAGTGGAAATGGAACGACTGAATACATAGGATCGAGCACAATGACTGTGGGAATGTATCATAGAATGGAAATGAGCACCATGAACGGAATGGAGTAAGACTGTGGGTAGATATACGGGAGTGAGAATGAGAAAAAGGAACGAAATGGAGTGAAACAGGGAGTGAGAATGAGTAGAGTGGGGTTTTGTAAACACGACAGAGACACGACAATGTTGTGTAACCAGCTCCAAAAATAGAAGAAAAGAGATATTCACGCCTTAGAAATAAGCCACTTCGAGGGGGCAACCTCCAATACATTACATAAATGCACAATTCTTCGATGATTCAATTTACAAAACCTCCTTTCTATATATAGGAGTCCATGGGGCCATAATGTAATCCCAGTGGGCCACAATGTAATCCTAGCCGACCTAACAATAATAATTTAGGGGCACAATAATAACAGAATGGGGTTACAAGGGTACAATAATAACAATAAAGGGGTTACACTAACAACAATAAGGTACTATACTAGTAATATAGGGACCTAACATGCCCCTCTCCTTCAAAAAAGCGTTGTCCTCAACGCTTGAGTAGCTCTGGGTGCTTCCGTATAAATTTTTCATCCTCCCATGTAGAATCTTCAGTGTATAAATTCTTCCACTTGATGAGATACTCTGAAATTGATCGATTCCGTAGTTGTCGAGTTCTTGTTTCCATGAGCGCTTCTGGTTCCAATATGATTTTTCCTTCCTCATCAAGTTCTGGCAATATTGTTTGAACTGGAAGATTTTCTCCTATAACCTTCTTTAAGCATGAAACATGGAAAACTGGATGTACTCGCGAAGAAGCAGGAAGCTCCAATTTGTATGCCATAGTACCAATCTTTCGCAACACCTTGTAAGGACCATAGTACTTTGGCGATAATTTATTATCCTTCTTAGCTTGCTTGAGGGACATTTGTTTATATGGTTGTAGCCGTAAAAATACCCAATCTCCTATATCAAAACTTCTCTCGCCGCGATGTTGATCTGCCTGTTGTTTCATTCGATTTTGTGCCAAATTCAGGTTATCCTTTAAGAGTTGGAGAACTTCTTGCTGATGCTCGACGTGATCTTCCACTGCTTGAACCTTCAAATTTTCCCCTAAAGATGATGTGATCGATGGTGGATGATATCCATAAAGTGCCATAAATGGGGTCATTTTTGCTGCAGTATGGAAGGAAGTGTTATACCACCATTCAGCGAGAGGTAACCACTTGACCCATTGTGTTTGTTTATCCGATACAAAACAACGAAGATATCCTTCCAAACATTTATTTACTATCTCAGTTTGACCATCAGATTGAGGATGATAAGATGAGCTATGAGCTAATTTAGTACCCAAACACGAAAATAACTCTGTCCAAAAATTTCCCGTAAAAATGGGATCTCTATCGCTCACAATAACCCTTGGGCTTCCATGTAGCTTTTGAATTCTGTCCACAAATGTAGTAGAAACTGTACTTGCTTTAAATGGATGAGATAATGCACAAAAGTGTGCATACTTGGTAAGTCTATCAACTACCACCATGATGACATTCTTTCCTTCGTACTTAGGTAAACCTGTGATAAAATCCATTGAAATCTCCTCCCAACGTTGACTTGGAATGGATAAAGGTTGTAGAAGTCCTGGGGTCTTAATTGTTTCCACTTTATTCTGCTGGCAAACCAAACATTCCGCCACAAACTTTCGAATATCAGATTTAAGGCCATCCCAAAAAAATTCTTTCTTCACCCCGTGGTAAGTTTTTAAAAATCCTGAGTGTCCTCCTAAAGGAGAAGTGTGCAATTCCAGAAGAATCTTTTGTTTTAGTTGGGAATTCTTACAAAGATATAAGCTATCTTTGTACCATAAGGAATCATTTTTCCAACTAAATGTATCAGATGTACTAGGATCTTGCTGCAACTTTTGAATGAGTGTCCATACATCTTTGTCCTTCTTCCATTCATCTTTTTCTTCGGTTATCCAATCTGGTTGGATAATAGAAATGGCACAAAGCAATGCTTCCACCTCTTCATTCTTTCTTGAGAGTGCATCCGCAACAACATTAAGCTTTCTTTTTTTGTAGATTATTTCAAAGTCATAACCCAACATCTTTGTGACCCATTTTTGCTGCTCTTCTGACGATAGTCTTTGTTCCAAAAAGTGTTTAAGACTATCATGATCAGTCTTTACCTTGAAGTGTCTTCCCATTAGGTAAGTTCGCCATTTCTTTAGTGCATGCAGTATTGCTAACATTTCCTTCTCATAAATAGGTTTCCGTAAATACTTTCCTTTGATTGGATGACTTTCAAAAGCAATGGGTCTTCCTTCTTGCATTAAAACAACACCAATTCCATTTCCTGAGGCATCACATTCCACAATAAAGGTTTTTGTGAAGTCTGGCATAGCTAAGACCAGTGCTAAGCACATTGCCTCTTTAAGATGTTCAAAGGCCTTAGTTGCTTCAGGAGTCCATGAAAATGCATCTTTCTTCAATAATGTTGTTAGAGGTGCTGCTATTCTCCCATAATTCTTAACAAAATTGCGATAATACCCCGTTAACCCGAGAAATCCTCGCAACTGCTTTATGGTTGTGGGGACTTTCCATTCCTTAATGGCTTTAATTTTGTTAGGGTCTACTTTAACACCCTCGTGAGATACAATATGAACCAGATATTCCACCTCTTGTACTCCAAAGAAACATTTGGATTTTTTTGCATATAATTGTTTCTCCTGCAATAGTTTGAGCACCCTGTCAACATGTTCAACATGATCCTTCCAAGACTTGTTGTAGATTAGTATATCATCAAAATACTAGCACAAATTTTCTAAGGAAGGGTTTGAAAATGGAATTCATCAACCCTTGAAATGTAGAAGGTGCATTGGTAAGGCCAAAAGGCATGACCAAAAATTCATAATGACCCTCATGAGTTCGAAATGTCGTTTTTGGAATATCTTCAGTCTTCATTCTAATTTGATGATATCCTGAACGAAGATCCAACTTGGTAAAATAAATTGCTCCATGTAATTCATCCAATAATTCATCAATCACAGGAATGGGAAATTTATCTTTAATGGTGAGCTTATCGAGCTCCCTATAATCCGGACACATTCGCCATGATCCATCCTTCTTGTGTACCAATACTACAGGAGCAGAGAAAGAACTTTGACTAGGTTGAATTATACCCGCCTCTAACATTTCTGCAATCATACGTTCAATTTCGCTCTTTGGGAAGTAAGGATATCTATAAGGCCTGATGTTTGGAGGAACACTTCCTGGAATCAAATGAATAGCATGATCATGATCACGAATAGGTGGGAGTCCTTTGGGAGTTTCAAACACCTTGGAATGATTGTCCAAGACTTGTTGGAGATCCGCAGAAATAGATGATTTTGATGTTGGAACTTCTAGTGAGCATAATTGTGCAATTACGCCTCGTTGTTCTTTCTTTAGAAGCTTTGTCATGCCATTAGAGCTTATTATCCTTCCTGGCTTTCCTTCAATACCCCGTAGTTCGACTTCCTTTCCTTCTGAAAAGAATTTCAAGAAAAGTTCTTGAAAATTAAAAGCTACCGTCCCCAAAGATTGTAACCATTGTACTCCTAGTACAACATCAGCACCTCCCATAGGAATGGAAAGCATTGGACTAGTCAACACATATTTCCCCATGGTTAGCTTGATGTTATGGCATTTTCCAGAGCAATTTATAGTTCCTCCATTTGCAACCATCACTTGACATTCTGGTGCTGGGTATAGGAAACAATTTAATTCCTTGGCTACCTTACAATGAATAAAATTATGGGTGCTACCTGAATCAATCAACACCATTACCTTTCTCTTCTTGATTTGTCCTTTTATCTTGAGAGTTTGAGGAGTGGTAATTCCTGCCACTGCATTACACGATATGGTTGGATTCATTTCTTCCTCTTCTGGGGCTGGTTCCTGGTGTATATCCTCTTCTTGTTCATTTTCTTCTTCCTCTTCACAATCTATGGAAAATAATTTCTTCTCAGCACACTTATGACCTTTAGTGTATTTTCTATCACAACCGTAGCAAAGCCCTTTTTCTCTTTTTTCTTCCAATTGTTGTGGTGTCAACCTTGTAGGTTGTGGAAATCTAGGCGTAGCAACATTTCCTTCTTTATAGAATTGAGTGGTAGGCTTCCTTGTCACCATAATTTTACATTCAACTTTTCTTGCCAACTTGAATGCCTTCTCCAATGAATCAGGTTCCAAAACGTGAACTTCATGTTGGATGTTATCCTTTAAAGTGCCTATGAAGAGATCAATCCTGTGTTCCTCTGGAATATCAGTTACCCTTATATTCAATTTTTGGAAGTCCTCAATGTGCCGGCCCACTAAACCCTTTTGTTTGAGATTTATCAATTGGCTAAAGAAGGTGTTGCTCTTTGTATCCTCATAATGTGCTATCATTTCCTCCGTAAAAATTGACCAAGTGACACTTTTTTTACGGGAGCAAAGCCATTGATACCATACAAATGTATTTTGTTCTAAATGTAAAGTTGCAATGCGTACCTTTTGTGTGTTTTGCACGTTATGGAGATCAAAATATCGCTCCATCTGTAGTATCCATGTTACAGGATCCTTTCCATCAAACTTCCTCATATCCATTTTTGGAATATGGTGGTTCTTCCCACCAACATTCGAGTTTATGAAATCACGATTAACATTTATTTTGTTCTCATCATGAGGTTCTTCTCCTATATTTCCGCCATTAGGAATCATTTCCGGTTTTAAGCTTGTCATCAAGCCTTCCATGTATGCTTTTAGATCATTCTTCATGTTTTCTATGTTGTCTTTCATGTCATCCATCTTAGCTTCCATGCCCACTTCCATGCCATCCATCTTAGCTTCCACGCCATCCATCTTAGCTTGCACGCCATCCATTTTAGCTTCCACGCCTTTCTTCAAACCTTCCATCTTTACTTCCACGCCATCCATCTTAGCTTCCATGCCTTTCTTCAAACTATCCATCTTCACTTCCACACCTTTCTTCAAAACTTCCATTTCATTTTTTGCTGCTCTTTGCGAGAGTGAAATTTGTTGCACTTGTTCTTGTAATTTTGATAGATCATGTTGCAATTCTTCATCTTCATGAGTCATGGTAGAGCCTTCTCAAGGCTTGATGGGTGTTGAATTCTTTTTAGGGGCCATTTTAGAATCCAATATTGATATCTATTCTACAAGATGCCCTTGGAATCAATTCAACTTGATTCTTCAAACAAGACTTATGCAATTCGGAAAAACAATACACACCTTTTACTAGCTTTTAGGAGCTCGATATTGAAATTGAATTATCTCTGTAGTTGAAAATCTTAGATATCTGAAATTCAGCCCTGTAGTAGATCTCTGAAGCTTCTTTCAAATGCCACAGGTCTGACCTGATTTGGATTCTCCAAGGCAAAGTTGTGTCCAATCTCCCACAATGACCTAATTCTGGACTGGTTTAGTAGAGCGAACTTGTACGACTTGCCACGTGTCACTGTTTTGTCCTTTGTCTCTGAAATTGATAGCCAAAAAACTTCAGTCTGTGTACTTGCGACCACTTTTTACGGCACTTCAATCCAATGCCCAGAGAGAGTTATTGAAGTTTTCCCACGATCACCTCTTTGAGATGAAATTCAGGAGCCTGAAAAAGCACTACCTTCCACAGATCATATCTCCAAAAATATTGCGAACCAAGCTCTGAAATTTTTTGACGAATTTCCTCAGGCTTTCAGCTTCGCACCATATGAATTTCAGACTCTGAACCTTCGTACAAAAAACTTTATAGCGCAAATGCCACGATGACCTGTTTATGAGCCTGAAAAGATACCTAACTTCCACAGATGATATCTCCTCAAATATTGCGAACCAAGATCTGAAATTTTTAGAAAACCTTTCTCAAGATTTCAGCTTCGCACCCTAGAAATTTCAGCTTCTGAAGCTTCGTAGAAAAAAAGTTATAGCGAAAATGCCACGATGACCTGTTTGGAGCAGCGAAACCCTAGAATCCCAAAGCTCCGATACCAAATGTTGTGTAACCAGCTCCAAAAAGAGAAGAAAAGAGATATCAACGCCTTAGAAATGAGCCACTTCGAGGGGGCAACCTCCAATACATTACATAAATGAACAATTCTTGGATGATACAATTTACAAACCTCCTTTCTATATATAGGAGTCCATGGGGCCATAATGTAATCCTAGTGGGCCACAATGTAATCCTAGCCGACCTAACAATAATAATTTAGGGGCACAATAATAACAGAATGGGGGTTACAAGGGTACAATAATAACAATAAAGGGGTTACACTAACAACAATAAGGTACTATACTAGTAATATAGGGACCTAACAGACAAAGAGGTTAACAAAGTATAATACATTCGGCCGCGTTTTGAATTTTGGTGGCTGTGTAATAAATATGAACACGTTTCAATCAACGGTTATGAAGTTATGCGGCTTGTAAGAGTCCTTTGTCAACTCAAATACGTCTCATTATCTCCTGTGGGATATTGGAACATGAGTGAGAATCGGAATTTCAATGATGAAACCGTTTATGAATGAATGCAAGAGGATAACATGGAGATCGTGACAGGTTACGGAACTGTCAATATAATCATTGTGCGTAATGGGTAGAGCTCATGGTTTAAAACTATATAAAAATGTGTTTTTCAATACTATTTGAAATAAACTGTATTCATACCTTTGGAATCCTTGCTTTTGCCCTTGGTCTTCAACTGATTGATCTCCATTGGTGTCTTGAATGTTCCATTGATCCTCTCTCCTGCATTTTATTTCGTAATTATGAAATTAACATCTGACTGTACATTCTCTTTGAAAACAGAGTAGTAGCTGCGGAAACTGCTTCTGGCTGCGGAAACTGGAGTCAGCTGCGGAAACAGATGTCAGCTGCGGAAACTGACACAGCTATTACTTGGTTGAATATAAATGAACAAATGACAAATGACCAGATGGAAATGGTCATGAAAAAGATTTTTATTGATGGAATGGATGAAATGAAGGGGAATGAAGTGAAATGAAATGAAATGAAATGGAATGAAGTGGAATGAAATGGAGTGGGTGGTGAAATGAAATGAAATGAAAGAGAGATTTTTTTTTGGAAAATATAGAGTGTCAGGTGTCCCTGATTTTCACCCTATATTTTCTGCATAAGACTGCCAATCAATGATTGGTTTTCAGGCTTATACCATTTTTTTTTTTTTTTTTTTAAAGTGAAAAACAAAAGCTAGGCTGGTGGAGAAGAAGAATTCTTCTGTACCAGCCTGATTGCAGAACTTTCTTGAAACATCTTGACAAAATCCTTTTTTGAGAGTGGCTTATGATAAACTTTCAATCTATGGCCATTCACAATAAGAGGAGTTTGAAACTCATCAATGGTCTTGATTCTTACCGCTCCATTGCTAAAGATCTTTTCAATCTCATATGGCCCAAGCCAATGAGTCTGAAATTTTCCTTGAAAATCTTTAAACTTGGAATCAAATAAAAATGCCCAATCTCCTTCTTGAAACTTCTTCTCTTTGATGTACTTGTCATGCCATTTAGCTCTTTGATATTGAACTAGATCAGTTCTTAAAATTGCTTCTTGTCTGATCTCATCTAGCTCATTCAACTGCTCCATTCTATGCTTTTGGGCTTCCGATAAGTCCATCCCCAACTGAACTGCTATCTTGAAGGTCTTGACTTGGAACTCAATGGGGAGCAAGACTTCTTTCCCATAAACAAGTTCATAGGGAGAATGTCCCGTTGTATTCCTCCATGTAGTTCTGTAGGCCCACAAGGCTTCTGGAAGCCTTTCTGCCCAATCTCTTCTATGTAGATGAACAGTTTTGGTGATGATACTTTCAAGAACTTTGTTTGTGGACTCCACTTGACCATTTGCTTGTGGATGGTAAGGAGTAGATCTTCCGTGCTTGATTTTGTATTCTTCCATCAACTTCTCCACCAAATTTGATGTGAATTGGCTCCCCTGATCTGTTACAATTTCTCTTGGAACACCAAAGCGAGTAAAAATATCCTCATAAAGAAAATAAACAACTGAATTTTCAGTAGCAGATACTAATGCTTTAGCTTCTACCTATTTAGTAACATAATCAGTGCAAACCAATATATACTTCTTTTGCTTAGATGGTGGATTAATCGGTCCAATGAAATCTAAAGCCCATTTTTCAAAGGGTTCAATGAGTACCTGTGTTTGCAGTGGCATTTCATTTGAAAGGGTAGGTTTCCTTACTCTTTGGCAGCTATCACACCTTTTGACATATTGTTTTGCATCTTTGAAGAGAGAAGGCCAATAATATCCCAAGGAAAGGATTTTATAGGCCGTCCTTTTGTCCGCAAAGTGTCCGCCGTATGGTTCATCATGACATGCCTTAAGAATATCAGGCATTTCATCTTCCCTGACACATCTTCTGATCACAAGATCTGGCCCTGTTTTAAACAATTCGTTAGAAATCCATGAATATCTTGAACTCTCCTGAATAATTTTTCGTTTTTCTCTTGGAAATAAATGTGAAGGTAGTTTCCCCGTAACCAAATAGTTAGCAATATCTGCATACCAAGGGGTCTTAATAGTTACTGCAAACAAATATTCATCAGGAAACTTATCTTCTACAGGAGAATCTTCTTTAGTATTTTGAATTCTAGACAAGAAATCAGCTACTGTATTCTGTTTTCCTGGTCTATCCAACACAGTAATATTGAATTCTTGCAAAAGTAAAAGCCACCTTGTCACTCTGCCATTAGTAACAGGTTTGTTCATTAAATATCTAATTGCAGAATGGTCAGTATGAATAAAAGTTTCATAGCCTGTTATGTAATGTCTAAACTTATTAATTGTATGAACAACAGCTAAGAACTCTTTTTCAGTCACAGTATAGTTCAACTCTGTGGGAGTCAAATTTTTACTGGTGTAATAAATGGCATAAGGAATTAAATCTTTTTGACCCAACACAGCTCCAAGAGCTGTATCTGAAGCATCTGTAGAAATATGGAAAGGAAGTTTCCAATTTGGTCCTCTCAAGATAGGTGCTTCAGATATTCTCGTTTTCAAAGTTTCAAAAGCTGATTGACAATCAGGATCCCATTTAAATTCACAGTCTTTTGTAAGCAATTTGAAGAGTGGAGATGCTATTTTAGTGAAGTTTTCTATAAATCTTCTATAATAACTAGTAAATCCTAGAAAACTTCTAACATCTCTTTGACAATTTGGAATAGGCAACTTGGAGATGACTTCAACTTTCGATCTATCAACCTTAATCCCATCTCCTGAAATATGATGTCCTAAAACAATCCCTTCAGTAAACATCATAAAGCATTTTTCATGGCTTAATGAAAGGTTTGTTTTTTTACATCTTATGAGAACTTTTTCCAAATTTTCTAATGCCTCTTCAAATGAATTACCATAAACTGTAAAATCATCCATATAAACCTCTACACAATCATGGATTAGATCAGAAAAAATTCCTAGTACTGCTCTTTGGAATGTTGCTTGTGCATTACATAACCCAAAAGGAAGCACTCGGTAGGCAAAAGTTCCCCATGGACAAGTAAATGTGGTCTTATCTTGATCTTCAGGTGCTACCTGAATTTGATTGTAACCACTAAAACCATCCAAAAATGAAAAGTAATTTTTACCTGCTAATGTATCTAATACCTGATCAATAAAAGGAAAAGGAAAGTGATCCTTCAAAGTTGCTTTGTTCAATTCCCTGTAATCAATGCATACCCTCCATTTACCATTCTTTTTAGGTACTATAACCAAAGGAGAAACCCATCGGCTATCTGAAATCGGATAAATGAAGTTTACATTGAGAAGTTTTTGGAGCTCTTCTTTCACTATCTCCCTAAGATTTGGATTCATCCTTCTTTGAGGTTGTCCGATTGGTCTACTATTTTCCTCAATATAGATATGATGGATGCAAGTCTTAGGATCAATACCCTTCATGTCAGTATACTCCCATGCAAATGCAGAAGAATGATTTTGCAAGATTCTGGTTAGTTCTTCTTGTTGTGATTTCTCCAAATGTTTGTTGATATTCAATGTCTTTTCTGGAAAAATCTCAATAGTAGAATTACCAAACTCTTCCATAGAGTAAAGAGACATTTGTCTTGATGATAAATATTCTATGTCAGATTCCAACTGAAATTGTGTGGGGTCATATTCCGAAGTTATCTCAAAATTTTCTAATGTGTTCAGAATTTGACTATCCTCACTAATTTCAGAAATGGTAAAGACAGGTTGTATAGTGTTCTCATCATCGACCCATTCATTGTCTCCTATTTTTGTGATTGCTCTTGCTGGAGGATACAAATTGAATTTCTTTGTCGAATTACCATTAGAAATGTACATGTCTCCAGATCTACAACTAATAAAAGCATCAGCTGTGGCTAGCCAAGGTCTTCCTAAAATAAGTGGGTGCCCTCCTAGATTACTCTTGGGAGTCAAAATCATAAAGTCTACTAGATATTCCCAAGAATCTAAGGAGACTGAAATATCTTCTAATACACCATCTAGTTTAATAACTGATCAATCTGCAAGTTGCAGTAAAGTAGGTGTAAAAAGAAGGTTAGGAAGTTTTAGCTGTTCCATAGTCTGTCTACTCATAATGTTGATAGCAGCCCTTAAGTCAATCAATGTGTTTGGAATTTCTATCCCATTTATATGTGTCTTGAAAATTGGACTTCCTGGATCTACATACTTCTGCATGGTAATTTTTCCCATCATAATATCTGCAATCTTTCCTACCAGGTGGATTCTTCTTGTGTCCTTTAGCTTCCTTCCTGGTCTTTTGAAACTCAACTCCTTTATGGTTTTTGCCAGAATAGGAATTTCTCGAATGGCTTGTAGCAATGGAATCTTGATACAAACATTCTTCAATTCATCTAGAAAGTCATAGTTAGGCAACAAGATTTGTTTTTCCACCCCTTATCAATTTGTAGTCTTTCCGGAAAAGGAGGTGTAGATGAAGATACAGGTTGCTCAACTATAGGAGTTGAGGATGTTAGCTTTTCTTTTTCTTTTTGAATTTTTGAATTTTGAAGAGATTCTTCCTCAGAACCCTTATTAACTTGAAGAGAGTCCTCTTCAGAGGTATCTTGCTCTTGAATGTCTATAGAAGGTTTTTCTAAAACTCTACCAGATCTGAGTTGTACATCGTTGAGAGGAATAATCATATAGGTAGGAAATTGTTGTCCTTCTACCATATAAGTAGTTTGAGGATTCTTATTGTTAGGATTTGGCAATGGCTGAGCTGGAAGTTGATTTGTCTTCTGTTGGTATGGGAGCATGAGTTGAGGATTTGTATTTTGTCGAGAAGGTTGTTGTTGTGGAAATGGCAATGAAAGTTGTGGATTTTGGCTTGGAAATTGTGGAGCTTGTTGATTTTGAAAAGATGGAGGATATTGATAAAATTGAGCAAATCTCCCATAAGGATTTCGCATCCCTTGTACCCATGGCTGATATGAATTTTGATGTTGGGGCCAAGGTTGTTGCCAAGGAGTCCAATTTGGTGGGGTTTGAAGATTCATAGGGTTATTAAACCCTTGAGATTGTTGTCCCTGCCAAGGTCTCCTTGCGACAAAATAGAGAGATTCCACTGAATTTGGATCTTCTTGAAAAACAACTTTGAGTCCAGGGATTGAAGGACAATCCTTGATCTCATGATTTTCTGAGCAAATCATACATGTTTCTACAACTTTTGCATCCAAGGGACATTCCCTTAAAGCATGTTTCTTTCTACATTTCGGACAAAAGATGGCTAAGGCATCTGTTTCTGCTTTCTGCTTGTTTTGGATTTTAAGGGTGTCTAGTTGTTCACTAAGGCTCCTTAAGATATCAGTTTTGAACTCATCAAGCATATTACCAATCTCTGCCCTACTTACTGATCCAGTTGCAGATTTGTTAGCCCTAATAAGAGAAGGATCCCTAGGCCCTTTTCCTGTTTTAGATTTTCCTCTTGAGAGATGGACACATAGTTCTGTTATGTCACGAAGTGGAAGTTGAGAAATGTCTCCTTTCCACATCATGTTTAAAATATCTATCCATTCATCTCTAATGGCTTTTAATATGAGGGCTTTCAAGGTTTCATCATCTAAGTTGCTCATCTTTGCTCTTTTTAAGTTGTATTGGAATCTTTCAAGTAAGTCTTCAAAACAGAGAGATTCTACTGAATTTGGGTCTTCTTGAAAGACAGCTTTGAGTCCAGGAATTGAAGGACAATCCTTGATCTCATGATTCTCTGAGAAAATCATACATGTTTCTACAACTTTTTCATCCAAGGGACATTCCCTTAAATCATGTTTCTTCCTACATTTCGGACAAAAGATGGCTAGAGCATCAGTTTCTGCTTTCTGCTTGTTTTGAATTTTAAGGGTGTCTAGTTGTTCACTAAGGCTCCCTAAGATATCAGTTTTGAATTCATCAAGCATATTTCCAATCTCTGCCCTACTTACTGATCCAGTTGCATATTTGTTTTCCCTGATAAGAGAAGGATCTCTAGGCCCTTTTCCCGTTTTAGATTTTCCCCTTGAGAGATGGACACATAGTTCTGTTATATCACGAAGTGGAAGTTGAGAAATGTCTCCTTTCCCCATCATGTTTAAAATGTCTATCCATTCATCTCTAATGGCTTTTAATATGAGGGATTTCAAGGTTTCATTATCTAATTTGCTCATCTTTGCTCTTTTCAAGTTGTATTGGAATCTTTCAAGTAAGTCTTCCAAACTTTCATCTTCTTTTTGCATCATTTTGAATACCTCATCCTTGTGATTGGTGGGCATACAATAGTCCAAGTATCTATCCAAAAATGTTTGTTTCATTTCATTCCAAGTCCTAATAGATTGAGTGGCTAATCCCATGAACCATTTCAAAGCAGATCCCTTCAATGTTGAAGGGAACAGTTTGAGTTTTTGAGAATCTTCCATATAGTCATAAGTTCGGCACACAACTTCAAACTCAAACAGAAATGTTTCAGGATCCTCACTTCGTAATCCATAAAAATTAGGGAGTACAGATGGTGAAATATTTTTCATTGTTGCATGAGTTTCCTCATCAACTATATGGAATCCAAACAAATTGTCTCCTTCCCTATTTCTACCATTATTTCCTTCACCATTGTTGTCTCCATTATCTCCTCCTCTTCTACCTCCACCTCTATTTATTACTTCCTCTTCCATGATAGTTTCTTTAGAGTCCTTATAGTCCTCTAGTTCTTCTACCAAGGAAGGATGAGAGAAAGTCTCTTTGTTTTCTAAGTGGGTTTTAGTAGGTGGTATAGGAGAATCCTCTAATTCAGCTGTTCCTTGACTTCCAAAAATCTTAAGGATAGGGGTAGATGGTGGTGAATCTGGTCTATTCCTTGAAGAAGATGGAGTTGTGAAAATCGAACTCTTGGCTTTAGCTATAAACCTCCCCCTAGAATCTCTTGCTCTATGCATGTAATTTTTTTTTATTTTTTAAAAAGTTGGGCTAATAATTCTCTTTCTGTTCTTCCAGATCACACTAGGTGCAAGAAGAGAGCATACTTAAGAAATTACTAAACCAATAACTCTCTTTTCTGATCCTCCAGATCACACTAGGTGCAAGAGGAGAGCATACTTCAATAAGTTATCAAGTTTTCCCTTCTTTTATGATTTTATGTTTTTTTTTTTTAAGAAATTGGCTACCTAGTTACACTTCCCCGGCAACGGCGCCAAAATGTTTGGTCAATTTAGTGTGTCCTAAATTGCTGCATTTAATTTGTCAATCCGGGAATCGTAAGCTGATGAAGTGCGGCGCACTATATGTGCAAGATAACCTTTTTCTTAAATTTTTATCGTTTTTGGTTTTTCTAAGGTGGAATGGAAATTCTAAAATGAAAACAAGTTTGGTTATATTTGTTCAAGGAAGTGATATCCCCTATAATGATTTACCAACTTGAAACTTTGAAAGAAATTTAAAATTTACAATGATAAGACTTAAAAGAAAATGAAAATGTACTGCTGAAATGAAAAGGTACTGCTAATCTAATAAATCAAAACAGTAAACTAGTGAACATGAAAACCAAACTATTCTTGCTGCCGACTAAACACAAAATAAACTATGCTTAAGGAAATTCAAAATTGCAACAAAATAAATCTAAATCAGATTACATCAATTTATCTTCTGACCCTTCATCATTAGTCCAACTATGATTTTCGGAAGTAATCATAAACAATTTGAGTAACTGATATTTAATTTGCAGAAAGTAAACTAATACTAAACCATACACTCATGATTCAATCCCTCACCATCAGTCCAGCTGTGGCTTTCGGAGGTAATCGAAGATGTCATGCATGATTTAATATATCTAAATTTGCAGAAAAGAAACTAATACTAAACTACACATTTCATAATACAATCCCTCACCATCAGTCCAACTGTGGCTTTCGGAGGCAACTGAAGATGCTATGAGCAGCTTAATATATCTAAATTCGCAGAAAAGAAACTAATACTAAACTACACATTTCATAATACAATCCCTCACCATCAGTCCAGCTGTGGCTTTCGGAGGCAACTGAAGATGCTATGAGCAGCTTAATATATCTAAATTTAACTACTGAAGCAGATAAGCAAAACTGAAATGTACAAAGCAAGACTGAAATTAAACAAAAGCTATGAAAATCAAACTAGCAGCAGAACAATGTTAGTTTCATGTCATTAGTCAAAAAGCTATGAAAATGCCCGGGCTGTCTATCTAAAACCTGCAACAAGAACACTGATCAGTGATTAACAATCATAAAACATGAAAGACATAAATGAAATGGAAATTATGGAAATGTATAAACAGAAATGAAACAAATGCAATATATGAACATATGAATGGATTATGACACAATGGAATGAAATTAAAATTACACACTAATATACAAAACCTTAGCTGAGCAGGGGCCCTCTACACAGCCTTGGTAACGGTCCTCAAACACGAATTAAGTTGAAAAACAGAGTCTTCTCATATTAAAAAGCAGTTCATTACAGAATGGTAATGTTACGGCACAAGTGCAACGTAATCACTACAGAGCAGACTAATCAAAAGATAACAGAGACTACATTCACTAATATCAACTAACTTCATATGCGTATGCAAACGCACTATATATAACAACAAACTATAACTGTCTCCTAAAGTTCATGCTGGTAGAGAGCACGTAGACCACTACGTCGACGGATATAGGAGTATGGCCGTGTTGGAAAGTGAATCTACGAGAGGTGGATGCTTGAATTCGACTCTAGAGCCCTGTACAGATGTCGATTTATCCTCCGCAGGCTTAGAAACGGCCGTATGGATCTTTATGTGACACGAAACAGAGTCTGGCCGACATGAAACTCCATGGTTGACTTCCATGTGGACGCCTTTGACCGCGGCTTCTTTGGACGAGTTTTCTTGAACCAATAGGACACGAACCATGTCCACGTCATTCCTGACCTGCCCATGTGGCTCATTTCCCTTGTAGACACCTGTAGCATAGAGTTTCACAAAATAGCTGCGGAAAGTTGCAGCAGTTGCAGAAAGTGGCAAGATTCCGCAGCTGAATGAACAAAATCTAGATCAAATAGCAAACACAAAAATATAATTAAAAACCATGTTAGATGCTCTTTTGCACATTATATTGAAAATTTGGGAGGTTTAGGTGAGTGAAAAAGGTATGGAAAAGTGTATGGAAAAGATGCAAATTTGGGACTCAACAAAACCCTAGAGCATCCTATAGAGTCCATTTTTTCTCGATGTTTCAACTTCCAAAAGTGTCTCTATTTGCTATCATGGAATTCATGCAATTCTTTTCAATACACTTATCATCATTGAATAATACTTGCAATGCAAGTAAACAAAATATGTCAAAAAAAAAATTTCAAAATCATCATTTGTTGTACTATTGTATGTAATACATATCCCCAAGAAACTCACTAGGTACTTCTTCTCATTTTGAGAATGGTACCCGAAGTAAACTATATTTATTAAAATATCTAGGCTCTACAACATGGGTTTCAAGGCCATTCTAACAATATACTTGTTAGGAGCTCAACATCTCACTTCTGGGAGTTGAATTTAGGTGGAGATGATAACAATCAATTCTCCCCATTTTAGACCCGAATAATTATTTCTTGCTAGTAGACACTCTAAAGTGATTCCTAATATTAATTTACAAAGTATGGAAACTAATGAAATATGTGTTTTTTGATGGCTTCATTTTGTTTACTATTGGTAGGGTGGGAATTTTTATTGCCTAGGTCCATGTCTTTCATTATTTGATGTGTTTTGTTTTCTTTGTTGAGGTCTTATTGATCTAAATTAACTAGCATTATGTGGTTAGACGAAGGTAAGTGTGATCCTTTATCATTATTGAAAACAATGTTTCTTAGCATGAAAATATTCTATTTCCAACATTTTTATTTGTTACCTTTGTTAAACTAGGGTGTCCATGACCAAAGCATGTTGATAAATACATTGATGTTCATTTTCACAAACCTTGGTGGTTACTTAGAAAATTGAGATTCTATTTTGTTTGATAAATTCATCATGTCTATAGAGCTCTCTATTAAATTCATGGGTTTCACTTTAGTGCATCTTTAGGAGATATTTCCCAATCCAGAGGGAACTACGAAGTGCCCAAAAATGAGAGTCCTATAAAATAATTGTTATATTTCTTTAGGGTGTACTTGCAAACAAGAATTGTGCTAGGGGGATAGAGTAGGGTAGGCAAGGTATGGTATGTAGAGTCCAACAACTAGTCCAAACAACCCAAAAGAATCCCGAGGTCACAAACACCTAGAACCTAGAAATCACGAAAAATATAGGATTCTCCAAAATAAAACATTGATAGGGTATCGAAAAACCATCAAAACATTTACCATAAGATAAAATTTCTAAAGAAAAATCCATAGACATTGAGAAGTTCTTACCAAGAAGGAATATAGATTTAAACCTAATTGCCATCAAACTACGTCACCAAGACCACTCACAAACTGCTCCATTATCCCACTTGAGTCCTGATATGTGACACGAAGGAGTCAAAATGCCAATTAAGAGTTAAGTCTAACATGTGTGAAGATGGTGAATAAGTCCCTTTACATCTCATCCTTTGCTTTGATATCACATAAATTGGGAGTATCGTGACATGTGTTGATTATGAATATCACAACGTACTTTCATGTTTGATAAAAAACAAGTGAACTTAAAGGATGGCTTGAACATATAAACCCTCATTTTTTTAAAGACCTCCATTTACTTTATTGCTTTGTTTGTAAGAAACAAAGCTTATCCACTAAAATCTTAAAGATTTGAAAAGAAAAACCTAGGGAATCTAATTTTGAATCCTTATAACGAGATGCTATAGAGGTATAAAAAATAATTTCAATAATTTAATTTTAAGCTAAGAATGGTACTCTAGTTTCATTTTAAACTAATTAAAATGGTACTCAAAATCGCTAAAAGCTAAAGAACAGGCATCGTCATTGATATCTTTATATTTACTAAAATTAGTTCCAAACCATGCAATGCATATGCTTTAGATTGGTTAAATCGGAAGGAGGGGTTGTGTATCATTCCGAGAAGAGAGAAAGAGGGAAAAGTAGGAGATCATTTGTCATCTGATCAATTCATCTATGGCGGAAGGTGGCTTGAGCTTCCCAGACATGGGGATGGGGAACCTGTACGTGCAGCGGTGCCTTTGCCGGATTTGAACAAGAACAAATCATGGTTTATGTATCCCGGCGTGTGGATGACCTAAATTCTGATACTCTTCTTCACAAGGATCATCGTATTCTCTCTATTCGGATGCACTGCTGACACAACTTGGACCATTTTCAATCTCGCCCATTTCACGGTCAGTATTCGATTTATTTCTTTTCTGTCATTAATTTCCTGAGCATTGACTCTTTAAGTTTTTTGTTTTTGGGCCATAATAGGTTCCATGCAAACCAATTAATTTTCATTATGTTTTTATTTCCCACGGGCTTGAACCCTGGTCGACTGCAATCCCCTTTATTTTCCCCTTTTTTTGCGGTTCGATTGCTTAAATTATGATGGAATGATCTCCAAACTTTTTTCAAAAACTGTTTTTCCCAAAATTTATTTCTATTAACACAAAAATAAGATCACTGTGATTCAACAGGAAGAAATTTCCTCAAAATACCACATCAATTCGCAACCAAAATAGCTACAAATTACATATGTAAACTGGAAATTAAAGGAAGATATTTGTATATTCTTAATACGATTTAAATTTAAAACAGAGGTCTATGAGCCCTACATTGTGCTCTCCATAGGAAGGGGATAACAGGCTAATCAATGCGAGTAGAGGCCTCATAATTAGTGCATGGCCTTAGAAAGTGTCTCTTGAAGAAACTTGTTGGTCTGTAACATGTGTGATGTTCTTAATACTAATCCAGTTTTTTGTTTACAAGGAATTTTAGGGGAATTGGGTGGAATTCTTTTTTTAAAGGCATTGGAATGCTTCTGATGAGATCGATAATCTCACGAATATGCAAGAGATTGAAAACATTTTTTAAATTTAAGTGGAATACATTCCATTCACATAATATATTTGTGTGGTATAATGGAATCAACGCTGAAAAATTCATCTTGGCAAAGGACCTGGTGAGGCTGGAGTGCAAGAGTTGGACTGAGACCTTGCAACAACTTAGCAGGAAAAATTAGTCACAAATGAGGGTTTTTCATCTCCTTTTTGGTGTTTAGTTTGATGTGGGTGATTTCACAATCTTCCCACAAGTTGGATTTGTTAGGTAGTGAATAACCTGCAAGTTACTTGCAGGTCAGGTTGTCACCCATGAGTACTTGTAGGTTTGTTGTTCTTGAGTTTGACTTGTCATTGACTCATTAGGGAGTCAGACTTCGCTTCAGCAACAAGGCCTTGCAGGTTTGTTGTTTTTGACTTTGAATTGCCATCAGGGAGTCAGACTTCGCTTCAGCAGCAGGGTTGAGCTGAATTGTGTTCTCTAGCAGTACTCTGAAAACTTGACATTTTTTCCCAACTGTGAATGGAATTGTTCTAGGTTTGTGCTATTTTTAACCTAGGTAGATTATAAAGTTAAATGTTTAGAATTAAATTTTTTCTAATATTTCTGTCAGTTAATTTGCTTATCTTCTTTAATTAGTGAATCTGGATCCTGATTATATGGCTTACTTATTTAGTGCTTTATACTAGGGGGTTTTTCATTTTTTCTTTAAGTTTTAAAAGCTCATTTTATTCTAATTTGATATTTATGGTGGATGTTTTCCTGCTTTCCAAGTAGTGGTGTTAATTTTAGATAACAATGGTATGTTCTATGCTTAAGAGCAATTAACTTCAATTTTCCTTATTAGCCCAATATCAATTTCCATATTAGAAATGACATTAACATTGATAGTAAATGCATATAGAACATAAACAATAAGCATAAGACAAGCCAAGACAAGACACATTATTTTGTGGATGCCAAGGAAAAACCCCAATGTGGGGAAAACCCTTTGATCAAATTCTTCTTATTATTCTTCAATAATTCAGTAGAGAGAGAGAGAGTACAAAATACAATTTTAAATTCCCAACACTCTCAAATCAACTCTGACATAATGATATCAACAATAAATAGCAGTTAACTAGAAGCCCTAACCAGAAAGACAACGCTGGTCAAATCAGCAATAAATCCTCCTCCATGCAGCTCGGTCAACAACAAACAAATTCGGTCTTCCAGGAGAGAGAAAGTTAGCCCAAAACAGGGAAGTCAAACCCAGTCAACGTTGTTATAATTTCTGCGGTCAAAATAGAAGTCAATGCTGAAGTCAACTTTGGTCAAACTTCTCCAAATTCTTTGGGATATGTGCCAACCAATGCGGCCTCAAGAAATCAGATGAACTACCTAAAACCACAGTCAAAAGAGAGGTGTTTACCCTCAGTAAACGCTGGTCAACGTTCTTGCAATTATCCCTAAAAATAGTCCTGAAGTCCTCCTGTGTTTTTTAGTCTTCTGATTTCACACATGAGGGAGAGCTTCTCCTTGTTGTACAACCCAATCAAGAGGAGAGAGAATGTTGTGTAATGAGATGATGTCCAAATTAGGGGAGGGTCTCTCTTATTTATACAATTCTTTGAGGGTGGATACACATCTATTGGGGCTTCAGGAGCCTACATTAGATTCTGGCAGACCTTGACAATTTCCACATGTGTGAGAAAATAAATTCAAAATCACACTTCTGCTCATCCAAACAAGATGATCTTTAGATCAATATTGCACCTCTCGGAAAGAGGAATCCAATAAATATATCATCTCCATAATATGAGTTGTCCAAGGCAGAGTTTGGCCCCAATTTCCAATTTTAACACTCTCTTTCAACTAGGGAGAAATCCACCTGCCAATCCATCTGTCAACCTGTACCATCTCTGTTATCCCTGCACTGCTCTGTTGAACTATGAAGAAATAATGAAGAAGAATTGATTGAGAGTGAGTCACAAGACCTTGCCACTCTCCACTGACCCAAAGTCAGTCTAGAGGTAAAACCTCAATCAGACTTGATCCCAGATCAAGTTTTTGAACACCATACATCCTAGCATAGGGTGTACGACAGTACACGATGCGTCCATCGGTAGTGCTATGGTCTCTATCCTAATTTCCCAACTCATTGGCCAAATGAGAGGTACTTCCCATGAGTCTCAGACTACATGGGTATGATGTTTGTTGGAGCATCACAAGGAGAAGGTGAACCACTCATCCTGCTCATATATCAACCAAAAAAAGGGGTATCACAGGGGAAGGTGAACCACTCACCCTATACACATCGCACCACTAGGGAAAGGTGAACCATTCACCTTATGGTTGCTCATAGCTTCACGAAGTACCCCCAAGCCCCCCGGAGCTCCTAGAGCTCAATGTCCAACTCATGCGGGACCCTCATAGGAGGGTCTTTCCACGACTCCAAGTCTCTCACGGAAGGTTAAGAATTTGACCTTCCCTAGGGGATTCATGAGAATATCTACGATCTACTCGTAAGTTCCAGTGTGATGGAGCCTTACTGCTCCATGTTGTACCATATCTCGAATAAAGTGGTACCTGATATAAATATGCTTGGAGTGGTCATGTAACATGGAATTCTCTGAAAGGAGAATCCCACTTTGGTTGTCGCAAAATATCACGGTGGTATCCAACACATGCTAAAAAATTCACTAAAGAGCTTCCTCAACCAAAGAACTTCACAACAAGCTATACTAGCTGCAATGTATTTGGCCCCAGCGGTGTTCAAAGCAACCAATTTTTGCTTTTGCTCATCCAGGATATTGAAGCAGAACCTAGTGAGAAGCAACATCCAGATGTGTTGTTAGCCTGTTACAATCCACCACACTACTAGCCCAGTCAACATCAATATATCCATGGAGCCTCAAATTCCCGACAGTGTATGTCAATCCATAGTTGATTGTGCCTCAAATATATCTCAAAAGATTCTTTGCAGCAATGCAAAGTATGTGATGAGGCTCGACCATAATTGACTCAATGTATTCACTGCAAAGAATATGTCAGAGTAGGCCTACTAGGTA
>JAXQQM020074340.1:0-12272 GCA_034641835.2 Pinus albicaulis | reverse complement strand
TCCACATCGTACCATCTTTCTTTTTAATGAACAATACCAGTTCCCCCTAAGGAGACACACTAGGACGGATGTACCCCTTATCCAACAATTTATGTGGCTGCATTTTCAACTCAGTCAGCTCAGTTACACTCATTCAGTATGGTGGTCATGACACTGGTGTTGGCCCCGGCATTAGTTCAATGTGAAATTGTTATCCCACTTTGGAGGTAGTCCCGATATGTTTTCAGGAAACACATCCATAAAGTCATGAACTACTGGTATATTCTCCAGCATAGGGGTTTTTTCCTTAGAGTTAGTGAATCCTACTTGAATAGCATAAATCTGACACCCTTTCCTGATGCATTTGCCCAGCTGGGAGGCCGTGATGGGGCACAATTGGAGTGGTTTATTAATTCCTTTTATCTCCTAACGAGTACCATATTCAGCCATATAACTAATGGTTTTCTGTTTGAAATCTACCACCGAAAAATGCCCCTCTAACCAGGCCATTCCCAATAGTAAATTGTAGGAACACAAGGGTAAAATATTCAGCTCAACATTTATATGATGGTTCCCTATGTCTAGAGGGAATTTTAAAAATTTGGAATTAACCCTCATCTTTGCCCCGGTGTCTAATTGCACCAACTAGGGACTCTTAAATTTTAGAATTTGTAAATTACATTTTTCACTATTCTCATATTGATATAGCTTAAACTGGAACTGGGATCAACCAAAATACATACAGTTTGGGAAAATAACTTTACTTCTAGTTCTATCATTATTGGCTAGTAATCTGCTCGTCGATCCTCTAATGCAGCATTGATCCTTAGTATATTCCTTGCAACATATCCCACTATGGATGCTTCTTGAAAAATGGATACATTTCATTTCTCCCACGTTGAGGATAGTTTTAATAATAATGTGCTTCACCGCAGCCCCAACATTGTAGAGGAGGTTTATGGGTCTGATCGTGGTCTGGTCTGTTGGATGCCTCAGAAGGTTGGTCTTCTGCTGGCCATTTGGGTTTTTGTTGGTTTCTCCCAGATTATCTATTTGCTAGGTTCCTTGAAGCATTTTTCTAGTTACCTGGCCTACTAATTTAAAAAATTTGTGTACTCTTCTGCCCTTTCTTTAGCATTCAACTCCTACCAGTATCTCCTTTCATTTTCAATTGTTGATAGCACATTCGTGATTTTCGAATCACCTCATCCATAGTCCTTGGATAGATGAAATCAATCCTTTCCTTCATGTGAGCAGGTAAATTACTCAAGAATAATTGTACCTTTTCTTTTCATCCCTCAAATACGGTACATACCTTATTAAGGAGGTGAATTTAGATACAAATTCATCCATAGATAGATGTCCCAACCTCAAATATTAAATTCTCAATATTTTTAGTCATATAAATGCTCTATTAGATATTTGTCCTTAAAATACTACTAGAACTTGTCCCAAGTCACATTCTAGTCTTCGATTCCCCACACATTTTTAATTTCCTCCCACCATAAAGTAGAATTTCCCACAATTGGTAAATAACCAGACGAGCTTTGAGCTCGTCGCTATACTCATAAACTTGGAAATATTTATTCATGCTAATTATCCATGCTTCTACCACTTCTTTAGCTTCTCTGTCGAACGTGGGAAGCTTAATTTTTCGAAATTCTCCCTGAAGTTCCACTTTCTCTTTTTTCATTTCTTACTTATCAGAAACATTTCCGAATTATCCTTCATTATAAGCTCTACTTCTGCTACTTCATTGGGTGCGGCTTCCTACAGTGTTATCATCAACTTGTTGTTGTTTCTTACCCTCATTCTGGGTGCCCCTCTCCAGACTGTGTTGCAATATACGATGATTTTTCCTGTCTAAGAGGCTTTTTAATATTCTCCCTTGTTGTCGCACCAATATCTCATTATCACTTCTTACTCAAACCATTTCCATCTGAAGTTGTTGCACCGTATCCAGGAGTATGTTGGTTTGACATTGTTATTCCTCGAGTAATCCATTGGTCTGATGATGTTGATCCACACTCAACTGTACCCACATTTCCGGGTTCATTTCGAGATTAGGTAGGGGGTGATATTCCCATGTAGATCTGGGTGTTTGATATCCATATCCTCCCCTCATGGTGATTTGTCAAAAAATTTCTTTCTTCCTATCACTATGCACAATTCCAATGCACCCGTTGTTATTAAATTAACCCATCTAGGTCCCAGCGTGTGAACGTCGCTCTAATACCACTTCTAACCTATACACCTACTCATTAATTACCATAATAATAATAAATAAATTTACACGGTCACAACTTACCATGTAATGATATGAATATGCATTAACAAATATATATTATAGGACATATAACTATTACACATATGGTAAGAAATAATTACATTATATATAATCTGTCTTAAGTTAATTTATCTATAATGTTTTCTTATCGCATTACATAGAAATTGTGTCATGTCTTACATTGTTGGCATAATTTAATTTCTCATCCCTGATTAGATGGCTTGATGCACATTTGGAAAACCTGAACATCTCGAGGCATGTGAACTTGAATGTCTTTTTAATGGTAAGTATCGTTCCCGAATTTGTTGCTTGACTGGTAATTCCGGTCCTTACACCCAAAACCTTAACCTCTGGTTTGTATCTAGACAATCCTCGAAGCTTCTCGCCTAACTTAGCTGACATATATCAGTTCGAGAGAGCTACAGTTGTAATTATTATCGTCTTTCGATCAAATCCAATGGTCACAATGGAGTCCGAGGAGGTTAGGGTAACATAAACCCTACCCTAGTCTCGGTCCTCCTGCTCATTCCATCTCCACATCATTTCTCTCCGCTCCAAGAGAGAATTGGGCTCACAACTTACCAAGAGCTCCTCCAAGTGCCTAATATGCGACTTGCCAGGGCCGAACAGGTAAATGGCTACCGGTTTTCTTTGCACATAACGCACCCTTCTCCCCTATTTTCTTTTACGCTTTGTCAGAATTTTATCTTTAAAATTTATCTGTAAAACTTGATGTAAAGGCTTAACTCGATTACAAGGATGTACGAATCTTATTCATGCTCAAAGCAATGGAAATAATGGGTTGGTTCTTAGTAGGATTTCGTTATACAAGTAAGATCCTTCCAGAAAATCCTTTTTCCTTCAATACATTTTCTTTTATAATTCATTACAAAGTTTTTTTTCCATAATTATCATATTATTTTATGTGGATGTGACCTAGGGTTTTGTTGTGGAGCATTTCTTCGGCTTACACAGGATTCACAAACCCTTCTCTCAACTATGTCAACCCACTAGCTTGCACAGGTAGGCTTCCACTCGGTTTTAGCTGTTAATTGTGTTTGGGAATAATCTTTAATCTGGAATAATGAGTGTTGTCAAACCTCTGCTCTGTTGTGGCAGGGTTCGACGGTGACTACCCCATGTTGGAAGTCATATAAGTTTAGTTTCGGTTCGGAAGTTGTGTTTTGTCTCTACTCTATCTAATTCAAGAGGTTACCTGTGTATATATTCTTTTTGAAGATTTAGGGAAGAGGTTTTTCCTCCTTATCTCATAAGTTTGTAACAGGGTGAAACAAAATCCCTCGGGATTTATTTGTGTTTAAGCTTAAGTCATGGCGCTCTGCCTTGAGCAATTTTATTTAATGTGCATGTATAAGTTATAACACTCTGTCGAATACAAGATGTATTTAATTGCAAACTATTTTCTGAAAGAATTTCTATAATGCATGCATCTTGTATTTTTACCATTACTTACTGTTGTATCGGTTCAGCCATTCGTTTACATGTTCCTTTTATATTTAATTTCTATTTCTTCAGCAAATTGAACTTTTTTTCTATGATGATGTACACAACGATTCTTAATCTCCAGTAGATAATAATTCAATGTCGTTTTATAACCGTTCTTGGGTTAAATTTTGGATATGATATGTATATTAGTTTTCTTTTCTCACAATCTTGAAGGACGAAAGAGCGTGGTATTCCAACCAATTTCGTTGGTCCAGGATTCTAAACCTGTGTGTCTTGTTCCCTTCAGATAAGATTTATTTTATATTTTATGTATAGACCTGAAAGAGTTTAGTTGAAGCCACGTAGCATCAGGTTCTGACGTTTACCTACTATTTTTTAAATTTTTGTGACATTTCATGTTTTTTTCACTGCTTTGAGTTACTTTCTAGATTTTGTCATAACTTGGAAAGTTATCTGCACAACATTTTAGGTTTCATATTTGTGATTATCAGACAATCCCTAGCCATTCTTTGTTAAACCCGATGATAGTTTAAGGGGGTTTCCATATACAAATATTTTTCCTACGAGACAGATATTGTTATTAAACAGAGAGTTACTGTTAGATTCATCGAACCATACATTGCAGATACAATACTTGCCTAAACCTTTCATCTATTTCCTTTAAAGAAATTATATCTAGCAATAATTAGTTCATAACATTCATCTGTAACTTTTCACTGTGACTTACAATTAAAATTTGTTGTGTCTTGAAATCAAAATTTTATAAATAGTCAACTATAACTTTTAACTGAATCTAGCAATATTAATTCCTCTTACTATACAGAATTTCCTTGAAAGAAAGAAGGCTAGTTCCTCCTTCATTTTCCTAGGCATACATCTACCATTCATTCTGAATTCTACGTAACAATATAAAAATAATTCTAATTGTAAATTCCCATCATGGTTTATGCACTTATATCAACATAAGCTAAAATGATGGTACCTCCCAACTATGAGTGAGGCAATGACGTCCTCCACTCCCCATGTGCTCCTCACCAAAGCAGAATATAGCAGTATTTTTTCTTGGATTTAGGCCTCAATACTTTCGCCCAGCCCCTTCTCCAGGTTCAGGTAGCAAATTTCCACTGGTTATTAACCAGCACTAGGCAACTCTTTCTTACAGCAATATTGTTGTTCCTTATTTCTCTTTGCACAAAACCCCTTCTCCTCCCTGGGATTTCCTTTCTATCCTCAGAGGAGAAGCTAAATGTCAAGAAATTATTCTTCCCAACTGCTCTAGAAATCTTGGAATTATTTACCAGTCACTTATGTAAATTCTGAATTTATTCTTAAAAATATAACTCAGTTTCATCAACTAGTTTAACACATTGTTAAATCTCTTTTCACTTAAGAGTCAAATGTACTTTTGTAAAAAAAAATTAAAATAAAAATAAGGATTATGTAGATTTATTTTCCTTAAATTTTAGATTAATTAATCACTAGCTTTATTTGAATTTATGAAATAATTGAAACAATTAATGGAAATAACAGGGACATAAAAACACCATCCATGCAAATAAACACAATAATTATCATAGGAAACCCAATATAATAGAAAACCTACCCATAAGGTGATCCATTTCACTTTTATATTTTTTTAGCTATAACAATGCACGTACAAAGGACTGGTAACTCCTACAAAGTTGCCTTTTAACTCTATGGTATGAAAAACTATTATAGGATCCTCCTCCTCCTCCATTATTCTCTAGAAATACCACTCTTCAATGTTTTGCTAAACTATGGAACAAGTAGAATGGAACCCCTTTTCCTCATAATAGCCTAGTATTTAACATAGAGTGATAGGCATCTAGGTTTGGGTGTTTAACGTCCTATATCCTCAATATGATAAGTTTTTGGACCTTCTATATTCTTCTTGAAATTCCTCATGTGGGTAACCCTACATGTGTGAGTAATAAGGGATGATATTGCGTCCACTCATAATGTGGTGGTCAACTTGCGAGAGACATAACTTTTTCATACGACTTAAAATTGAGGTGATATTTGGATTGTTCGAAAGGTCTCAAAGTGTAAATCAATGTTGAAGGTGTGTACACAAGCTACAAATGTTGCAACCTCAAAAAATGACATAGAATGTCTCAAAATAGTTCTGAAAAGTTCTAAACCCTAATGTTTGAAATTGAAACCTAACACTAAAATTATTCTTAGAGTCCAATCCACCCAACTTTTTTCTCTCAACAAAATATCAAACTAAATTACAAATGATACACTTATGATCAAATACCTAACCCACTTAAACCGAAAAAACCTTTAAATGAAACTAAAAAAAGAGTTTTATATTTCTTTTTTATTTTATTAGAAGTCCAAATAATGTCTAAATTAAGTCTGTTTACTCTCATTCACTTATTAAAATATATATAATGGTAAATATTACTGATGTTATAATTATTGAAGTATTACTAATGTTACCATTAAGAATAATCTATATATATATATAACAATTAATACTATCATGTATCTTGAAATATATGGTTTTTACTTCATATTATTTATTTATTTATTGTTATTAATATTTTTTAATTTTATATATTAATTCCATATTAAAATGAAATAAATTATATATATGAAAATTTTAAATATAATAAAATTTTAATTTAATTATTTTGTTTTTATTTATATAAAATTGACTTAAAGTTATATTATTTAATATGGGCATTGAAATAAATGGCATATCTCTCTCGTAGTAAAAAGTAAATTAAATTTTATTTTCTTTCAATTATTTTATCTCTCTATATAAAGTTGATATAAAATTAAGATGGAAATTGAAGTATTTTAGTTATGGTAGACATTTTTTTGTTATTACTATCATTAATTTGTTAATGTAATGCATATTGTTTCTTTTGTTGTTGTTGGAGGGAAAAATATTGACTTGGGATATTCTTGTTAAGCCATGATGGGTAGGTCTTAGATTTTGTGTTCTATATGTGATGAATGAGAGAGTCTATAGCTCATATATTTATTCACTATCCTTTTGTAATTTCACTTTGGAAGGCTTTCTCTTGTTTTAACCTTGATGTCTGGTGGAATGTAAGCTGAATTGAAAATTTATTTATCTTCCCTTAAATTCCTTCCAATCTTTGTATTGTGGGAAATTTGACTCTCGGTTGAAATTTTATTTATCTTCCCTTAAATTCCTTCCAAAATTTATATTGTGGGGAATTTGGCTAGGGTTAACCCAGTTTTTTTTTTTAAACTCTATGGTTTTCCCTAAATTTATTGCACACAATGCGAGGCCAAAGGGGAAGAAGATTGGGATAATCAGAGATGTTGAGTTTTTGAGTAGTATAGCATGGGGATTCTTTAATGGATTTTTTTGGTGTGGTTATATTCAATTTCTTATTGGAGAATATTATGATTAAATGCAATCTAGATATTGGCTAGGGTAAAATTTTACAGTGGAACTCCCTCCTATGTGGTGTGCCATGAGGATTTCCCTTTGGAAGAAAGTAAGTATTTACATTGTGTGAGGATTCAAAAGTCCTTGTGGACTGGTTTAATGGAAGTTATAACTTAAGGGCCCTTCATTTAGAATTGCGGAAAAGGAAAATCAATCAGTTATGAGAGCATTATGATGATATAGGGAAAATAATATATGTTATCCAATGAAGCTTTGTTATTAGATGTTGGGTTAGTATCCATCTCAGAGGTGTCTGATATGTGTTGTCTATTTTTTCCTTTAATAGATCTGATCATATTCAAATGAGATTTATTTAAGATTAGGGATATGATTAATGTCTAAGATATATATGGATTTAGTTAAGATTCATGATATATTTAAGGCATAAGATATATCTAGGATTTTGTTCTGTCACCACCATTACCACAGTACATGGTAAATATTTCAATATTAAAAAAAAAATATTACTAACTATTACATGGAGTACCCATGCCATCATCATACAAACTATTATGCACAAGGTAAAACTTAATTACCACAAAATTTGTCTCAGAACTTTATTGTTTGTTCTACATTACATTGATACTACACATATTGTACATTAACATTAAAGTCTTGTTGTTTTAATTAATCATACTTATCTCTAATATCTTATGGATGACTTGTATTCGTGCATCTGGCTCGAAAAACAAAGAACATATCTCCTGCCATTAAAACACTATAGTTGTTCTTCTCCTCCATGACTATCGTGATATTCGCATTAATACGGAAGTAAGCCTCTTGGTAAGGTTGTAGTAAAGGGAGGACTTCATGATGGTATGTCTCTAGTTGATTTCCATTTGGACTTTGATCCACTATTGATAGATACGGATCAGACTGCCCAAATGAATTCAAGATGTTTGGTTATCAAACCCTAACCCAATCCTCTTTTGTTTTTGGTCATTTGGTGTTTGCTTCATAGCGGGTCTTCCGCTCTGCAACCCTTCTCATGAACAGACCCATTTACTCGTGATGAAACCAGCCACTATCCAAGTGGCTTCCTTGTTTTTTTGGTGCGCGCCCGGAACCGTTCACCTCCTTGCATGTATGTCGTCTTCAAAAGTTGTTCCACAACCCAGGTAATGCACAGGTTATCGCCATTTCTTTTTCCTTTTTCATGGGAAACCCATGGAATTTGCAGTGACTGCAAATTTTTGGAACTCATGCCTCTTGTCCTATTGGGAAACAAGGTTACAAATAGACTATTTTCTAGACTTCTTCCAGGTAATATTTTCATTAAAATCTAGTTTCATTATTTTGCAGTCCAAAAGTATTATTTTTGAATTTAGTAATTTAGTTGTCCTTCTCGTGCAGGTATCCTACATATCATTGCTCAAATTTAATTCAATTTTAAATTTGGGGTTTGCTAAACTCTAACAGCTTCGATTTTCTCTAGGTATTATACAATTCTTTCTTAGAGTTGTAGTTAAGGGTCTGAGTTTGATGCTCTATCATACTGGTTCTCAAGGATGAACAAAGAGATTTACTGTTGCATCTTTGTTTTTTTCTTCCTTCAAAGACTGAACAGATTGGGATGAAATATTCCCTTGGCTATAATGCCACAGGGTTTCACCTTTTTCTTTAACCGGGAAACTTTTTTTACTTACCAATGAATACTGTATTTACCACTGGATTTTCTATGTAATAAAACATTTTTTAAGAAGATATTGTTCTAAGGTTCAGACATTGTTTTACAATTAGTTGAAATCTGTTTTTATATGAACTTCTGGTATATGAACAATTCCACAGTAATTATCTGAAGTTTCGTTCCACTAGTTATACAGCCCAACCTTGAGTGGGGCAATAATGTCCTCTACTCCCCCTGTGCTCCTCACCAAAGCGGAAGATTGCAGTAGTTTTCCTGGAGACAAACCTCAAGACCCCTGTCTAGTATCTCCTCCATTTCAGGTTGTAGAGTTCCACTAGTTATTAGCCAATTCTAAACCACTCTTCCCTTACATCCATTCTATTTTTCATTAGTTTTAACTTGTACAGAACCCCTTCTCCTCCCTAGGATTTCCTTTTTATCCTTTGAGGAGAAGGTAACTGTCAATAACTCCTTCTTCCTATTTACACTAGAATCTCGGAATTATTTACCAACTAGTTATAGAAATTATGAATGTAATTCTTTATTCATAAAATGTAACTCAGGTTCAAAAACGAATTTTAACACATTTGTTAATCTGTTTTTCCTTAAAATTCAAATGTACTTTTGTAAAATTTTCTTAAAATAAAATGAAGAAATTAAGTTGGGTGTTACATCTTCCCTCACTTAAGGCAAACACCATCCTTAGTGTTTTACTCTATCATAGAAAACAATTTGAGATATGTTTCTCATATAAAGCCTTCATCTTCCCAAGTAGCCTCTTCGGAGTTGAAATTCTTCCACTGCACTTTAACTTGGGAGATGACTCACCTCTGGAGCGTTGTTTCTCTCTGCTCGAGAAAAAGTTGAGGCTCTACTAGGAATTCATCGTCCGTTTCAACCTGCAACCAGCAAAAAATTTAATTAATTAATTAATAATTAATCTATTTTCAGAGGATATAGTATCAATTACAATTTACCTATATGTTCTACCAATGTATAACATGTTTGGGGTCATGCACATATTATTTCAGTATAGATACACAAAACACATTGTGCACTCATATGTGACTGGGTAACGCCAATTGATAGGCCACCAACCCTACTCTTTCTAAAATTTGGAAATTTCCACGGAATCGGGGAGCTAATTTGGCACAAGTAGTCCATATTAGAGTGAATTTCTTGGGTCTAATTCTAACATACACATGATCCTCCACTTTGAACTCTTGATAAGTTATTTTATGATCCACGTAAACTTTTTACATGTCCTGGGCAGCTTTTAGATTTTATCGAATCATCCTCAGTTCATGCTTCATCTCTTCCAGCATCTCCAGCCGCAGCATTAGTTTATTTTCTGGGCTGCTCCAATTTATGGGTGTCTGGAATTTTCTTCCATATAATGCCTCAAAGGTACTCATCTTGAGATATTATTGGTACCCATTATTGTAAGAAAATTTTACCAAACGCAAATAATCTTCCCACCTCATGGGTTGTTGCAACACATACATACGTAACATGTCTTCTAATATCTGATTCACCCGCTCAGTCTGTCCATCTGTTTTCGGATGGTAGGTAGTACTAAACTGAATTTGTATGCCCAGAGCTGTGAACATTTCCTTCCAGAAGGTTGAGGTGAACTTCACATATCGGTTTGAGATGACATATTTTGGAATACCATGTAATCTAAACACTTCCCTCATAAAGATATCTTCAATTTGTACTGTTTTGTAATTGGATTGGACTGGTATGAAGCATTAGAGGGATTTTGAGGTCTAAAATGGGCCTCCTAAGAAAAATTCACAACCAAAATAAACTTTATAAGAACTCATAGGATTCAAGTTGATGATGTCAAGCATGGGGGATGATTCACCATTTTTAGAGTAAAAAGGTAAAACATTAAAAAATAATAAAATATTAAAAATACTTTTTCAACTCGTATTTTCAACTTATATCCCTAATGTTTTACTCAAATTTCGAGCAGGATTACTCGTTGGATACAAAATTTAATTCTTCATCCAAGGAGTACCCATGTTGCATATTTTCGATGGACCCTGCAACATGAAAAATGAGAAATAAATGAAAAAAAAAACATAATTGCAATCACATTTTTCATGTATTTCTCATTTCTCATGCAAAAAGGTCCATTAAAAGTATGCAACATGGGTGCTCCTTGGATGAGGAATCAAATTTTTCATCCAATGATTTTTTCTACTCGAAATTTGAGTAAACCCATAGGGAGATAAGTTGAAAATACGAGCTCAAAAAATAGCTTTTTATTTTTTCCCTCTAAAATTTGATGATGTAATCTATATTATTTTATTATATTATCTATTATTTTATAACTTCCTTAGGAGGCCCATTTTAGACCTCAAAATTCCCCTAATGTGAGCTACCTTGCTCAGGCTATCCACCGCCACCATAATGGATTCATTGTGTCTCTTTGTTCTTGGTAAACCTGTAATAAAATCAAGTGAAATGACTTCTGATTTCCACTTCGGTACAATAATAGGGGTTGTAGTAAACCCACAGGGTGCTGATGCTCCACCTTGACCTGTTGACATTCCAAACACTTTGTCAAGTATTCAAAAATATTTGTATGTATCCTAGGCCAAAAATAGTTTTTTCTGATTGTTGTTAGCATTTTTTGATATGCAGGATGTACGACATAAGAGCTTCAATGATACTCATCCAAAATCAGCTCCTTCATTTTCTTTTGATTAGGAATATATATTTTCCCACAAAAAATCAATATTTTTTCTTTATTGATCTTATAATCTGATTTTTTCCCTTGATTGTCTGCCTGTTTTGCTTGGGGCCACATAAACTGGTATTCGGGATCTTTTTGCACTACCTCCTTCATTTTATCTGATCCAAGTGGATATTTGTGGTCACCCAACTATTCCACTTGGGGCCCCACCATTTTCTCTTTCATTTTTTCAGTTTCGGCACAACTTACTCTTTTTAGCAGTTTTTCGGGTCCTGAACTTCCGGAGCCGTTTTGAGGCCCTAAACGACATTTTTTGGGAAAAACGGGAGCAACATGGGTCCATGAACTAAATTTTCTCACTCAAAATTTGTAGTCCTCGGATAGATCTTTCTAACGAGGTATGATTCATGTCAAACGGAGATCGTATGCCAAAGTTACATCCCCGGGAAGTTGAAACACCAATTTACCCAAACGGGGGCCATAGTTTTGGCGCTTCATCTCCTAGGGTTAGGGTTTTGGATGTTTAGGGTTCTCCATTTGTTTCTAAATAATAATTAGGCCATCAAGCCTCATTATAACTCAATTCAAAGGTCTGTAGCTGCCACATCTCTTCTCAGAGATAGCTACCAGCGCCTTAGCTAGTTTATTTCCATTCTGTCTGTAAGCAAATTTCAGTTCTTTGATATTAATGAAATGAAGTGATTTTTCCACTGCATATTTGTATTTATGGTTATATTTTTATTCTGTTGCGTTC